>KV751339.1:6160652-6248241 GCA_001698575.1 Mola mola
GCTTGTACCAATAAAATAAGTTTTACGTCGACTCATCTGGATCCTGTTTGAGGAAAATTGTTTTGTGAGTCACTCCATGTGGCCCTCTTCCCTCATTCCATCCCGACATGGCACGTCCGTTTGGCAAGGGAGAGAGCCAGATGAAGGCTTAAATGGGGCACAAGGTGGAAAGCACACAAACGCCACCCCTGTCTTTCTCTTTGTCCAGGGCCACACACAGCACTTGCCCTTGCTTTCCTAGGTCTCCAGTGGTCTCACAGAGGATTACAGTCTGTGCATGCGATGCGGTGGGCGGTGGTCATAGTGGCCGGGGCCGGTGCAGGCCATCAATGTCCGGAGTGAGCTGAGGGCTGTGAGTTGCCTTGGTGGGAGTCCAGTCTCCAAGAGAGGCCTGGGCTGCCTTGCGGTGGGCCAGGCGATGGGTGATTGAGAAGCCTGCGTTTCCTTCCAGCTGTGATAGCACCACCAGTACCTGCCTGCAGAGGGAGAGAGTCAGCACTATTTATAAAACATCATAATAAAAACATGGAGTGGCTGTGAGGGCAGCATACTTTAAGCATTCTGGGCACAAATATGGTATTTACCTCATTGCATAATGCAGATTAAATATGAGACTGTATGAAAATCGTGGGGAAGAGAAGGACTGAAGCTTATATTTCATTTTATAAACTAGTTTGAAAAAAGTAAACATTTAATATAGCCTACACTTGTTACACATAAATTAAAAAAATGTAAGCATTTTACTATTTTTCTATCCACCCATCTATTTTCTACCACCTATCCTATGCAGGATTGTTTGTGGGAGGGGGTGCTGGAGCCTATCCCAGAAAAAACTTGCTTCTTCTCATTGTGTTATTTATACTTTCATCATCTTAAGTACATTTCAGCATTTCAGTAAGAATTATGTTATCAATTCCATTGACTATAGGCTAAATGATTTTTTTTACAGTGTGAACTGAATAATAACACCAAGAGTGTTAAACAATTAAAAAATAAGAGTGATTCTGCAGCTCCACAGCGTTTCCGCCAAGAGAACTGGCATAATGTCCTTGGCATTAAAATGGCATTATAAGACATGTTCCTCATGCATGGCAACTTTTTACAATTTCCCATCAAGTGGGCCATAACTTTGAGGGGATAAGGTCATAAATGTACATTAATATGTGCTGTAATTTGTTTCATTTATATGTAGAAATCCAATTGCCCTAAACCTAATGATGTATGAACAGCTCCACCGTGGTGGATTTCACAGGTACGTCTGAGAAAACTGGGATCCAACAGAAAACAAAGGCAGCTATAATTGTGCTGAGACAAGCCTAAAGAGCACTAATCCTCCAGGCTCACCGCGTTTATATAAGAGTGATTACAGATTATAGATCGTCTAAATGGATGGATGTTTGCTGCACCTGTACCAAATGTTCCTAGAGCCTGAGGTTTTTCCTTCCAGAATAAAATAAAGCTTGATGAATAAAGGCTTTCAGAACTTTTTTTTATGTGAAGAACTTGGTGTGTGTCTGCGCGCGCGCCTACCTGTGCAGCGGCGGTACGCTGTCGATGGTCTTGAGGCTGCCACGCGTCGACACCACATTGAAGCTGTCAGTGCAGTCGCAGGAGACGTGGAGGTAGTATTTGGGGTGGCGGTTTTCCACCACCACAATGAGCCCTGCCCAGCCGTGGGTCAGGTAGTAGCACGTCATTCCCTCACGGCCCTGAGGACACACACGCACGCGTATAAACACAATCAAAGAGGCGGTGTGACTCATTTAACGCTCGAGAGCATGACTATTTACACAAACTTTCCCAGAACTCTGAGGCATCAGCTGAGTTTGGGAAATGCAGTATTTGATGATGGTGCAGGCTGAAGTGTCGCAGATGTGGTGCATAGAACCGGTGTTAAATCTGAAAATGGATAACCTGGTGCATTTTTAGCAATATTCAATAAAAAAAACAACTTAGATACCAACATCTATGCCTAAGGCTGAGTAATGATTGATAACATAACAACGGCTAAATACATTTCTTTAATACAACATGCTTTGAGGCTACAACGCATTCTAGTCTACTGAGGCGATCTGCTGAGAGATTTCAACTTTTTCAAAAAGAGAAGCTTTGGTGTGTACGATTGTCAGCTGCAATAAAAATGTTTTCTAAAGGCTTTCTGCACTTCCCATACTTGCTTATCTCTCTTCTGGGGTCTGGCTGTGCAACGAAGTGGATACAACAATAGATAAACTGCTTCATCTGCTGTCATCTCCAGCAGCTAGCAAACCTGCTGTATGTAGAAAATATCTGACAGCAACATGTGTATGTGCTCACAACACAAAATTCCCTGACTGCTCAAATTTTTTTATATCAAATTTAATCTGTTTGCGTAGTGGCTGTCATGCACTCGAGAGTGGACTGAGTGCTCGTCCCATCCTTGTTGAGTGGCAAATTCCTAGGGAGCTGAATGACTTAACGAAGGGGATCTCGAGTGTTTGAAAATTCTATGTCAGCCTTGAAAATACCAGCCGACGTGACAGGAGAGGGTTTTTCACGAGAGCCAGAACAATTTGTTGCATTTGTGAGAGTGGCTGTGTGTGTGCAGGAGATTCAGGATACTGCAGGAAAGTGTTATTCCACAGTGGCTTACAAAGATGGAAGCATTCTCCGGCTTCATAAGCATTTATGTGTGCGAGAAGCAATGGCGAGAGACACAAGGATGGAAGCACAGACAAAGAGAAAGCCGAGGACTGAGGCGCTCCTCACCTCATGTCTTTCGCCTTTGTTTTCAGTGAGGAGGATGATGGCATCTGCTAGCGTGGTGGCTGTCGCCTCAACCTGCTCCACCATAACCTGTCTGGAGCTGTAGATGGCGAGGATGTAGCCAGGGAAGTCCTGGCTTGGCCGCCGTGGCGCTCCGCTGGTGGGGCTCGAGACTGGAAGAGAAGACAGTCAAACAATTCAGAACGTTTAGTGTTTAATAACACAGAGCTGCAACAAATGATTCCTGTCACTATCATAATTAGTTGTTCACATCACTGCAAAAGTGGAGTATTGGAACTAAGAAAATATTCTGCCTGAAAACGGTGTGAAGAAATTATGAGCATGTGTGACCAAATGAGAAAGTTGATAGCACTAGTGCTACAAACAGAAAAATTAGACTGGAGCCCTGAAAATGCTCATCAAAAGGGGCCCAAAAGTGACATTTTCAGGCAGATAGTTTTTTGTCCAAGTAACAGCTCAAAACCAAAAGATAAAAAAAAATGTCTAAAAGAAAAGAAAATATCAGATTTATTGTCAGTGTACAGTAAGCATTCATATAGACACCACTCAAGTCTGTGTGTGCACACTTACTGGGCGTGGGCGGACCTCCCGTCCCGCTGACATTCATCTGCCAGTGGTTGAAGGCGCAGCACACAACGGCATACTCCCCGGGCTCCAGCATCACATCGCAGCCCACAAACTTCTTTACCGCCCGCTTGCTGTGCCCCAGCAGTCGGCCCAGGGTCAGCTTGTTGCCGCTGCCAAAGGAGGCACGAAACACCATGATGCACAGGTCCAGTAGGTGGCTGTCGGCTGTGTCTGAACGCCTTTAGAGAGAGAGAGAGAGAGAGAGAGTTAGAGCTTGTTGGGGCCCTGCCAAAAAGAAGGTCTGAAGAGAACCAAAAAAAGAATTACTGCCTGGCCTATTTACCTGCTTCCCTCCTGGAAGAGAGCAAACTCCAAAGCAGTCCTCTCCAGCACCGTGAGCGCTATGACGGGGACAGGCCCGCTCGCCTTGCTGGGGAAGCAGCCCTGCAGCCTCACCTCTTGCCAGTCTGAGTGGATCTTGCAGATGTCCACAGAGTCAAAGTACCTGTGAGAGTAGATGGACGGCAGCACTTTTTAGCACCAATATATGCCATGTTTCCAGACCTTCAGAGGTCTCTGTTCTTCGGAAGTACTGACAATTTGAACGTCTGCTTGACTCTCTCGCCGTGAGCTATGTCTATTTGTATTCATCAGAAGCAACTCTTTTACATTGGTATAGCCTTTGAGGGTGCTTCCGTACAAAAACCATTTACCTTGCTAACATATAAAATCTCCTCCTTCAAAGGCCCCCGAGAGAGGATCTCCTCCTCGATTTCAGTCTGTTTTACTTTTGTTTCATCACTCCCTGACCTCGCTCTGACAACTCACTTTTGTGTTTTTGACTATTGGGAAACAAGAAAGAGGAAGAGGAGGAAAGCATACTTTTTATGCTAAAGAGTGAGAGCTGAGCCCTGCTCATTTTTGAATGAATGGGTGTACCTGATTGCAACTGTGCAGACTTTAGGCGAACTGGTTGACAAGTAAAACACGGTGAATGTTTTTGTTGAAAGCCACACAGACTCTCATCAAACTTCTCAGTGCCCTTGAATCAACTTAGCACAAGAATCTTGTGTATGTATCCCATTCCCAACATTGTGGTGCAGTGAGTTATGTTACTTCAGGGCAATATTTTCTAATTTGTGTCAGATTAGTTTTGTTTTTAACGTTTCCTGACCTCTCCATATGAAGGCATGGAAGGAAACGCACAGAAGAAGTGTCATTTGTCAGCACGTGCTGCTGTGTGTGACTGAATGACAGGATTAATCTCATATGACAAAACACACCATGAGCCATGGAAAACTCTGAAGCCTCTGCCTGCAGAATCGCTGGCACCCAAAGCAACCACGATAAAATACAATTCAATAACAGCTCCCCGGTATATGAGCCGATGTCTGAGGCGTTTGTTGACAAACACAATGCGCTGAAAGACAACAAAAACGCTGCCACTCAGATTGGTGTCAATACCAGATGGCTGGCAAACTCCACTAAGGCAGAAGATTACTCAGCCATTCATCATTTTGTGTGCATTATGAGTGTCCACTATGGCATAATTAAAGGATAATTTGACAGTTATTTCACCTGTACTCGGTTAACAAAGGTTTGACATTCGCTATTTTAAACAGTTGGTGTACATGTAGATCTTTGTTGCGATACATCTTTATAGGATCACAAAAAATGACAAACGATGGAAGGTTTGGAACAAAGTGAGCTAGCCCCAAAACCTTACCAGAGACTGCCAAAGAGAAACTACCAAAAAGTAATTAAATAATACACATCGAAACTTTTTTATAGTCCTTATCTTGGCATGAAATCTCCTCTAGGATTCTTGTTTTTCCATTAATCTGTAAATGAAAACTGAATCTATTCATGCAAATACCACAGAGCTGTATTATTTTTTGGTGGATAGCAGCAGAATTAATAACCCTCCATAAAAGACATGAACTCTATCTCCACCAAACAATGTGTTTTTGAGACAGAGAAAGTGAGAGAGAGACAGAAGGTGCAGAACTACACAAAATATTGTTGTTTTTTTTTTTTTCTTGTAGGCTAGAGAATAACTTCTTAATTTATTGACTAAAGTGAGGAAAGTTTTCATTTCCTGCAGACAGTAAAGCAAAACTGAACCATATACTGGGCTGGATTAACAGGGTGGCTTTATAATATTTTGACCATTTCAATTGCATGCTTTGGCCCTCTTGCATGACATGCACTTCCATAGTGATCATGCAAACTCATTTTCACACTTTGTAGAGGAAAAAGCAGTGGAATGCCTTGCGATTGCACTTCCAAAGGAATATACCTGAGCTCTACAGAATACTTAGAGAAAAGCATTGACTGAGATTCAGGAGACTGATTTTCTTACTGAAACCAAGAAATTACTTACACGCAGTGTAAGATGGATGATTTGGATAATATATTTAAATGAAAGAATGAAGAACATGTTTGGTTGCTTGCCTTGCTCATGTCCACTGCTTGGAATAAACTTTGCCTTCGTTCCGTTGTGCCAGTCATAAAACTATGTATGAAGGGGCTCTGCCCATAATGCACAATATCTATTCTATTTATCATCTGAATCTTGCAGATATTTTGGTGACTGTACGGCTGTTGTCAAACAAAAAAAATAATATATATATATTAAGAGTTGAAAGAAGTAAGTAAATGAAGTGTTACGCCATGAACACACACAGCAAGTCTTGTACCTTGCAAACACAGCATGCAACACTTTCACAGAGACCAAAAAGGAGCAGGATGGTGTGTTTTAATAAATGTTGCTAAGCAACAATCATTGAATACAAGTAACCGGATATCTCAAATATGGCACTAATTTGCCTCCAGTCTGCTGTTTCTGGTTTAAATCACGGTAATTACAGTTGGTGAAATCATTTAGCGACAGGTATCCAGAAACAGCCCGCACTAGCTTCTCCTCCATGATTGCTGTTTCCAGGGAACTTTGTCATCATCTTCACAAGAGGTCCTATACGTGATCAGAAATTAGCAAAAAATGACATCAGTATGACATAAGGTGCCTTTTTTTTTTGATTGGCAAATTTCTGAAGACATTGTGAGCGCTCATCAAAAAAAAAAACAGTGGCAAACACCTCTCATTACAAAAACTGTAAGAGAAAAATGACACTGATGTTGACTTTTACCAACATATTCATCACTGAATAAATACGTTGACAAGAAATTCTGGGACAGTGTTGAATTTAGATGTCGCCATGCATTTTGAAGCCCACTCGGGATCAAACAGTCTAAATGAGGCAGTTATGACTAAATAAGGAAGCTGTGGGTTGTCGCTGAAAGATTTCGTGATACCATTAAGGTATAATAAGTAAAAAGTAGAACCTGTTTCAGACAGATTAGAAAAACCGTTAAAACGTCAGTCTCTAAAAACAACGTTCTTACTTTATAAAGTCGGTATACTCCATCCAGAAAACACCCTCACTGCTACCGTGAGCCATCAGCTCGTGACGCAGGTGCTGCGGCCAGTCCGTCCATTCGTCCGACCAGCTGCCGTTCCATGAGAAGCGTCCCCACGGGTTACGCAGACGCAGCAGCCTGGTACACAAGCAGGGAGGGAGACGATAAACGGGAAGGGAAAGCCAAATACAGGACCCAGTTAGTGTCGACATCTCTCAGTTAATGCGGCGCGTCCGTCTCTGCAGTCTCATAACCCTCCTCTTACGGATGATTGCCCAGTTTTTAACATCCAAGTTCATTTTACTACCTCCTCCCTACAGTAAAAATTCAAGAGCTGCAATGGAAAGCCATATTGGAGAGGCCCCACTTTCCAGAATAAAGGGCAGGTGAATTGCTCTCTCTGAGCTGCTTTTCATCTCCCCCAGCTCCTAACAGGAGGACTCCAGACCGTTTTAGATCAATCGCCAGAGCCCAAGCTTCCACTCTGATTGCTTTATGGCAGTGAATTAAAGCGGCTGTGCGAGGCTCTTGAGCAAATTACATCAGAGTTTTATGGCTGCTCTTAACTTCCTTTTACAGGTAGGACAGAAGAGGCCCCATTGTGTGGACTCACAATGGAGTCGAGCATGATCAAAGTGATCAGACTGAATGGATGCGCACCTGCAATCTGCCAGCGTCAAGCTTCTACCTCGTTTATGTAGAAATCAGTCAGGAAAGACTTTCACAAACACACAAGTTCTATACTGAAGATATAAAAACACAGCTTCGTATCTGAGGCAAGACTTTTATTTGTGAATATCAATAGAAATCTTTGGGACATGGCTTCCTTACAAGACTTCCAGGGAACCCTGCAGAATGAGTCACTGGTTTCCACTATGAAATCTATGACAGAATGAATAAGAAATGCAGCTGAAGGAAAAAGAAGAAAGACTCTCTGTTACAAAGAGCAGAGACAAGCCAGTAGAAAGCTGAAAAAGCCAGACTGCAGCTCACATTCCTACTATTGTCTGTTCATACCTGTAACCCTGGACATCTCGTACATCCAAGACAGAATAGGCATGTCGGGGCCGTAGACCCAGAGACTCATAGACAACGTCGTCTACCTTCATATTGCCTCCTCCACAAGAAGCCCCCATCAAAAACCTGGCAAAGATAAGTCAAGTCATAGGAGCCATTAAAAGATTATTTGGAAACGTTCAGCTGCTGTCATAAATATGCCCTTACTCGATTCTTCCATAATCGGGTGAACTCAGTCATTTCCAGTTCTTTTCAGCTTTTCTACTTTGGCACAACTACTTATAGAATGTTATTTATCAAGGAAAGTGTCAAAACTAAATCCCCCCTTTTCTCTGTTCTTGTCAACAAGCTGAAGCAGCTCTTTTCGGTTGAGTACAGAAAGCGAATGCGGTCATGTTGTTCCCCTTTAATATACTAAAAAGTACAGGTTTTTCGATTGATGGACCTGCAGTTTGGTCATTGACGACTGGGACCCTTTGGAGTTGGCCTAGTTGTCTCATGTTGCTTTGAAAGCTCCGATATCAAAGGGCTAATTACCAGCCATCTTGTACTGTGGATATACACTCCAAATAAGCATTGAGCACCTTTGCAGCTTTGTTATCTTTTAATTTGTGATTAAAGAATGTTGTTTTTATTATGAAATATCCAGTAGTATACTGCTGTTTAAAACTCTTTAAGCACATTAAAATCTAAGCATTGTTTGAAAACATCTTAAACCCTAAGGGCTTTCTGAAAAACTACACAGAACAGTCACTGAAGCTCTAATTTCTCAAACAAAAAACAGAACAGAGCTGACATATGAGTGATGCACATGTCACACCAGGCTTCAAAGGGGAAAACACACATGCATCTCATCAGGTCTTAAAGGTAAATACACAACTATACGGTAAGGATATAATAAAACTCCCATTTATTCCCTCTCTCACCCGGCCTCCTTGGAGCTGAGCATCTTGGCCCAGATGAGGTCTGTGTCAATGGGCTCCTCCCGGGGATTGGTGGAGCTGACCTGGAGCATGAGCGAGTCGCAGGGAGCCCCTGTCAGAGTTGCCAGGCCCTCGATGGCGCGCCCTGCCTGCAGAGCGAAGTAGGAGCCATGGAGTTTAGCCAAGGCCTTCTCGATCAGCGCCACCCACAGCTGCTTCCTCTGAGCCTGGAGGTGATGGGAAACAGGAGGGGGAAATATTGAGTTACTTCATTAGAACACCAATTACACCAACAGGATGTGTTTTAAGGTGTTGCCTCTGAACCTGCCGTGACTTATAAAACCTCGTAAAAAAGTCTTATTTACTCTTTCTTATCTTATCACATACAGTGATACTTTACTTTGTTATTTACAGGCTTAGTCATCATTGTGAAGGAACTCGATTTGACCTGGCCTATCTAATGTTTCTTCCATTTCCTTCTGTCCTTCTTTGAGAATAGAAGTTTGGCGTCTCTCCAACATGTGAGTGCCTGATTTTATTCCCTGCGCTTGTCTTGTGGTATAAAGCAATACTTAAACTGGTCCTTTAGCCGATCATTGATTAGCTCTTCTCTGAGCTCCTTTGCGACAAGCTTGTCATGAAACGGTAGGTTACAAATACATTTCATGAAGGTCATTTTACACTATGTTAGGTTTGCACGAACAAGGCAAATATGACTAGTCCTAATGAGCACAAAGTGATGCACTGCTTACTGACAAATTAAATACTTTTGAATGTTAAATATGCTGTATGTCCTTGATTCTCCTTTCTACTGCCTTGAAAGACTAATTCAGCCCATTCACCCATTGACTTAAATGTCAGTAAAGCCAGTAAACGCAGTAAAGCCAGAGATATCGTGCAATCTTCTTTCTTGTTCCAGCCTGATCTCTTCATCCCTGGCATCTTTACCCACAAAAAACTAACCCCCAATAGCATGAACGCATATTTTTGTGCACATTATGATTCAAGTCACTAGTGCAGCCTCCTCAAGCAGAGATAAGGATAATGTTATGTACCATACATTAGGGATGATTTACAGAACTTTTTTCATACGTCAACACACTTCAATATGTAAAACTGTTTCCCATTAAGGCTCCCAATATGGTACTTTTCGATTGTAATTCCCTCCCATCTTTGTTCCGCTTGTATTTTCACCATTTTCAAATCCATCACTTGATCTTTTAGATTCTTTCCCTTCCCTCGCCCCGCCACCATCCTGACCTGTGAGAAGAGGAGGTAGCCGTAGTCGTCGCATGGCAGCATGTCGTCCACCAGTACCGTCGTCCACGTCCCATCTTTACATAACCGAACCTGGTACGCCCCCTCCGCGCAAATGGTCCTGGTAATCATCACCCTCTCCACCAGCTCCGGACGCTCCGCCAGCACTGCCAGTGCACTCAGGAACCTAGAGAGGGAATAAAGCCAGTAAGGACAGATGGGTGAATGGGTACGACGTGTTGAGTTCGGCAGTAGAATTAAATGTAGTCATTAATGATACAGGTGGATGGCTGAATGGATGCCAAAATACAAATCGAGATAATGGATCTCGACTGACAGAAACAGAAAAAATAACCAAGGGAAACAAAGCGACAGGCAGCTATTAAAATGTAATGTGCAATTACTAACATCCTTTTCTGCAAGGCACTTTAAGCAATTCTGAAAGTTTTTTTTTCCCCCCATAAAAGATCAATGACATTTGACGAGTCGAGCATCTATACTTTTAGGTTACCTCCCCATTACTGTTAATCTTCATCCTGCAGCAAAGACAAACTGAATCGCCTCAACTAATTAAGTTTAAAAGGGAAATTTGTTCATCCAAAAAGAAAAAAAGAAAGGAAAAAAAAATCAAGATACATTAGAAAATGCTAATTCCTTATACAAGAGGAATGCGGCCGGGGACACAAGGATCCAACTTAAAAGGAATAAATTAAATTTATGAACATTAGCTCATCAGAAAAATGTAAAATGAGAACATACAATGCTGATGAAATCACTGTAAATAGTTGAAGTTTTCAAAAAACGAGATTCAAAAATTTGCCTTTGTTTGCTGCTGACTCAACAGCTGATTCAAAATAACTTAAATTTACTTGTTTCTTTGGTATCAAATCAACAGATGAAAGTAATATCCCTTCAAGTCCTGTGCTCAGTATGTATTAGTACAGCAGCCTCTTTAAGGCTGGCGATCTTCAATGTGGATTATCAAAGCTCTATTCTATCTGTTGTCTGTGAAAATTCTCAGTCATCCAGGTCATGGTAGTCTTGGTGTTGAGCAAGGCTGCTCAGCCTATTCAGCCACTGATGAAAAAGCGATCATAGAGTGGGGGGAAAAAAAAAAAAATCAAAAGAAAATCCAATTAGTTTTGTCATAATGAGACTCTAATGTCAGCTTGTATCGCAGCCGTACTCAAGGACATGGGTGACTGGCACTACTTTCGTCAGCTGACACGGTTTGTTTCCTGGTTTAATAGGAGAGGCGAGCGAGCGAAGGACATGAATTAGAGTTACATCCTGTTGCAAGTGATAGGATTCAGCTTCACTTTTGATAAGCTGCA
Organism: Mola mola; assembly: GCA_001698575.1. NCBI lineage: Eukaryota > Metazoa > Chordata > Actinopteri > Tetraodontiformes > Molidae > Mola > Mola mola. Next base: position 6,171,937 of record KV751339.1, read on the forward strand.
CACGCTGGTGATGGAGCGAAAAATTGTGCCGAGGCAACTTTGTCAACGACTGTTCTTTGCTGTTTGTATGTGTGTGTGTGTGTGTGTGTGTGTGGAGGAAGATGGCGGATGGCAACACGCGTATCATATAAGCACAACCTTAAAAGGACACATGGAACAAGGGCAGGGAGATAAAGCAGGTGTCCACACTCACACAGCTGTGAATAATCTTCCGGTCAGGTGTATCTGTGCATCTGTCCAACCTCATCCTACTTCCTCTTTCATTTAATCCTTCTTTCTTGTCTTCCAGCCCCACGATTTTTCGGGTTCTTACTTTTTTCTTACTGTGTCACTGTCTCTATTTCTATCTCCTTGCTAGCTTTAGACTAGTGTTCATAAAAGAAGACTCACATTGATCTTTGACTGAAAAGAATAAAAAAATGTTTTTTCTTTTGTCCATCCTCAAAGCAATAATACAATACGTCAACCTCTTTTTTTTTTGTAAATAAATGGTGTTTATTTGAGATATAGAGATTGGTGGTTGTCCCGTGAGTCTTCGGGTTTTGTTTAGATGGCTCACCAGCAGTTCCCGAGCAGGCCTTGCAGGATGTCAGAGGGCCGTGGTGTGCGGAAGACAGACCACTTGACGCTCCGGTCTTTGAAGTTGTTGCAGTTGATCTCATGGGGACGGAGCCATTTCTTGATTCGCTGCTGGACGCTGTCGCCTTCGGGGAAGCCTACGGAGCGAGGTCCTGGGGGGAAACTGTCATCTACAAAGTTCACGGTATTCTGAACAGGGATGAGAGAGAGAAGAAAAGGGGAGACTACTGAATATGTTCAATTAGTGGCAGAACTTCCATTTCAATAGATTTTAAATCAGCACTTATGACTGTTAAGAGAAAACCGCTTATGTAAAAAAAAAAAAAAGAAAAAAATCCATTATTTAAAATCATGCCAACGGAGATGAGAGCTCTTAAAAATCAAGCTTTTCAAACAGCTGGTACAAGCCTGAAGGACACTTGCAGCTTTGGGGACTGACTTTTAATCTCTACGCCACATTTCAGGCATGACATATTGTGCAGGTGAACAATGATGAATCCCGAAAAGTGCAGGCAAACCACATGAGCCCTGGATTCTGGGAACAAGGAAAAACTGCGCCCTACGACATTTAGTCATGTGTCAGGACGAATTACTTCCACATTTCATGTGGCATCATAGATGTGCATAGCAGGACATGAACCGTGGCACTGTTGATGGCATACCGTCAAGAATACAGGACAAATATCCAAATCACTTTCAACCATTTCAAATGCTTCAACCTTCTGACCGATTCCTCACTGAGAGAATAACACGCTGGGTTTAAAAAGTCTGAAATGGTCCTCACCTCTACTGTACGCAGGACCCAGGCGACACATATACAAAACAGCTCAAGACACCCAATCTGTCACACTATCTGCCCATCTAAAACTCACCAGTATAGAACCCGAGAGGGCGAACAGGCACGCATGTAACCCTATCCGGTTTCCTGCTCGTGGTGTCAGAAGTGGTCTCGGTCAGCTGTGCTGCGAGCCGGCCAGGCAGGGGATGTATTGTGGGCACCCTACTGGAGTCTCATCGTGGAGCGAATCAATCGGTCACCATCCCCCAAAATCCAATTTCTGTAGTCTCGACGCAGCATTAGCCACCAGACAGAATCACTTCGGCACTGCCTGGCTGCCCCGGCCATCTGAAGTCTCCACGTATCTTACAAATTTTGCACTTCACTGGCTTATGTATGACCCTCATGTTGGCTTATACTGTGCGGATCAGGGGTTGGTGGGGATTTTCCACAAGGGGGGGAGAAAAAAAAGACTAAACTAACAGTCGTATAAACAAGACTAGAGAAGTGAGAGACATAGTTTCTATATAATATTTAAATGTATTTTTATATTAATATACTTTCTGTGTACAGACCTCATTCAAGACAGTAAGCCTCTGACATTTGAGGACATAGTTTTATTTGCTTATTCTGGTGACCATGGCTGTCCATTCCATTCCATGTCACATTTTACATGCGATTAGAAAAATTATGAGAACATTTGACAAATTGTGCACATTTTCAGTTTCCTCTGTGCTTATGAATGAATTCTGTATCTTCAGAATTGCTTTACTTTATGGCAAGTAGAGGCTTTCATTCACTCTGTTTTTCACACTCTGCGTGTTAAAAAGGAAAACCGGCTAATGAATAAACCAAGAGATGTCTGGTGATGTTGTATTTTACATCTCAGTATTTGCTTGAAAATTCTGCCATGTGCTTCAACATTTTTAATCCAGCCTTTCACCTATAGAAGGTGCTGCTGCTATTCTGCTGTATCCTGTCGCACTCGCCTCTCCTATCAGGAAGGTATGTATGAGTGGACTCTTCTGAGTCATTAGAAAGACACAATCTGCTGCAGAATGAAGAATAGACTGCACTGCACATGCTGCAAGCAGCCCGTTTGCTTCCGGAGCTCACAGATATTTGCTTATTCAGCTTTGGACGCAGTCATATGACCCTCAGAGACGTCAACGTCCATTCTGTTCGAGAATGATCAGACTCTGTGAGCTAACATAAATCCTCTATAAACAAAGATAACCAAGGTGGAAACTATCTTTCTGTTCAGATTCAAACTGACATGTGCAAAAACATTTCCCTTTTGTTTTGGTTATAGTCCTGTGCTGTACGCCAGCTTAAGTCTAGAAGACTGTCTTCATTGAGTGGATCTGGTACTGCTGTCGCAAGCAGATGCGAACTAGACAACAATGAACCAATTCACGACTGAGCGAAGGAAAATGTTGCCACCCAACCATCTTACAGCTTGCCTTTGTCGAGGATAGTGAGCTTGTAGCCTTATATATGCATTTAACAGATGTGTGCAAAAACCAAAAATGTGTTTGCAAAGAACTACAAAGCTGAATTTTTTTTGTGACACGCTTATTCAATCCAAAACAGTCCAATAACAGTTATGATGTAGTATCTCTTTTGTTGCTCCCCAAGTGGGCGACATGAAAATGGAACAGAGGAACCAGTTCCGGCCATGCTAGGTTTTTACATTTCACAAGGGATACTGATGGCTGTTAGTAGCATTTTCTTGTTTGGCACAGTGAACAAGCAGACACACCGTGGGGCTCCGGCGTCACCTCTCGCTCTTCAAACCAATCAAAGAGCGGAGGGAAGCGAGGGGGCAAGGGAAGCAAACTTCAGTGAAGTAAAGAGAGAGGCATATTTTTCATTTAGCTTTGAACAAACTCTCCAGTAACTTACACAATATTTCATCAGCAACACTATCTGCTATAATACAGCAAGTGAAGAAAGAAAATCTGAGCTAATCAAAATAACATGCGGTCTAAAACCTTAACTACACTCATTTGGCTAGGCTGTGCAAATACATTCCTCTTCGCGGGGTAAACCAAAGGCTTTTATGGTTATTAAATTTTCACCAGTGGCGTCTTGGCTCGTGCCAAGTTGTATTGCTTTGACAGAGATCGATTAGAGAGACGAGCACCTTGCTTTCCAGTTCTGCCCCACTTCATGTGTGACCCTTAACACTGCGCTGCTGCAGTTGATGCTGTTAGTGATTGAATTCACTTCAGGGAAGCAGATCATTTCTGCTCCTCTACTCTCCAGCCCTGCTACTATAAATAGGAAAGCCTTGTGTTCACCTTAGCACGTATACACACATACACACGCACTCACATATTGGCTGCTACACTGGAGAGTTGAGTGCAGTCATGTAGAGAGGGTGGATTGGGGGTGGGGGTATCGTGGGAGGCAAGGGGAAAGCATATTTTGATATTTTAGCAGAATGGTGGAAAAAAAAAATTGTGGGAGAAAAGAAAGTTGATTAAAGAAAGTCTTGCTTTAAAATGAGCTTTAAATTGGGGAAAGAGGAAAATTAAGGTGGGTACTGGGAATCTCGGATCCTTCCTTCCTACTGAGGCAACTTCCCTCCCACGCGCACAGCACTGAGTCAAAGAAGGCATTAATAATACATCTTAAAGCTCACTTTATGCCATTATAAACATGGCATGATAGTTGCCATGCTGGTGTAATAAAAGCTTGATTCTACCGGGGGCAACTATGTGGCATTCTGCTATGATGTGGCCACCCACGCTAATCCCATTGTAGACAATGCTAACTATCCCACAAAACATGTCGCAGCATGTTTTAAAACCATCCAGAAGCTGTTCTCCACTCTGTGCTGCTTTAAAATAAATAAATTAAAAAAAATAAAGTACATTTTTGAAGGAAGCTGTGTCAAGATATAAAGAGCAGATCAAGTCAGGCAGGAAATCAGACTCAGGAAAGGCATAACTCTATCGCTCAATTACCAGAAAAATAAAAAACACCCAGTGCAGACTCCGAATTTTGAAAACACAAGCAGGGCAAGTGTTATAGCAACACAGGTAATGAAGTTCCTTAGTACACCCAGTGATGCTGAAATTTACAATGTGTGTGTTCTACTGGGTCATCAATGAATGAAAACTATATTCTCAGCTTAAAAAAGGTTAAGCTTAAAAAAATGTGTAAAAAAAAAAAAAAGTTTAACCTTGCACTTTGGTCCTGTTCACTATAATTAAGGCGATAAGCCAATGCTGAATTCATAGCAGGATATTTGGAAACCAAGCTAAGTCAACAAGCACATCATCTATACAATCTAAAATGGTAGGTGAGGGTAATTTTAGGTAGATTAGAGAGCCAAACATGTATTCTATTGTGTGGATGTTTTTTAAAAAGGGGAAGAAGACAATATGTTTCAATTTTAATGTAGAAAAACCCTTACTGAGACTATTTTATCAGTTGCAGATTATGGTGATTTCTTGTTTAGGCATGTTTTGGCTACTGCTCTTTAAGTCTTTAGACAGTGTTTACCATTCTGCAGTTAGGTTTGTCACCGCTGACGTCTATAATACTCTAAAGAAGAGGGTTGAGTGGTCTTTGCTCTCTGTGAGTTGTGATTTCACATGTATTTCCACCCCTATGGGAAAGCTACCCTCATATATTGTCTGGCTACTGCTCTACGTTCCTTGTGTTCATTCTGCCCTAGGAAGATCCTGGAGAAGCTTTTTGCATCTTTGCTCCATACATCTGAAATTACTACAAAACACTAAACACAAAACACACAAGAAACACAGCTGCAATTACTCAGTAAATCTGTGAGATTAAAGCGGGGGAGTTCAAATAAAGGAAAACTACACTCGGAATGATAGTCTTTTTTCAAAAAAAGCTCTAGAAGTCGTGTTTGGTGCAGCTAAGGACAGGAAATAGAGAGACTATCAGCATAAACGAAGCCATCAGCATAAGAACCTTGACTACATACCATCGGTCTAATCAGACTGACTGTAAAAGGCAGAATTCTAGTCATGACAAAGACTTCTGAAATTCTGAACCAGAATTTTGTGAAGTAACTAGTGTGTGACTGAGGGTTAGGTTGCAGACCGGAAAAAAAAAAAAATAGATTCTGCAGCTCATTTAGGTGGGGAAGATTCAGCCCCACCCCCTGGCCCTTTAAAACTCTGCTAACGAAGCAAGTGTAAACAGACACAATGACAAAAAGCCTATTAGCGTTTCTCTGAAATAGAGAGATTGAGGGAGTGGAAACAATGCCTGTGCCACAACAAAAAGAGAAATTACAAGGAGGGAACTGTGCCCTCTAATGCAATACACACCCTGTGATGCATTACATACTAAAATTTAAGCAGATTTTGAAAAATCAAATATATAAGGGAAATTCACTGAGATCAAAAACTAAAAAGAAAAATTGACCACATATATGTGTGTATACATTTAGCTCATTTAAGGTAGGGCTAGGGGGTATAACCTTAAAATACAAATGTTATTTTAAATCATTTTGTGATACAAAGTACATATTACAATATTTCTCCTCAAAACCCCTTCATGAATGTTTGGACTGGGAAACAAAATAAAATATCACAAATATCCAAATATGGAATATCCCCTTGAAACAATATTGTAGGGATTATTATTGATGCTTGACAAATCACTAACACAATGAGATATTTTGATATCAGTAATGTGGATTTAATAGCTGAGTTGGGTGAATATTAATATTAGTTTTGGTATTACTAAACTCATCAAACTACATCCAGGAAAAGACAACACTCATATCATGATAACACCCATATTACAATAACAATATATATCATACTATATCATGATATATCATACATCTATATCATACACACTGCCCCGCAGTATTTTAAAGATGATTAAAACTCAGTGCAACTGAAAAAGCAGTTTCAGTTGTTTTCATGGGTTTTCTAGCTTCAACTCCATTCTTCCTTACCTCTCTGCAGAAGCTGACTATGTTCTCCCAAAGCTCCTTGGCCTCACCCTCATCATTTCGTCGACGGGCCTCTACATGCATGCTCTCCCTCCTCTTCAGGGGCTTAACCCCCTTGCGAAGGGTGAGGTACTGCTGGGGTGTGTGGCAAGCTGCACAGTTCTTGGCTTTGGTGTCATTGAGCAGTGTACATGCTGGGCAGCTCCACTGGCCAACTTTCTCCTGAAGGCTGGATGAGGAGGAAGAAGTGGAACTAGAAGCAGTAGCAGAGGATGAGGGAGTAGGGAACCCCCGGGCCTGCTTCCGTGCTTTATGACCAGAGGAGGAAGATGTAGAGGAAGGTGTACAGGAGCATGAAGCAGTGCCAGGCCCTGATGGGAGGCCACAGCGTGTACAGCAGCAGCGGGGCACTGGGAGCTGCTGCTCCTGAAATCCATGCAGCTTGGAAGAACCACAGGCCGAGCACTTGGCTGCACCTGTAGGGTTGCGCAGCGTGCACTTAGAGCAGGCCCAGGTGCTAAAGTCTGGGCTGGAGGGGCTGGCTGGGGTAAATCGTACCGTTTCACAGCCTACCAGGTCAATAAGGTCAGCACCTGCCTGTGACGATCGGCAGGCTTCGCATTTCGACGAGCTACCTTGGTTGGTCAACGAGCAGCTCGGGCACTTCCAGGTGGGAGCAACTAAGGAAGCAACAGGGAGGTTGGGGGTCAGTGGATGTGGCTGAGGGTCTTCTTCCTCTAAGATACTGAGGCGCTTGCTTGGGTGTGAAGGTTCTTGGGGTTGGGCATGTTTGGGCTTGGCTGGCCGTTGTGGGCCGGGTTGGGGTGGCACACTGGTTGCTGAAGGGGACGTAGGGCTGGGAGTGTTGGTTCCTGGGTTTGGTGGCCGCCCTGGAGGGGGAACCTCTCTCCTGCTGCGAGGCACAGGGTTGTTTTGGAGGGATGAAGAGAAAGCAGTAAAAGGAGAGGACAGGGACTGTGAAGAAGCATTAGGTGGTTCTTGAAGATCACAGGGAGGGGCTGGGGGAGAGTCATCTGTCAGGTCTATGAGCAGTGGGGCAGGACCTGCACTGTTTACAGGAAAGCCCAGCACAGGTGTGCGCACCTCAGGCACCACCAGTGCCTCTGGAGGGATTTTAGGCAAAGACAACTTCCTGGGTCCACCACAGGCGGAGCATGACAGGGCCACAGGTGTGTTGTGAAGTGTGCAGCGGGGGCAAGCCCAACCCGAGTGCTGCCCCTCCAGGCCGACCACCTCTCCATTCCTCTCAGACCGTCGCAGCACTTCCTCCTTAGCTGGATGCTGTCCATGGGGCTCAGGTTTTACAGTGGGGTTGACAGTAGGTACTGGGGGTTCAACAGGAGCTGGTGGAAGGCCATTGGCAGTGGCAGCTATGGTTGTTGTAGGAGGTGTGTGAGTGGCAGGGGATGGTCCAAAGCCACAGACGGAGCAGGCACCAGATCCTTGAGGGTTTTTGAGTGTGCAGCGGGGACAGGCCCAGCGATGTTCTTCAGTGCTACTCAGCCGCAGGATCTGATTAAGGTCAGGCTTCTGGCGCGGCGCCTCACAAATGGAGCAGCGAGGTGCTGCGCCAGCATTTAAGAAGGTGCAGCGTCCACATGACCACTCGCTGCCTCGCACCGCTGCTGCCATGGAGCCAGGAGAGTGAGAATGGCTAGAAAAAAAGTGAAAAGAATGAGTCAAAACAAATTCAAGAGGTTAATTAGTCATGTAATAATTTAGCAATAACACAGTATAGATCACATCAATTTTTCATCATCTGAGCTATTTCAGTCACTAATGAGCACAGAGAAAGAAATTAAGAAAGTGTCAATGAAGGAGAGTTGGAGAATATCAAAATAGGGTCAGAAAAGAATGAGAACTAAATTATGCAAAAGTCAGAGATTGAAAACATGCTCCCAGTCAATTCAGGATAATTATCTAAATGGGAGACAGGAAAAATATCCTAGGCTGCAAGAAGAGGTCAGGCAGACAGAATTTGGAAAAGAAAAATTGAAAGTGAGGAAGATCAGCTAGTGCAGGGGGGGGGGAAATGAAATCTCCATCCTGGGGGCTCAGACGGTAGTAAATCCATATACAATGGCTGCATGATTATTGCTGGGTAGGCGAGGAAAAGGAAGAGGAGAAGCAGAGGAGAGAGGGCTGCTATTGCCGCAGAATACTAAGGAAGGTGTTCCTGTCCTGTCTTCCTGACTGACGCTTATTAGAATTGGAAAAAAAACGCATTTCCTCCACTTCATAATAGCAATTTTACACATTGAATGCTAATGCGAGGCTGACAGGGGGCAACCTAGTGTTATGTCAACTCCAAGCCCAAATGAATTTTTAGTGCATGAGTTTATCAATTCTGGCAGCATTTGTGACTTTGGCACACTTTAGGGACAAATCATTTTTTCTGGATTTAAAGCAACAACCACTACATTGTTAACAGGGCTTCAACATGTAAAAAGCACAAAGGGAAATGTGAGGGTAGGAGAACAAATCAGTTTTAGAAAGTTTGGATTCAGAAGCATAAGGAGCTATTTGTCTATCTAGTCAGGCTACTCTGTTTATTTCCACCTCCCACACAAATACCCTAAAGCAGTCTGCTGTGGTGGATTAACTTGTATGTACAATTTATTCTGTGTGTCCTCAGTTCACTCGATCCAACTCATTGATAGCGGATACATTAGGCGCTTTGGGGGGGCAGCAGCACAGCTGGAAACCTCCAAAGACCAAGGGGAGTTTCGAGAATGAGAGCCCCAAGGGACGGATATGGATGGTGTCTGGACGGACCCATAAATGTCACTCCCACTCAAGCTACCCATGTGTGAACACCAACATAGGGAAGTGTTGTAATGTGAGGACAGCAGGATAGTGGTGGGTAAACCACTAAGAGCTATAGAATTACTCTATGCAGTGATCGCCCTTAAATGATAGTGAAGCCTCTGAATCTGGTCACATTTCCTCCCTTTATTCCATTTTTGGTAGGAGAATTCCATAGTGAGAGGAGAATCTAAGATTGACAAACACTTTTATGGGGTAGGACTGTTTTGAGGCTGTTGATTAAATCTATATGCTCCCTGTGGAAATATATTTTTCTGTGAAAAAATACTGTGATAACCCTCAGTTGTTACCATAGTAGGGGGAAAAAAGTTTATGTGACATTTATATGGCCTCAATGAGGTATAGAAAAATCTTGAAGGGGTGACTTCTTGTTGGCTGACCAAGGTCCTGATTTTTACTACCACAGCACCATGAGCCCTCAATTAAAACTTCCTTAAACCTTTTGAAACCAGGCAATTGATTAAAACCCAGGGGAACCCTCACAGACCATCACTTGCTCCCAGCTCTAAGTCCTCTCATCATTACTTCCCCCTAAGACACAGAGGAAAATGACAGCAGGGAGGGATACGTTTCTCTCTTTCGTTGTTTTGTGGGTGAGGGCCTTGCCTCTGGGTGTGTGTGCTTGTGTGTATGCAGGCATGAAGCTATATTTATCCCTGAACAAATATTTGCTTCCTTTATTCTCCAATTATATTTGTGCCTTGGTCTTTGTGTCCTCGGCCCCAGGGGAGCAACAGTATAGAAACAGAATTCCCAGCGCTTTATGTCAGGATCCATTAGCACTGTTTTTTATTCTCCTGGGTTGAAACTCAGCACTCCAACATGACCCAGGAGTCAGAAACGACTGAGTGAGGAGGAAACTCAATGTCCGGCCTTTCATTCTGCAGAACTATCTGCCATTTAGCTATAGAAAATATTACAAGTTCTTGACCATTAATAGAGTATTAAGAAGTAAGAAAAACATTAAAAATGAAAATTTGTCTTAGATAATGTACAAGATAATGTAATCACAAAACAACCTGTGCTGCATCCTCAGACGACAACCCATTCAATCACCTCACTGCAGTTGAAATTAAGAGGCAGCCCCATGCTAGCATTACTGGCTTGCGTTAAAGTGGTGCTTAGCTCTCCAAAGTCCTGCCTATCTGAGACCCCAGAAACAGCAAAGATGATACCAACGACAATGACAACAAGTGTCAACAACTCATGTTTGATGACAGGTTCTTCCCTGTGGCCATTTTCATAACCATCACGCCTCTTTCATCACTGGTGGGAAAGCAAAGTTGCAATGTCAGCCATATGGAGACTTTGTCAAAGCAATTGATTTGGTTCTCGTTGGAGCACAGAGACTGCAAATTCATTATGCAGCATTTGACTTAGGAGCTCTTCATCACAATGATCAGCCTCTCAAGGAGATTTTAATATCCAGTTTAATCCTCTCTTTAATATCTGTTCTTAAGCAACATGCCTATCATATTTAGCACATGATGGACAATTAGAACCAAAATTTCTGGCCATCAAGTACAAAGGATGCTCTGTGAATACAAACTGACAGGACAAGCCTTTGCATGTACAGTACATGCCTGCAGCAGCTGATTAACCGCTGTAGCCTGCGATCCTTAGACCCTATTTAAAAGGATGCTTTCTCTGTACTTGTTCCACTCCCTCACAGGAGTATGGACAAGCACACACACAGCTTTTGTCCTTGGCCCTGTGTTCAGTGAAGCTGCTGTAAAAGTGCCCACTTCAGCTCCTTAGCTTGTCAGCGTCACAGACCTAGGCTGTGAGCCAGTGACTTACAGTAGAGAAAAGAGAAAGAGAGACTGAGAGAAGGAACAAGAGAGATCCTCATTGAAGCCTGATGCCGATTCAAACTACCTGCTGAGTCTAAATTTCCCCAAATGAGAGCATTAATGACTCCAGGACGATTTGTCAATTCTTCATTGAGTATAAGGCACTTATACAGGACTTCAATAAACTGTTTTAAGCTGTTGGAGAGCTACATCTATCAGTGAAAATGAAAAAGGCAGGGGGCTGTGTGAGGGTGTATAAAATTCCCCAACTGAGGTGTCAGCAAGGCCATAAAGAAAGGAAGAAATGGTAAAGCTAAAATAAGTCTACCAGAGCACTGCTGATCATATGCAAGCCACCTATGGCTGACTAATTGGATTCCATACACACGCAGAACTCTGTTGTGAAATCAAGTGAGCCGAAACTAGCCAGCTTCTCCCAGCCTCACTGTGAGACATTTAGCCTTGGTGTGACAGTCATTAGCACTGGCTTTCCAGGGCTGGCCCTGAGCCCAAGGCCTGAAGGGAAAAGCATGGTACCCTGTTTGACCATTGGAGGCAGAGTGTATCTGGTGTATCTGCATTATGTAGTAGAGTCAACAGAAAAACAAGGATCACCACAAAATTGACTTTTAGCAAGATAGCAGTAGTCACTGGTGTTGATGTTGACAACCCCTTTTAGGACTCATTTTAAAACAGGAATCCAGTATAAATCCACTAAAGATATAATATGCAATTCAAATGTGGGTAAAATATCATGATATTGGTTCCCAGGATTTTCTGAAGTTTTGGATTGGTACCTTGCCTAAAGCTACCAACTGAAAGAGTCAATATTTCATGACCCAGGATTGAGACTCAACATCTTACAAATTCTCCCTTTAAACTGAGACTGATACCAACAGAGAACTTTGCTTGATACATGTGAATGTACTATTGCAGGATCAATTTCTTCACACCACAGGCCGAAAAGGTTGCAGCTGCTCTGCTAGCAGGCCAATCACACATTGCGGTTGTAAAGGAGAACTCTGATATAGTAAAGGTTTTTCTCAATCTGGACACAAAAGTAAACAAATGCAGGACACACTGACTGGAGAATTTTCTATATTACTAGGTACTGGGTTATTTTGATTAATACCTTCAAGGTACTTAGTGCTGATATCCAGCCATAATCATCATACCTTGATCTCAAAAGGCAATTAGTGTGAGCTGTTGTAATGTTTACAATCAAATATTTTCTGATAATGTTTTTTTTTATTATTGTTATATATCTTTTATAGATTATCAATGGATAATTCTGTATTTAACTTTTATGTATTTGTCAGGTAAAGAAATAGCATATAACAAGAATACCAACCATACTTCGGGGGAAACGGTCATACCATAAATTCTTCATTAATGCTTCAAACACTTTCCTGACAGTCTAATGAATTAATGCAGACATCAGACTAAGCAAACAAAAAGAATCGGTCAGCACTTCACAGGTATAACCCATGGCCTGATATCTGCGTGTCAAACAGGGTTAGCCTGTGTGACTAGCTGGGCTTTAAAGGATTTACAGCCCTGAGTATAATTCACTAGTCACTACACAGAAGGCCTTGATCTTAACATATTGTTCACTCTTAATCCTTTATAACTGCTCATATATAAAGTAAACCTTTGCACTTCTTATCTTGTGCAAGTACAAGTATATGATGACGACATACAGTACCATGTCAATTTCCTGGTATAAGAATATGCATATTGACAAAAACTCTAAATGTAGAGTGTAATAAATTATAGGTAGTACACGTCACAAAAAAGCACTCAGAGACTGGCGACCTCCGCCAAGGATAACAATCTCCCCAACATGTCAACGCACCTTCAAAACATGCGCCCAGCCAAATTTTAGCATAATATTTCATAATAAAACAAAATTTCCTTTATGGTGGCAGTCAAATAATCCAGATCACCACCAATATGTAATGAGTTCCTCCTTTGCCGAATGCCCAACTATCCTGAAAATTTCATCTAAATTCGTATGTAATTTTTTTATTCTGTTAACAAACAAACTAAAAAGGGCCTGCAGAACCATAATCTCCTTGGCAGAGGTAATAATGTGAAGGTCACATGCCCTACTTTAAAAAATTAATAAGCTGTAAACTAAGCCATGTGGCAACAATACTTTGGTTTGATGTGTTAGCAGTAAATTATCCAATCAATCCATTTAAGACTAGAACTTTTAGATAATTAGCAATTAAATAAATGGTATGCAGATTAAAGCAATATCAAGTCACTCACATGGGGTCAATTAAGCCTAATAATCAATACAATGATAAACACTGAAAATACTTAGATTGCCTTTATGCTTAAATTACAACTTGTAAATCAATTTTTTATCTGTTCATTTCTGGTTACAATATTTTGTACCTGTAGGCACCTAAATTTATTAGCAGATTGGTGTCACATAAAATATTACAGATTATTTTACTCTTATGTCCTTTGCTTCTTATTGACATTTGGCTATGTTTTTCTATATTATTTAGTCAGTTATTGCTATTATTGCTTTAAATCAAAACCTTTTTTTTCCCAAAGAAATTATCCGCTTCATTTCATATTAAACATGCTGCACTTGATCTGCTTTGGATTTGCTGCAACCCTCACCTCATTCAACGTAAGCATGCTCCTGGGTCATTATAAGCTTCTTCAAACCATCTCACCATAGTGATTACTCATAAGCTGAGTGGCTGTATAACGTTAGGTAGCCCGAGTGCGTGGAGCTCCCCAAGCAAACTGGCTCTAGACATAGTCCTGACACACACACTCGAATAAAATGACTCACTCCTGTGATTCATATTTACAGGAAAAGTTCTGAATAAACACGGGGAGGAGAACTTGAGATGTACATACTGCAGCTTATGAAATGTTTGTTAGGAAAAAGTCTTGGTTAATGGGCACTTGATGATAAACCTGTTTCATAGCTGTAACCATGAAAGTGTTGGGGATGCAAGTGATTTTCAAGGGAACCTTCCCTAGATTTTTTTTTTCAAACTCATAATCAATAAATGATTTTATTTAACCAATAAACCTGGTTATTTTATGTTGTTTCCCTTCCAAACTACAAGCTGGGTTGTCAAAGTCTCTGACAAGCTAACAGGGCAACTATGCCAGCTGAGGTTTATTGTTTAACAGAGCAGAGCTTGTTTGAAAGAAATTTGTCTGATCAGAGGCCCTTATGCCCTTATATCAGACAGGTTGTAAAAACTGATTATGAACGTTGAAACATTCAGCTCCACCTGAACATACCCGGAAATATTTAGTAAAAGGGATTAGATCAGCACGTTCAAACCTTCTTAACCATGCTTTTAAAGTAATCGTAATCAAACTGGGACTCTGTTTTACCACTTTAGTAATAAATGCAATCATAATCTATAAAAAAGGGTTTATCCATCAGTTTATCTATAAAAAGGGTTTGTTTATCAATTCATTTTGAAGTTTTGCTAGCAAGATAATTTACTTAAAATGAGTTTCCTTCCAGTAAGTATTCTTCCCTCTATTTCAGATGAGCTGATGAGTCAGACTTAAGGATTAACTGTAAGAGCCTAATTTCTACCAGCTGGATAGTGCGCTGCAGCATTAATAGGACTCATTGCTCCAGCCTGACAGGTATTCGAAATTTACTTGTTAAAACAAACATCATGACTACACCAGCTGTTACTTATCTGAGATGAGTATCAGGGCTAAAACACAGTTTCAACTGTGACATGCTGAGACTTGATATGATCCACGTGCTGATAACAATGAGAACTCACAACAGAAAAAATGATGATTGGGAAAGTATTTTGAGGGATACACTTTGAATGAGAACAATGAGGACAATGAGAACAGCACAGGTTTTTAAACGTTACAAAGTGTGACTAAGGTGTAGAGACTCTGAGCAGAGCATATTAGACAAACAGTCTTTTGAAAAAGCATCCTGAGACATTCCTCCAACAAGCATCACTGAGGCTATTCACAGGGAGTCATTTTAATAACTTAAATAAATATCCCATTCTTATGAAAATAAAACATTATGAATGTGGATGCTATGGAACAGGTCCAGTGTGTAAATGTGTCGGGGCAATGTCATGAGCCTGATTATAATTTTTATAACCTAAGGTTCAAAACACTTCATTGCTGCCGTCATTGCTTTTATGTAAGCCTGACCCAGATGATCACATACCTTATGATCAAGTCCTCAGAACCCAGAAATGTTATCAAAAGAAAGATGCAGATCATTTCTCCTGAATGAGAGTGGAATGCCTAGATTGCTCATTAGGGCTGGGCGGTATAGCCGTCAAAAAATATCACTATTTTTAGGGCGTATCATGATACAGTGCATATATCATGATATTTCTTCTCCAAAGCTCTTTACAAATGCCAGAGCTGGGCAACAAAATTGAAATAGACAACAATTTTGACCAGCAGCCTTTAAAACAACAGGTAAAGAACCTCCAAACAGTGAAATTATGGTCACAATCATATCTTTCTGCCAGGGTAAATCATCAGTACCATTCAATATACTACTGTTCAAAGAATTAACTAGTAAGAATTTGGCTTGGTATTAATGTATTGTGACACATATCAAATCATGTCCTGTGTATCATGATTGGTATTGAATAATGAATATAGTGTCACACCCTTAATATCAAATATATTGCCCAGTCTTATTGCTAATAATGCTCAGGAAAAGAGAAAATAAAAACAGAAAGAACAGCAGCAGTTTCTGACCTCTAGCTGTGCCCTTTTCATTTTTGATGAGCGAATCTGTCAACAAGCGCTAGACACTTGAATCTTTAAACAGAGGAAACTGTCTGACTGGGTTCCAGCAGACATCAGCAAAGGCACGGCAAAGCGAGAGCAAGCAGGAAGCCGACAGGAAGTTCCAGAATCGAAGAGGGAGATGGTGAAGAAACAGTCAGGCCACTCTGCTGAGCTCAACTGGAGTTGTGTGGGCACCCGAGACCTGTAGGGCAGGAGCACTGCTGACACAGCGCTGCCTTGTTCAGTCAGAGGGGAACTTCTCAGAGAGACAACACAAAGCAGAGTTTTACTTCCTGTTGCTAAGGCAGACTAGTGAGACAGACTAGTCATGAGAGTGCTCGTGCTCCCTGGCCTTTTCCTGAAACCACTAATCGCAGACATGAATAATCAGCAGGTTATAAGGTATATCTCCACAGGTATAATTTACCAGTGCAGGTTTCTGTGTGTGTGAGAGAATAGCAGGTTACAATGTTCTATTATCAGGGGTCCAATGAATTAGGTTACTGAACATATGCTACAGATTTCCATGGTAACAAGAGTGAGGGAATCTGTAATCATGTCAGTTGCAGTGCCAAAAGGCTATTTCTTTTTTATGTATTGCCGCATCAATGCTCTACTTTCAAAAAAAGGTAAAAAAAAAAAAGCACTACACTATGAGACAAAGCCCACATGGCAAATCTATTCTGGAGGCTCAGTGCCTGTCCTGACGCAGCCTTGTCTTTATCAGACAGACAATAAGCAAGGGAGGATGTGCTGAAATGATTCAGACATAAACACGACCAGTGACCATGTTGGTCGAATCCATGTGGAGCCGTTTCAATCCAATTAAAGTGGGGGAGAGCCAGCAGAACGAAGCTGGGATAAATACCGTCATCCTTCATGCTGGGGCAGCAGGGACAATTTGATCGACTCCGTACAGAAAAGATGTTCATGTTAAAGGGTCGAGGTTTTCAAAGGCCCTGTGCACCACAAGAACCTAGCAGTGTGGGGGCTGTGATTCATTCAAGTGCTATCACATCATTAATTTAAACAATAACAATATTTGGAATGAAACTGCATCATGCTGCTATCAGGATAGAGTCAAGACCGAGACGCCAAAAATACGACAAATTGTGGCTCACACCTCTGCTAGTGGGTTGGTGTCTTGCATATACATTCACAGTTGAGGTGCTGACTGGGCGCACACAGACATATTGGAGTCAATGGTGTGCCATTGGAAGAAAACAAAGTAGAATTTTGCTAAATAAATAAATAAACCATATGAAATGGGCGTATGTAGATCTGCTGTTGCTCTTTCACGGGTCAACAAATGTGCGTGTGTGTGTATGACCGAGGAAGAGAGGGAGGCAAGGAAGGCATTGAGAGTGGCAGTGACAGGAATCATGAAAGATAAACGCCCAACGGGAGGATGATGCTTTAATAAATAATTACATCTATTGTTTGGAAATGTAATCAGACTCCTTGAAAATCAGTAAGTAATAACCGGACGATGATGCCCCGAGTGACTCAGCAACAACTTCAATGCACTACATGCGGTCGATACCAACAGCCTGCCTTTGTTTCGAAAGATAGAACCTATGGAGCTCAAGGAAAACTGGAAACTCTTCTAAACAAGTTTTTTTTATGAGTGTGGTTGAAGAGATCATCTTTTGGATGAAAGGCAGTGATAAATTCTGGATGAGCTGTGCAATCAAACTGAGGCTCTTAGACACTGCCGGAAGGCCATTCACTGTGTTGACAGAAAGCAATGACTCTAACAATGGATTACTGCAGCACTTTTTCATGTAGACACCGTAACTGCATATTTCTTTCTGCGCAGTCAATACAGACAGATCCCTCTACATGAAGAAAAGTCCCTTCTACAACCAGTTTTCTCAGCTACAGCTTCTCAGTCCATGGTCAATTACACAGCTGCTGCTTCAATAAGAATATTAAGCTACCGCAGACTTGCTGAATCTAATGCTTATTATTCTCTATCTTCCTCAGAGAAATGAGTGAAAACAGCTACCCAATGACAGGCTTTCATTAAGCAAGTTCACTCACTAGCACAAAGAAGATAATGTCATAGAGAAGCACTTGAGATAAATAGTATGTACAGCCAGCCACATTATATTCAATCTTGATTTCACTCATTTGGGGCATGTTGGCAAGACTAACATTACCATTTTTTAGTCATTATCCCAATACACATAATATATCATGACATTTGTCCTCAAATGTCTTCATAGGTGCTAGGACTGGGTGACAAAATCGTAAATCACAATATTTTTGACCATAAACCTTGATGTTGATACTAAAAAATTGAAACTATAAATAGAAATAGAAAATAACTGCAACTAATTTGAAAAAATATTTAAAAAGGAGATATTTGCTTAAAAAAAATCATTAGTGGGAATTTAATGACTGAGGTTGGCAAAGGCAAATATTTAAACAGGTAGAACATGCTGATGAGTTGATAAAATTACATCATTTTACTGTAATGCAGTCTTTAAAACTAGCAACAGACAACACTTACATTTTATCATGATTAAATCTCAGCCAATAAGTGATTTTGGGGCCAATATCAATGCCGATATCAGGGAGAAAAAAGTTCAAATGTCAATATATGGTTGATATATGGACATTTTTTGCAATGATAATTCAAATGAGGTTATCAAACATTTGTAAATAAGATATATAATGGAGGGAGAATACTTTAGCATTGAACTATTATTGCCTTAAATGACAGACTTCACTGGAAATTCAATAATTAGAAATCACCCCAAGCATCTCTTTCTGTAGTCATTTTTAACGACATAATATATACTATATATTATATATACCGGTACCAATGTGTCTATGTATCTAAGGCCAATATTATCCAATGATACTGACCAACTGATATATTGGTCAGACTCTAAATGCTATATAAAGATTTCAAAAACCTCAGATGAAATGTCACTTTAAGGATAAACAGTATATCGCATGATTTCCCAGCCCTGCTGTGACCTTGTCACCATTTGCTGGGATAATGGTGACAGGTTGTCACTTTTGACATATCAGTCAAAACAAATGCACTGATGCCTTCTCTGTATCCATTAGATTTTCCTAAATTGACAAAACTGACTCTAACTTCATCTTGAAGCCTTATAAAAAGCATCAAAGAAAAATTCATCTTCCAATTACCCAAAGGCTGGTTTTCATTGGGCTCACAGAGGTCGGGTCAATACGGCCAGGCAATCCACTCAACACTGCAAGTGGAGCACACACTGTACAGCTGTGTTAGGAGGTACCAATGGGCTGGGATTTTGTTTTACAAATCCGGCTTAACCAGATTTTGGATGCATCATAGAAGAACATCAAAATGCAGGCTTTGATTAGATAAGCATTTGTGAAATAGGGTATTTGATCCATCACTGGGAGGTTATTGAATCCTAAGTAAACATTTCAAAAAGCCCAATAATATATAAAAAAAACAAAACAGTGTTTCTCAAATGAACAACAACTGTGTCAGTTTAAAATATTAAGCACATGTCACCCTAATAGCGAGGCCAAAAACAACTTCAGTCTTACAGAAATGGTGAGCTGACACCTGCAGCTTTAAGTGACAGCATTCCCCCTGAAATACAACACCAGTTGTAATCCCTCTCGCGATTTCCCCAACATCCGGCCAAGCCAAGCAAGTCACCGCACTCTGCGCACTCAACTGAGAAATGCGCTGGCGGACACTGCAGGCTCTTACCTGCGCTCCCGGTGAGGCAGAGGGTTCTGCTGCTGACGCGAGATGAAGGTGGTGCCCCACACCGGGCTGCTGTGGCTGTTCCTGAGCCAGCCCACAGGGGGTGACGGCGGGTACGAGGTGCTGCGGAAGCCATGGTCGGACTCGGTCTCTGCACTGAGAGACGAGGCTGAGCTCCCCATTACCACAGCAGGAGGAAATTAGTCTCTGGATGCACTCTGATGGGAGGGTCTGTTTGTCCCAGGAGCACAAAGGAATCCAGAGAGTTTTTACTGGGATACAGTGGTTCACTAAATGTTTTTCAGTTTGTATTTGTTTTAAACATTCAGCTTCAATTGGGAGGAATGTCTGCCTGCAAAAGAACTCTTGACGGTGCTAAAATATAATCAGATTTAAAACAAAAGCAAAAGGGAACCAAACATAGAGGTTACTCAAAAAAATCAGCGCAATGTACAGGCAGCCAAGTTTGCAGATAAGGTTGGATATCCCAGAACATGAGGAAGCAAGTTCTCAAATCAAACAGCAGTTCGACACGGGGGAGAGCTGATTCCGATTCAGCAGTTGTTCTCAGACGGGAGAAAATACACTCCTCTCCCAGCAAAGGCTGGTGCTTCTCTCGGTTGTAGACGTTGAGCTCGGAACACTCTGCACCATGTCTTCCACCGTGAGTCTCGTGAGTCCTAGAAAGTTCCTCGCGACGCATCTCCCCAGTCTGCACAGCCTCATGCCTGGTTCCTCTTTACTCCACACATGCTCAGAAAGTCAAATCAGGAAGAGGTTGATACAAAAGTAATTGTGTTGACTGTCTTTCGGCATCTCAGCAGCCACACAGGGTACCTTGGGGAAATTTAAGGTTCCAATAATAAAAGTGTGGGCAGACAACACATACAGAATAGGTCGATAACATCTTCTTCCATAAAGTGGCGTGGACCTTAGCGGAAAAAATGTATTACAAAATAAATCTACAGTTATTTACAATGCGGCTGCCAGGGGAAATCAATGCATGTCCTGGGAAGGGCTTTGGCAAAACTACAAATATGTAAATATCCACATCCCATCTTTCAAAACACTCAGCCAGACTAACAGCTGCTGTGGAAGTCTACAAGTTGTGCTTCTCCCACTGGATCAAACGGCATGTTTAAAAAAGCCTTGGGCAGGATTTTCTCACAGCTTAGACCACATTTTGGATTCCCACGTGAGAAAAAAGACTTCAGCCCGGAATTTTTCAAAGGGCCCAAACTTCGACAGCTGCCGTAGCGTGTTTACAGCTTAAGTTTTTTTTACTGTAATACTAGAGAGGAACGTTCTGTTGCAGGCTGCGGTGCTCTGGCAACCTATAAGGACGGTGAAATAATGTCTGACAGGGGTTTCTTAATTTCAGTCTGATCCCACGGCTGAGGCCGTTCAGTCGAGCTCATCAACTTGCACGCCTTTTCTGCAGACTTGCCGGCCTGTCACACAAAGTCTCTACCCGAAGGCAGCGCAGCTCTCATCCCGCGGGGAACCGTCACGGAGGAGAAACCAACATTTGCATGCATATCTGCGAGTATCGACAGCTTGTAAAAGAAACTAAAAAAAAAAAAACAACTCCAAAACAAACCCCCGAGGCAGGCAGGGATCACGTGGGCGTGGATTCAGGCTGCTGGAGTCACCGAACGTTGCATCACAATTATCACCGATGACCGCGATCGGTGAAGCCTGCTGACAGCCGTGCAAAGCATCGCTTGTAGAAGAGAAAAAGGGTGGCCTGTGTCCGTATCCACACGGCGGTGCGGAAGCCAGGGAGAGCACCGTGCAGGAGGCGGCATGCAGGCTTGGGGGGACGTTAAAAGGAGCACTCAATTCCAAGTGTCACTATGCGCCGGGTCTATCCGTGCATGCGATCGCCTCACGTTAGGACACATCCATACTCCGGTGGCCTCGTCCTCTCAGTGGAAAGCTCGTATTTAACGGCATACCCTTATTCTCTCGTCTGTATTTTCCCCTCTCCACCGGCTTCAGTCTTCCTTCTGTGGCAGCACGAGCGCAGTGGACAAGGGGATGCAGCGGATTACCCGAGTGTCAGCAGCGCGCAGGCGCACTGGGCGAGCGAGCAAAGGACCGCTGAAGGGCTGCGTTCAAGAGATTTAAATAAACCTCAGTGGGGATCGCGCTCAGTGTGGACGGGATGCCAGAAAAATGGTTGTCAAGTCCAGCCTGGGCAGGGTGAACATGTGGGGGAAACGCTTTGCACATAACACCCTATTGGTTCCTGGAGAGAGGCGGTTACTTCTGCCTCGGTGCCAGAGGAGGCAGCGAGAGGTTAAACAGAAGACAGCACTGACTGCAACACTCATCGCTGCTCCACTGTCCCTGCACATTACCCAGATAAGCCTTCAAACTTCCCCTCTCGCTCTTCCACTCCATGTCACTTTGCTGACCTCTTTTCTCATCTCTCATTCCCTGCCTCTCTCCACTCACGAGCAGAGCGGAGCACAAAGCATAGCTGCAGCCACAACAATGCCACGAAAACCTAGATTTTCCTATGCATTCTCTGTTGTGTTGCAAGTGGGTCAGTCATAAGCCATGATCTAACATTACAAATGAAACTCTAATGGATTTGCTGAGTGGGGAGTCACTTATCTGGAATGCACAGGAGCTGCAAGGGTGTGTTCTTCATGCATAGTTCCTGTCTTATTGACAAATGTGTCTAAGCTAGTTCGACTGGTAAAGTAGACTTACACCAAATTTCCACAGAACAGTATATCCTGTTATAAGTAACCCCAGTTGAGCAAGAACACGTGGGTCATACAAAGAGCTATGCAGCATGGAGTTCAGATTCAGACCATGTTGGGCGTTTGCACTCACAATCACAATGCTGGACATAAATGCAGAAATAGCTGAATTTAACAGAGTCGAACCCGTCCAGAGGTCATTCTAGTGGAACCCTTTGTTAAAGCTGCACATGTCCAAGGGCCACCTGTCCCTCTGCAAATGAGCACCCAGAGATACAACAGCTGAAAGGGGTCAGAGCCAAAGAGGGAGATTGGATTTCATTTATATTCCCCGGGAACATAGAGGGGGAGAGGAAAAGGGAAAAGAAGGATGTGAGCTGATTTCACGGTACATTGTAGACTGTCATTCGCACACCACCCAAAAGGCCGTGACAGCCACAGACCTGTATTTCTCCCCAGTGGACATGTTCACAGCACGATTATACCACACTCTACACGACCAGTGTCCACCAAACGAGACAAACATTGCATTTTGCATTTTATTTTCACGTCGGCCCAGACTTGAATTTCAACAGGATGATCTAAACCCAGGCCCAGTGTCATGCACACTGCCGAAGTGTCCATGAGCAAGTCAGTCCGGCGCGTCTTCAGCCTCTTTGGACACATGCTCATCCAGCTGACCTTGCCCCCCTGGCCTGCCCATCTCTCCTGAACAAGCAAGCAAGATGAGCCACGGTGTTATTACTGGATTTCGCTGCTGGAGTGAATTCCACAGTCGTTGTGGAAACCTGAGTTAAACGGGAGACACTGTCACACAATCACCCTGTTTCTGGCCGTTCTGTACGCTCTGCCACTCACACTGACGTTAGCTAGACAGAGAATACGAGACAAAACAAGATAAAACTCCCAAACATCCCATTGAGACGCCGCGAGCCGAGGACACCGGGGACCTTGTAAACAAAGCCGCTCTTACTGAGTCGTTTTGTCGACGATATCGACGCTGCCCGGCTGCCGTGTACTTCACGAAGTCCACTCAAAAAACGGTTGTCCTTACCTTAAGTCGGCCGAGGGGGAAACGCTCCTGTTCTTCGCTCCTCCGTGTATTAACTTTTCACAGCCATCAAGACGACAAGTTGTTCCCGGGTTGTACTTTAGCTTCCGTAACCTTTCCGGGCATTAGCTCCGCGCGATCGCCCGCCGCTGCATGTTTCGGACACTTGTGTCGAACGCGTACATTTACACTTTATTTTCAGCCCGTCGGGTACAAATGTGACTGATGCGATCGCGTAGTTTACCCCCAAACAGTCCAGGAAGGAAGGGGAATCTCCAAGGAGCAAAGAGGGAGCGCGCGTACGACCAATGCGTCCGCGCGCTCGAGCTGCCGCGGACGGACGCACGCAAACAAACGTATCCTCTGTTCAAGAATCGGAGCGTGGATGACTACATTTCCCATTCTCAACGAAGATATTTTCACTAGGATATCCGGGTACGAATTTCGTCACCAATACGAAGAACCGAATACATTATGCCTAACCAAAATATATTCTTTTATTTACTTTATGATTCTTTATTTTCAATTTCTTTGTCTTTCTTTTACCATTAATCGTATGGCTTCATTTAAATTGTTAGATTCTAATTTCGGGGGAGATTCCTAGTCGCCTCACGGACTATTACCGGTTAGTTACACTCTAGTGACATCTAGTGGCTAGAAATGTGAACGTTTGATTTAAACAACATCGAGCAACAACTTGACGAATTCGGTCGTTCGCATCTTTTAAAAAGATAGTGATGCAAAATAAAGTACGATGCTGGAATACTTTTTAGTAGAAAACGTATTTATTACTTTGAGTTTGTTTGTTTTTTTTACTTTTGCAATTTTTCTCTTTTTAAGCGTTACATTTCCCCCCCAAAAAAGTGATATTTGTACTCCACCACATCTTCAACATCCAGTTAACTGTTGCAATGTAAACTATGAGTGTATTTGTTTTATATTCTGGACTGTGTGTATCGAATTAGATCAAAAGCCTGGTGTGCTCTCTCTCTTTCTCATCATGACAAGTGAAGTCACATATCAGTCATTTCTTACAGGGGTCCTGTGACTAAAGAAAGCAAAAGATATGTTATCTTTTCACTGTACACTAGAAAAATCAAATCTGGATTCAATCTTCTTAAAGTTTCAGTTGTTGTCATGTAACATACTCAACATATTTAACAAGTAGTGATATATGTGTACTAATTTATGGTGCATATTAATTATTTTTCTAAATTGTTTCAAAAGGTTGGCTCTCTTTTTTTTTTGTTTTTTTTACTTGTGCTTTTCATTCCCAATAAGGGTGGTTTCAGTGGCCGAGTGAAGAGTCCACACTCGCAAGTGCCCTATCACGTTGGTCATATATATCATATGCAAAGAAAAACAAGGGCGCTGACATCTGATCAACAGATTTTGGCTCATGGTGATGTGCTTTTGACTACTTACTTCTCTTGTTGTTAGTTTTCACAAGCAATAAAGCAATATAAATGTTTGTATGTTTGTAGACGACTGTAGATACAAACATAGAATCTGTGGTACAATATCAGATGGTGAATGTGACATAAAGATATTAATCCAAACGACGTAAACACTAATAATAATACGATCACAAGATGGCTTACAGCTGTCAATAACCATTATAATCCACTGATGATTCATTCATTCAAAAAACTGTAAACCTGTCTATAGATTACATTTTTCTATTTGCTTTTGTGTAGCCTTCTTGTGAAATCATTTTACCCTAAAATTGAGTTTGACGCGCAACCTGGACATTTGGATTACGCGGACCTAAACTTTCAGAAAACAGAAGCCAAGATATCACCTCTGGCCAATTCACTCATCAAACAAACAACACAGGCGAGAAACGTCCTTAGAGAAATCAGAGTCTGAGTTTGAGTTCTACACGATCCTAATTTATAAAGAATTTGATTTGACCCTGTTGTTTAGGTACCTAGATAGAGTTTCCCGGTTTGCCCTTCACGCCCTGAGTGAATTGGAAACATCACCGGGATAAAGAGTGGCATGTGAAAACCCTCTGTGAGTCCGGATTATGGTTAAAGCCGGTGTCACCCGGATTGTTTGAACCGGGGAACTTCGTTAAAGAGATGCCACGAAGAGGTGCAACGACACGGCAACGTCTCCACATAATTGCCCTGCAGAATTCACTTTTGTTTTGCTGTTGTTTGGTGGATTTGTAAACTGAGCAGTGTTAACTGTTTGACCCACTGAAACAAACCGATTTATCCGGAGGCTTGGCTGAGGCGGAGCAAAGCATCCTTTGACTGAGGCGGACAGGAGAGTTGACAAAGAGTCTGGGCGGAGAAACTTGCCCGAGTCGTCCCTCTCGTGGTTGGTGCGGGGCTCGCGGTGTGTTTTTACGGGACACGCGCTCCACACAATGTCAGTACGGGACGCAACCAACGCGCAGCTTTAAGCCGAGCGAGTAACCGGCGGCGGCGGTGGACAAGCGGGATTTCCTCGGCGAGAAGAAGGTAACGCGAGTGATTTGTGCTTTTTCGCCTCCATTCTCCCACGCTTAGTGCACTCTTCCCCTGCCTGAGCGACACGGGAAAAACCCAGCCGCAACTCCCCGCGAACAGAACTCCTTGTAAAGCAGCTCGCTAACTTCTAGAAGAAGTTGCTAGTTCGCGCACTTCAGTCGGCGCTCATTGTTTTCCGCGGTGCGTACACACTGTTGTCATGACAATGCCAGGGAGACCCGGCGCGAGGCACGTTGCCGGACAAAAGACACCAGCGTCAGTGTCCAGCTTTCTCAAAAAAACAAAACCCTGAACCCTCGCCGAGAGTCTAGAACCCCGCCACCACCGCGTGTGTATCCTGAGGGGAGCACGCTGGGAGGGGGGCCACAAGGCTGCACTAAGGTGTGTCCTGTGTTTATGAGACAAATTGTGACCCCGCTGCTCAGGAAAGGGATGCTTTTAGTCGGCCCTTTGCTGTTTTATGGCCAGCACGCATGTGGAAATGACTGGCAAACACAATTGTCTTAGGGGAAAAGGAAAAAGGTTGTGTGTGTGTGTGTGTGTGTGTGTGTGTGGAGGGGGGGAAACAGAGGGCACAACACTTGTGTGAAGGACGAAAAAAATGTGTGTCATTGTATGTTTCATAGGGGTTGCGCGAGCGGATGGTAGGAAGGTGGGGTCACGGTCACTTTACATGGTCGCAGATCGGTGAGGACATGTGGGGACACTTTATTTATGTTCCTGTTACAGATGTTAACACACACACACACACACACACACACACACACGCAGACACAGAGAGAAAGAGTAAATCAGGCATCAAAGTGATTAATGACAAGCAAGATAAGTTCTCCCCGCAGATGATTCATGATTATACCTGTTTACAGTCTTGTGCAACGGAAGTTTTTACAAGCCCAGGAGCTAAAATCTCATAACAATCTCATGGATCAGTGCCATACTTGTCAGCAAAATATCCCAACATCAGCCCCTGCTCATACATAAAACAGTGGGTTGCCAAAGTGCGAGAGAAGGATAAATCACAACAAGGCCAGGATCCTTCCAATGCGGAATTATTACAGTAGCTGCTTTAAAAACAAATTGTCTCAAAGTTTTACAATCTAAAGAATTAATCAAAATGTTATCATTGGCGCAGGAAGTGCACAGTGAGCTCGTTATTCAAAGCAGAGGAGGTGTAATTTTTCGCTAAAGGTTATATATGCCAGAGCCTGCAATTATAAATGAACCATCGTGGTGCTTTGGAGACGCCCCAGCCTACAAATCACATTCTCCCGGCGTAAAGGAGCACGCTTGTTTGGTGTAGTCCCCAGCTAAAACCACGCCACCGTCATTTAGATCACATAGAAAAATGTTGTTATTACTAAAATGTATCTGTCATAAGTGATCAAATCAAAGGACCAAGCTCTCCTCTTTTGACTGCTTTTTGGTCTGACTAGCTGTCGGGATCACAAGATGTTCAATTTATTACCCCCAAATACAGCAAATACTCCAAATTTGGAAGTTGAGACAAAGAAAAAAAATCATTGTTTTTGTTTTAAAAATGACTTTAATTTAAAAATTAAAAAAAAAAAAAAATTCCATTCCAAAAAATGGCTTAGAGGAATTTTTACACATGGATAAGGTTTTAACAAGCTTAAAGTTTTCTTTCAAGAACATATCCTAACACAAATTATCGATCCATGTTGAGCCACTTCAATACGTTTTAAAACAAGAAAACATTAAATGATTTATAACAAGACACTGAAGATACTGCCTTGAACTCAGGAAGTTTATTCTATGGAACCATTTGTAGAATTAATGAAAAAAAGTGTGATTTTTTTTTTTTCTTCCCCTTATAATCGTATAATATTACACAAGAGTGGTGTATATGTATGCTAGTGTAAAGTAGCAAAAGATTAAAACTAGCACAATTCCAGTTAAAATGTCAGTAAGAATATACAGGATACGTGATGATAATCTTTTCAATCACAACAACGTAAACAAATATTAAAAACTTTGAAACTTTAAATACTGAATTATTACAAAGACACTAAAGATAAATAACAATGCCCTACATACTAGTACAATGCGTGTGATAAGAACAACGAGCAGATCACAAAACTGAAAAATTATACATTTAAGAAATAATGTACGGCATCTGATTATTTGTGCAGTTGAAAAGCAAAATTTCAACCTTCCCTCTCTCCTTGTGTGTTGGGGCATGCAGCCGCGTCTCTCTCTTCTGGTTGTACCTGCAGGGCCTGGGAGCAGACTGAAAAAAGGCACATAAACATCCACACACGCTCATTCACACACTGGAGCACACGGGGGAAACATGAACACGCCTACATCAAAGATACATCTGTTTCTCATGCATGTTTGATGGGACAGGCAGGCAGCGGCTGGCCACTGCTCCAAGTTACAGCACAGATTAGTATGCGTGACTACGTGGAGGCGTAGCTGTGAACGGTAAGGACCTTGTTGACGAAAGGATACTGTACACGTCTTTGAAAAGAGAAAGGACTCGTGATGAATCTGTTTAGAAACATCAAAAGCGGGCATTTAGATAAGGTTTGCTTGTGTGGCACTTATCACAGTCACGAGAAACAACCAAGAGCCAACGCCAAAGCTAAATGAGCAGTGTATCATAGTGGAACTAGAGATCGAATCATTTGTTCCTTTTTCGTGCAGTAGCTTTTAGTCTCTGCTGTTTGATGTGCTGCTGGCCTTTTTAGCTCTGAGCAGAACAAGCGCAGTACAAGCCCTTTTGTCTGATGCCCAAATTTTGCCATTTAGGGACACAGTTACAACAAGTGTACCAGCTGTTTTCCCAGACGAGGATTAAGCCTAGTCCTCGGAAGTTGAAGAAATTTCCAAGTCATATCAGTCTGAGTGTAGCTGATTCTAATTCTATTCTATGCTATACGGCCACACCAGACTCTCTGAAGTAACCAAAACATTTTTTTGCATGCTAAAATATGATTTTTTTTTTTAAATTTACACTAATATGAAATACATAAAGATGAGCAATATTCTGCTCGCCTTTAAACTAGATTTTATTATGATCCATTAAAAAACCTAATAGTTTCACAACTTTTGGCATTGAATTCTGATAAAAACCAGAATGCTAGACTTCACTTCACTTTTAATCCAAAAGCCCATCTGTCATATCAAGCAGTGTTTTTTGAACAGAACACACAAAGGAAAACGCAGACGCATGTAAAGGTAAGTTAACCTTGCAGCACGGTGCAGCCACACACTGTCAACATTCACCGTCTCTGCTTTGCCAAGATTTTTTCTGTTAAAATCAGTGAAAGCTGGGAATGGCCCCTTATCTGACGGCTGCAGCCCTCGGTACAAAGAGACGTGGATCCTAAATTTAGCTGGAGTTTACCTTCTACAACAATCAGCACTTCGGATCAAGGGCGCATCCTAACTCGACACTGTGTTTCCGTTTTCACCAGATGTTCGGCTCAATTAACATGCAGACGAGGGGCCAGTGAGGTGTCAGTTTATCCAGGGGCTGCAGCGCTGTATAATTACCTCGCATTAACATGAATAATATTGTAAGATTCATGGTGTGTTTCCTCGAGTGGAAAAAAAGGTCAACATTAGTGGTGTAGAGAAAGGCTTGAGAGTGTGTGATGATTCAGGATGTGTGTGCAGGCAGAGAGCAGCTTTAAGTAGCCAAATGAGTGATGAGTTTAGCTTTTTGTGTATTTTTTTCATATTCTTGGTTCTGACAACATTGTGGGCGCCAAAAATGTTGGATGCACCACTGTAAATCATTTCATTTTAGGACTTTGCAGACTTGGGTTAAAGTTACGGTTGTGGATAAGAAGTTGTAATTTACACAAGTTTGTCTTATGTCCTAAAATGATCATGATGGATACAAGGGGGCTGTGTGTTTTGTTGAGGAAAATAAGACACTGTGTATCATTGCCATGGAGTACGTTGAGTAAATGTCACAGCCGTTCAAGTGTGAACCAAATGAATGAATTGAATCCATTGTTGGGACCACTTGACAAAGATAAAGAGAACTTGGTAATCCCGACTACATGCATTTGCTTCAGTGCTTCTAATTCGTTAGCTGTCCAAGTGGAGGATCCTGGATAGTACCATTGAACGCATAAAGGAGTTTCAAAGACAGCAGAGAAACCAGGGTTAGCTCTGTTTCCACCGTAAATCACACAACATAGAGGCAACTGTGAAACTCAACACTTGAAGATCCAAGAGGCCTACGGGGGCCCTTAAAGAGACAGCGAGAGGGTGACAAAGCACAAAGCCTAGCTCGAATGACTGTATTTATGTGTGTCTGGAAAACCCCTGGAGTTTAAGGATTTTACAGTTGCCCACAAAATCAAACATGCATGTTTTTTTTCTTACGTGTTGCGTCGCTTATTAAGTTGTTGAGTTTTAGAGATATAGTGATATTCTCTTCAGTATAACGACTAGATGACACTGTTCTTATGGTGTTCAAAGGGCCAAGAAAAAAATACCTTTCCAAAACTTTCAACAACATCTATCACTAGAAATTACAGCCCACTTTGTTAAAAGTAAACCACAGAGCTTGTCATATACATTTTCATGTAAGGACTATTGACCCTTTACTGAACCATGCTTTATCACCATGAGACAGGAAACATGAATTTACTCATGGGCAAGAGGCTTGTTTTCATGACAGGGCAGGATGTAAAAATGAATGATATCCTCCCTGGCAGAGCTGTGAAATTAGTCAGCTCCGTTAGCAAGCCTTTAATCCAGGAGGATGATGCATGATGAGAGAGAAAATAGATCCTGCTAAAAACTGTTAACAACAAGGTCTGTGGATATTCTTGAGTAATCTTTAGATATATGTATTTTTTTAATTTGAACACTACAATTAATGTGACATCTATACAGCCTGATCAACTCATACCAATACCACTACCAGTATTAATGTACTATAGAAGTTAGACCGCTAGATGGGAGAAATGATCTGTTTACTTATTGTTTTTTTTTCCCTTTCCTATAGTACTAACTAATTACTTCTTATAGTAGTACCTAACTGTTGCCAGGCTTACCCGGTGTGTTTGTGCGTTCCCAGGTAAAAGCCGGAACCTGCACAGGACCAACAACTCAAACCTGGGGGTTCATTTGGAGTCCCCAGATGCTGGAATGGAGTACCTTTTTGAGTAAGGGACAACATGCCTTTCTATCCGTTTTTGACAGTTGGTTTTACATGGTTTGTTAACATGTTTTATTGTGTTTACCAAATGAACTTCCTGTCTCTATTTTTGGGGCTTCCTGGAGCTGTTGTTGCCCACCAGAAAAGCATTATAGCTGTATGTTCTTGCAGATGATCGCAAGACTTGCCTGCTGGGTCTCTTGGATGTGCTAAATATGGCTTTAAGAAACATTCTATATGTAAGCCTTTACACATAAAAGTTCAAAACATATACAGTGTGTCTCCACACGTCAGTCTTTAAAAAGAATGTCTTAAAGGTTTGTATTTGACGGCTTTTTTTTAACTGAAGTGAGACATTTATAGGGGAGCCTGTAGATTACTGACTCAGTATGAAATACATCTTGATAAAAATTGAATACAAGCCAAGTTAAACTGTTGTTTCTGGACTCCTTTGGCAGGTGATGATGTATAAACAGAGGCCATGTGTTGTGTGGAGGTTGACGACAACCTAACATGTCTGGGCATTTTGGAAGGCTGTTTTTTTTTTTTTGTATATTTTTAGCAAAACCAGTCTTATTGTCACCCAGCACGAGTGTTGGGGAAGTGAAGTTTACTTGTGTTACAGCCGTAATCAAGGAGGGAGGGCAGTGAAAACAAAGATATCAACATATAATCATGAATACACTTCATGGCAGTTGACCACAAAAATCTTTGACGCTTCACAATTATAAGTAAACTTTATCAAGCACGCATGCAAACATGACTGTCATGTAGTTTTCCCTTATAAACCTTATATATAAAGGTCAGCAGAAGGAAAAAAGCCAATGATGCCAGAACATTGCGATAACCAAAGTGTCTCCATAGAGGCAACTTCACTGTGTTGGCTAATGGGTAGCATATAAATCTAACCTTTAATGATCTTTGATATTGTGCAAAAATATTGATACAGCTGACTATGGCCATCCTTTTGTCCATGATAGTGTATCAATAGTCCCGGCCTACTATCAATAGTTTTTAAAAACATTTTAAACACATTTAAAACGTGTCCCTGCGTGAGTCAAACAGCCTCCTCCTCCACTCCTACAGATGTTGCAACCTCCTGGCCAGTGACATGAGCCGGTGAATATGAAAATATGGTGTTTCAGGAGCAAATATAAGAGAGCATAGTGGAAAATATAAGAGCAACTTTAGCTTTCACAGCCAGTGCGTGGGTGCACTTTGGTTATAAGCAGACTGCTATGGAGGAATGGAACAATGAAGGGAAGTGACAAAAATCCGAGGACAAAGTGAGACTCATGATGTGATGTACATATTAGACTGTAAGGGGAGCACACAGGAAGTTGTATTCTCAACTTTATTTTGCATTCCAGCAAAAAGAAGTGGAGTATTGCAATATACAGTATAGCAATATGTATCATATTGTAACATGTAATCATATATTGTATTGTGAAGTCCTTTCCAAAACACAGCCCTTTTTCTCTGTCACTTGGCTCTCATTATGAGTTACCATTCTCATTCAAAACCTTCTTTTCCTCTTCCCACCTTTTGTAACTTCTTTTGCAGTTGTATCCCTTCCCAGTCATGTTTGCTGTGAATCACAGATTCGTCAAAAGTCACTTTATTATACCTCTCTCACCGGCGCGAGTAGATGCAACATATAAAATTCATACCAATGACTTTGCCCAGGATGGGACGCGTGCCTACATGCTTTCCCTCCTACTTGCTACCCTTCAATCTGTCAAGTGAAAACAATCACTTACAGCCATCCCTGGCTCTTATGCTGCCGTGAATAGCTTTCTCCTAATGACGAGGTGACGCCATCGACCTGCTGCTTCACCTTGACGAACGGTGGAGGGGCAAAAAGGGCTGCAGACTTGCGCAACTCTTACCGTCTCCTCCTCTAGACTGTGACTCACTGGTGAGTCATCGCTACAGAGAAAAGCACTCCCTATGCATTGAGGTGCACACATAGATATGTACATACGGTCATGTTTGTGGTTGTACATGCGCAAACAAGCCCACTTCTTCTCTGTAGTTAGACAGCTCTGTTGGACACCAGCAGACTTTATGTCTGTCCTTCCGCTCTCCTCTAACTTTTTGTGTCCCTCTAGAAAAACCACACACACGCAGACACATGCACACTGTTATTTGCAAGGATCATCATAGCCATCAGAGAGTTTGTTTTTTCGGATAAAAAGTGACAAGTACAGCCACTAATTGCTTGAATTGCAATTAGTGGCATTCCAATTACTCTTCTAGTGTCACAACCTTGATAAGATAAACCCAGAAATAATGAGGATTGGGATGATTTTTTTTTGATAAATTAATTATGTAGGGCGTTTGGCCACTAGAGGGGGACACAACTACTCCTAGTTTCTAACATGAAAAGCTAAGTTGACAGAATGAGTGATATTGCTGTATTGTTTACATGTCAGTTTGATGTTGTAAGTTCATGAACCCAAGCTGTAACAACAAATTGGCTCTAACAGTATATTGTGTACTTCAAACATAACAGTTTGGTGAGTGGGTGATTATCCCTCTTCATTTTAACGCCTCATCTTTTCGAATGCAATTTGGAACTCCCTGGAGGCCCCTTTGCTGATCTGAATATTTATTCTAGTTGTAAAACAAAAAAAAGGATTTTGCATATACACATGAAATGAGTCTTATTGATATTAAATTGTACTGTTTATTATACCATGACACATCCTTTCATGGTTTGACATTCTTACACAGGGGTGGTGAAAGCTTTGTAGCAGCAGGCCTCTTGAAGCGTCGTAATTCTCCTTCACCTGTGTCACAATTTGCATCGGAAATATCATACTGAAAATTCATGATAATTGTCACAAATAGCACCCAATCACTTATCTTATAATATTCCATAGTATAACTCAACAACTAAACTGACCGACCAAAATGAATTTAAAATGATTAAAATGTCGGAAAATTTGATACCAAAAATAACGAATAATCAGATAAATACTGACAAAACACAAAAAACAACCCACATTTGAGACAGATGTCGGATGACTCACACCATAAATCCCTGATCGAAATGTTTTGAGATGACATTTCTGCCAGTTGTCCTCTCATTTACCACATACCCTCTCAATGCTATATATGAAGATAAACATTCACAGTAACTTATACATTCCGACATTGTGTATATGAGGGTAGGGAGTTAGTTAGCTTCATGTTTTTATGTTTTTATTTAGCCTGTGTAATTATTGAAATGTGCATAAACAGATGGTCTATGATAGATGATTCATATTCCCTTGAGAGTAATAAAACATATCATCATGCTGCTGCAATGACCCCAGCAGTAATGGATTTCATGTGAGCGGTGATGTTGTGTTGTGATCATGTGGGGTCATTCTTCAATACTGTAGCAGTTACCAGCGAATAGTAAGCGCTGTTTTAAGAGCTTAATTTAGAGAGGAGTTATTTGAGGAGATGACCATTGTGCAACAGTGCTTTCAAGCCTGTCAATAGTTTATTAATCTCCCTATTCGTCTCTGTGCTTGGAACAGCTGCCCAGTGCAAATTTACCAATCCTTTTTTCCAGGGATTGAAGTACGTCCACACAGGATAAGATGGCAGCAAACCTATCAGGGGATTCATCCACATGATTTAAGCTTTTTGGAGACGTAATTGGTAGTCTACACAGTACATCAATGTTTAAAGTAGAGGTCGACCAGAGTATTGGTTTGTCGGATTAAATGTCATAGGACATAGGACATTTTAAGATGTGTTATTATTGGCAGAACTAGCTTTTGATAGTGACCAATGGCTGCACCATTCACTGGAGTAAATAACTGTACTGCATGTAGATGCCATACACATGACATTTGTGTCATTTCTAATTCACTAAAAACATTTATTGTTGAAGATAGCTGTGTTAAATTAAAATCACATTAAGGTTGATGCTCATTGTAGGATGCTATTACAAACTAGGAGTACATCGAATGTCGAGATAAGAAACTAAACAGTGTTAAGCTTTGGTGAGCAAGGCAAGTTCACCTTGAGGGTGTTGTATTCAGAATAGCATCTCAGTAATAACTAATTGTCATGCCTAAAATGATTGTATTTGCCTTAAAGTATCTTCTATCGGTCAACCTGTAGTTTAAAAGACACCAGACAGGAGATGATCAGATGTCACAAATGTCACTCTTCAGAGTGTGATGTACTGCACACGAGAGTGACAACTCTGAAATAAAAGTAGACACTTCGCTGAATATTTTGACGAGTAAAAATAAGATTGTAGGCCCATAAAGTTAACTGCTGGTTCCTCAAATGTGCAAAGATTAAGACACAATGGTTTTCACAAATATAATTAGGCTCTTGTTCCTGCTTT
This sequence comes from Mola mola, assembly GCA_001698575.1. NCBI lineage: Eukaryota > Metazoa > Chordata > Actinopteri > Tetraodontiformes > Molidae > Mola > Mola mola. The sequence continues at coordinate 6,207,115 of KV751339.1, forward strand.
GTGTGTTTGCGTTTGATCATATTATGGAATAAAGTATTGTGCAAGTAAACCAATAACAAGTATACTTGAGAAGTAAAGTTAACTTGTTTTTTATTAATCTTCACTTTGATGAGCTGAGTAAATCTTTCACAGTGAGCAAGTTACTAAACGGGACCTAATTGATCATTCGGGGCTGACCTGGCAGATTGGAAGAATGATGAGTTGTTGAGACTAATACTTCTACCCTTTTCAGTGCTGCAATACTACATGAACCATTTTTTAAAATGAATCATAGGTTTCTGCATCTGAATAATGCATCCTTTGTGATACACGCTGCAATGTTTTTTCTAAAACCCAAATCACCATGTTATTAATAATTCACTACCTACATTTTTTTAAACATATTCTCACTCTTTTGAATTGAACGCATAAAATGGGTTTAATAGAAGTGATGTTCCGACCAGTTGGCTCGTTTGGGCCCTCGCTGGCCTGTTTTTTTTTTGTTTGATCTATGACACAGTTCAGTCCTTAATGCACTTTGTTATGATGTGCTCATTACTTTGCATTCATGCTGAGTAGAAGGCTTCTGCGTGCATTTGGTTTGACAAGACAGATTATTGCTGTCTTGCAGTGAATTGCTGTGTGTTTGTGTGTCACTCCATCTAAATCTCCCAGGCTTTGCAAACAGCATAGCTGGAGGGTTCCATCTCTGTCTGCTGCAGATAGACATAATCTTAGCACGTTGTCAGAATTAAAAGCAGTCACATGTGCCATCCTTTTTTATTGTTTTTGTGCTGTCTCTATCTTGTTATTATGTGTTTTATGTGCATGTGTGTGAAACAAAATGCAATCCATTCATTCAAAAAGAGATTCTTGCATTGTGGTCTTGCGTCTGCCAGCAGAGGTGCACTCATATCACACTGAACAAGCTCACACAGATATAGAGCAGCAGAGCGTAATCCCTCTCTAGACAATGAGGAAGGACACACAGCGCATTTCAAATCCATCTGAACTGCTTCATAATGAATCATGGAGGGAGTTCGGCTGGACGTTAGACATGAGGAAAAACAGAAACAGTGGTTGGCTTTCATGAAAACAGGGTGAGAATGGGTGTGTTTCAAAACCGCACATGCAGCCGCTTTACCACACTTGCACAGTAATAACATCATTTTTTATCATCAATGAAAGTTTATTTCGTTGCAAAAAGAAATGAGGAACTAATGAGTTTTAGCAAGCTTACCATCAAATGTTAGTTTAGTTACTGCGACTATGGTGCTGCTGGGTCTCTGTACAAGGCAACCTTTTCTAGTCATTACACCAACCTACTGCTATAGAGCTTGTGTGTATGTGCAATCAACACTTTAACCCTTGAGTGACCCCTCTGGCTCCCCAGTGAAAGATTGATTCACTCCCTAATCACTGTGGATAACGCTGGAGAACCACTACAGAGAGCATTCAATTTCAAGAGAAAGAAAGGAAGATAAGATCTTGGAAACATTTACACACATGCACATATAGTATGCCACACAGCTTCACCTGACAGTTCCTCTAGCGTTCTCTTTGTGAGGACATTTTATAGTTTCATCTTGCTTCTTTGAATGTGACGATTCATCAGCAATTTTAGAGATCAAAGGTTCGGGGCGGTAAAACGAGTCGAAGATAAGATAAAGTTTAGACTCAGCAGCCAATACATTGCCTCATCTTTGATTCAGGTATTCAGGACCAGAGGCTTAACGTTGCAGCATGCCTGACTGGACTGTCATCACCGGGAGTGGCAGGAAGCATGCAGGCGTGAGCAAGGAAGAGATGGATACACAGGCAGGAAGAGAATTAAAGAGAAAAATTGGCAAATCCTCCAGGCAGAGTATTACCATTTGTCTCACCCAAGCATGATTAAATTAGAGAATTGCTGTTTTTCCTCTTTGAAGTGTGTGTTGGAAAATTTACCCGAGTGTTTCTGTGGCAGTTATGGTAGAACAGGACTCATACAACGGTATGAGTAGAATAAAAATACACAAATATCAGAACACAAAAATGTGTATCTTAAAATGCCAGAAATTTCCTCCCCGAGGGTGGAATAGTGTCCTGGAAATCTCCTATTTTCTGAATGATTCTATATGAGAATCATCCCGAGCCATTTGGTTAAAGAAACAGTTCACCCAAACATGAAAATGTAGTCATTATCTGGTAATACTAACAAAACATCCCCAGAGCTTCACAGCATAACAACATGCACTTAAAAACCCGGTGTACAAACGCATGATCAAATTTTCATTTTTAGGTGATCTATTACATTAGGGTTAACTGTATAAATTGAAGTGAGTGATTGTGGGGATGTTACTTATTATACAGCCTGTCACACATATTTTCTGTAGGTAAGGATCCTCATCTTTAAAAATGTTTTGAGATTTATACTTGAACGCTTTACTTATGTTTGATTCATAAAAGACCCCTTCATCAATAAAACCTTAAGCGAGGTCCATGAATGTTTTAGAAACCTCAAATCCATAAAACTTCACAGCATGGTGAATTTAGCGTGGTATCCTCACTGCCAGCATTGGCCTTATTCAGGATTAGCTGGTCACATTTGAAACACATCAGGGTAATCACAGAGGAGGTAAACAAAGGAAGTGTAACTCAGGACAAAACACAAGAGGAAACGACTTTCAGCACAACACAGGGTAACAGCTACAACTCAAAATGAAATTACAAGGAGAAAATACATTAAACTAGAAACCGGATACCTCTGTATAACCCAAAGGAAAATCACTTGAATGACATCTAGATTTTGCTCAGACAGAAGCATGGTTGTAGGAACCATTGAAGTTGTAACTAGAACAATTGAACCCGCCCTCTTCTACTGTCTCTAATACAGTGCATCTATGTGTTCATTCGATGGAACTTTCAGAACTCTGTCAGTCAGATACAAATCACCTGAGGAATGTCCTGATGAATTAAACTCCATACTGTCAATCCAATCAAGCCAATTAAGCTCTATTTTGGACCTAGCCTGAGTTTATTTCAGCTTACAAAATGGACATACAGGCATTTTTCATGACAAAAGACAAATTCAGCCGTGATCCAGAAGTCCAGCAGTCATGACACTGTAGCAACATCAGTGAGCTTGCTGTTAGCCCAAGACCCTGAATCAGGATAAGCCTGTCGGGATTGCCAAAAACACGGAGGTACATATCAGGCCATCCTGCCCATAGGAAAAACCTGTTTTGGGGAGCAAAGACGTTAACTTTCGTCCAACTGTCTGAAAACCCACCGTGTGTCTTCACTGGCACCCTCAGCCAGCGTGCACACACAGAGCTCGCTCATATTATCCATGGCTCCTCTCCATCAACCCCAAACTTGCACTGACCGAGATGGCCATGGTGACAGCAAACATCCCAGCTCCTCAGCTTAAAACATCCAAAATGGGTCTGATGTTTGGACATTACCTGAACTAGCAGAAATTTGTGGCTTGCCCTCTCATTACCTGTTGGCACCACAACACGTGAGAGATTATCTCAGCGATGCGGTAGATATGAAACTGGTAAAAAAAAAAAACAATGATTCACCAGGAGAGATTGTCAACACTGAGCCTGTTTCACATTCTTCATTTACACTGTGTATTATTCATTAGTTAATCTATTGTTAATGTGTTTTAAAATGATTTTAATAAGAGTGAGAAAGGAAGCGCTGTCAGTCAGGTCAACATGTGAAGTGCGCAGATTTTGTGTGCGTCACATGAGCTGTGTTGGTCTGTGGTTTAATACTTTCCGTTGTCTTCTGTTTTGACATATAATTTCTGTAAGTCTTAGAGCTGAGACAGAGGCATTTATGTGATGAAGAATATAGATTGTTAGGGTGTGTGTGTGGTAGTTGGGTGGGAGGTTGTGTTGAATCTGAGCAGAGCAGATGGGTTGATAGACAGCCTGAATAAAATACATCAAAGGGTTTGGTTTCTTAGACTTTTAGCCTGTTTGTTTTGGGGAAATGTCAGGAAAGTAAAGAGACGGTCAAAGAGCAAGAGAGATGGAGAGAGATCGCGCCTAACGCAGGCACGCACAAAACCACCTACATTTATTACTTTGAACGCCCATGGAGAGAAGGTTATTTTCACATTAAAGTTAAGGTTTTAGGGATTTCTACTTATATATGGGTCTGTATTAAGTCTTACTTTATAAGCTAGTTTCATAAATGAGTTCTCAGGTGAAAATGAGATAGGGAAAATTGGCCCACTTTTCACAGAAATGGACCTTTAGTTGACACTCACTTTCTCTCAGCTTCTTAAAACAACAATATCTGATGAACTACTGCTAGAAGTTAAAAGAAATTATGGCACCAAGAAATTTAAAGTCTCTCCCATTCTCTTCTGGATTTCTTGGAATATGTGTGCATTTGTCAGTGGATAAACTTTTAAGAGGCTTTGCATACATTAATGCTAGATGTTCTCAAAGCATCTACTTTATATTTTCCCATCTTAAAGGCAACCATTCCTCACAGCATGACTGTAGAATATCAATCTAACAAAACGTGAAGATCCTGAAGCTGCAGGCATGGATTCAGCCTTATATGACTGTTGAGTGTGCATGTGTATGTAAAAACCTGGATTCATTGAAAATTGCTCTTTTTTGTGCTAAGCAAAAGCTGAGATAAAACGTGTAAATCACATTTGAAGTGAAGAAAATTGTGTTATTACACAGCCTTATAAAAAAGCCAAAGAAACATAAATGAGACAGAAAGCAAACAACTAAAATGCCAACTCATATCATCACTTGTAAGTCTGGTTGAGTTTGGGTAAAAATCTCACTCCTTCTACTTGTTGCCTCTATTCCACCATCCATTGACTCCAACCACTTCCTTGGATGTTTGTCAGTTGACAGTTGTTTCTCGCAAGATTATATAACACTTGATCTTATCTGCCCCTAACCTTTGACTATAAACTGTGGGTAACATTTGTCCTCAATAAAATGAAACTTGACATGAAGCATTTTGACTCATTGCTCAAAGACAAACCTGATTCTTCCTGCTGTATAATCCAGCATGGAGAGACTGACTACAGATTGTATTAATAATCTGAATCTGCAAAGAAAATAGCAACTGAAGAGCAAATAAATGTAGTGTTCTGCATTAATAATGATAATATTTGTTGATGCTTAGAGCTTTGTGCGATCATGGCTCAGTGGGTTGAGTGGGTCGTCCTCTGACAGCGGGTTAACTTGAAGTGGGCTACATAAATACGAGTCTATTCACTATTTAATACAGTGAAAAACTGATGTAATAAAATAAAGATTCAAAATACAGTATGTTTGAGCACATTCGAATACTTATTAATACAAATTTTAAATGCATTTATTATCCTTGCTGAAGCAATGTTTTACTAACTGATATGAATCATATGGAACCCAGCTGTTGTTTGTTCCTCCCTCACCCCTTAAGATGGATACAGAACGTGCCAGACACACAAACAAACACAAACTTACACGGAAACATGCCATAATCTTGTAGCTCTTGCATTATTTGGAAGCGGATGATGAGCACCTTGGCAGAAATTGTGACATGGGTGTGTGGCAGGAGTTTCAAAATAAACACAGCAATATAGATGGATTAGTTAACTTTAAAATGATTTGATTAGATCATAGATCAGTTAATTGATGTATTGATCTAAGCCAATGGATCTTGGATTTTTGCAAAACAAATATTGTCCTGTATGTTTGGGTTCACTCAAATTAATTTTTCTCTCAGTTTCCCCCACAGCAGCTCAGGCGATGTGCTGCAAGTGTTTTGATCAAAGGTTAGGAAACATGTTTCAAATAACTGTAAATAAATAATTACTTAATTACTTCTGTTTATGTTTTTAAGTCATGTCTGCTAAAGGGGAAACTATTCACTATGCATGCTCAGAAATACCCTTCTTAACATATGGGTTATTTGGTGATGTGGACTGTATCACCACCTACTGGCTCTGCATGCTTGTAGCTGCTATCTTGTCAAAGGAGGGATTTGTGGACTGGATTGGATTTCAAATGCAGGGGAAAAAAGTCGTCATTAGCGTGGACAGGCCCATGGTCGTAATTAGCTGCAGGACTACTGTAACTGCGTTTGACCGATTTGACATTTCAGAATTACTTTGCATATTTTATGTGACTACATGCAACTCCATGAGAAGTGTTATTATAAAGTTTTTGTCGGATTGTGGTGCTGAGGGTAGAAATGAAATTTAGAGCTAGTGGTGAGAAGCTGAAGTAGAGGCATCGAGGTCGCAACACATGCACACATCTGCACAGAGGGAGATGGAGATTATCCTTAGGCCTTTAGTGATGACTCATAAAGACGGTGCCAGTGTTCATTCTCCGTATGTGGTCGTGTGTGACTCTATGGGTGATTATCATTCTACAGGGGTATAAAATATTCTTTTGGTGGGCTCAGAAATAATGGTGTTCATTTTTACTGTGAATAACTTCAATAAGTTAAGATTCTGTGTATGTATGTGTGTTTAATTTTGTGAATGGGTCTCTCTGCCTAATCCTAGTATGGGAAAGCTGCTAAACTTTGCTACACTAATTAGAAGAAGATGCTTTTTTTTTTTTTAAAGTGTCTCACTTTCTTTGGCTTGTTATTTCTTGTCAAGTAAAAGGTGTCATACTAAGATGTCAGGAGACTGGTTAACATTTATCGTTGTTACTATCAATGTGTTATTAATTGGTGTTCATTCCTTAACCACAATCATGATTACATGCATGTGCACATTACTGCTTGTTAGATAGTGAGGCAGGGCGGTGGGTAAAGCACTTGAAGATGTACCGTGGTGAAGAGTTATACTTGTAAATTTATGTTATTCACAAACAAGCTAACAAACACTGGGAAAAAAAAAACATAACTGGCTTAGGTAATGAAATGGTACAAAAACTCAGACATAAAATACCCTCCCATCATTGGATGGACCCATTTCAGGTCCTGACAGGTCTAACCTTACGTTTATTTTTGGTTCAGTCATAACAGCTGCTCAAGCCAAGCATTGTGTTCCTTAGTGGGTGTTGCTAAACTGAGGATATTTTGGGTAGATTTACCCTGCGAAAAATGGCAGTATATAATTTATTCATCATCCATTGCCAAAGGGCCAAATGCAGCTTAGAGGCAAGAAGAAGTAAGGGGCTATCAATAATTTGAACTCAGCTGTTCATCTCTGTGGTGGCAAATTCCCCTCAGAGACTTCTTGGGTGCTCTCTTCCTGCTGTGTCCTTTTTTTTTTTTTTTTTGTCAAAATTCATTCACTCTTTTCTCAAGGGAAGAGAGTGAATGAGTGAAAAGAGTGAGTGGTTTCCCTTACTCTATTTGTCTTTTATCTTTCCAGCTATTCACAACAAGCAACCTCCTTCATCAGCCACAGTTTTATTTTCCAAATATCTTCAAATTAAAGTTCTGTATATTGGTAATCGGCCATGGGGAGCAGTTAATTAAGGTACTGGTTGAAATCTTCATTACTGTGCATCCTTAACTTTAAGTATTCACAACAACATTACTTTACCTGTATGGCTGAAAACGGTTGGTTCAGTTGGAAGAGTAGATGGGAGAGGGTAGATCGGTTTAGCAAAGGTATGCCACCTTCTGCTGTAAAACCGCATACTAATGAAAGCGAAATATTCTAGTGTCAGCAAGAATGGGGAATGCAGAGGCTTTGAAAGTCATTACTGTGGTCACTATGTTGTGTATGCAATACCACTGTGGGTATTCTCTCTTTCTCCCTGTTCGTTTTACTTGGTCTCAAAACATTACTATGCCTCCTGGGTAGTATAGTCAGAACATGCTGCTTCTGAGATCAATGGGCAGTCGGGGGAGGGGTAGCACAAGATCATGACACACAGGGAGGAGATGGAGAGAATTTTGATTGAGAATGAGGGCGAAAGGGGAGAGGCTGATCAATAAGCCGAACTCTTTAGCACTCCAACCTGCAAAGCTCACACAGCCCACACCTTTCACACAACGTTAATTGCAGCGTGAAAGCGCAGCAGAGCAAATAGAGGCAGTACACACACACAGAAACACAGAAACACACAAGATAGCGACCGTGTGATACCTTTTATGTCTGACATACACACACATTGTGAGCCGAAAAAAATGCAGGAAATTACAAAGGCTGTTATTCATGCAAAAATGAAGATTTTTCATGGTTTCGAGTACATGACAGAAAATGAATCGGAAGCCATTTTAACAACTGATTAATCAATCGAACTATTTTTTTAAGCATATCTGCCAAAAGATTTACAGGGCAGTACAGTACAGTATTATGCCAGAAGATCATTTTAGCAGTAAAATGTCATGTTACTGCATTTTCTTCTTGCTTTACATTATTGTAGAACGACTTCTGGTTGCGCAAAGCACTTTGTCTGAGAAAAACTTTAAAACAGGTTTGGCGGTGCTTACAAATCTGCCAAAAAACTTGAGGGTTCATTTCACTCGTGCTAATATTTATGTATAAAAGTTTAATTGTAACAGTTTAGATTTTCACTGGTGTGAATAAATCTGACTTTAACATGAATGTGATTTGACCACCGTCAGTCCAAACCAGTCCCGGGTTGAATACGGGCTTTATTGTCAGGGAATATAAAAATGGTGTGTGTCTTTTCAAATCAGCATGATGTGGTTTACATTTCAGGCAATTTAGTTTGAAAAGAGGAAAGGAGAGTCGGAGCGTAAGAAAAGGGAGCTGAATAAAAGCGGAGGAAGAGCATGTGTCTGGAGGGTGTGAAGGGGGAAGAAGAGAAAATGATCATTTCCTTCTAAAATGGATTTAAAAAAAACCCCACAGAGACAGCAAATGGAGATAAAGAATGCCTGTACATATGGTGTCTGGATCTGTGGGCGGAAGCCACACACACACACTCACTAATGCACAGAGAGGCCTTCTTTTTCCTTTTACCTGTTTTACCTCCTTGTTAGTGCACCTCCCCTGTCCTTTTTTTTTTTTTTTTTTTTTTTTGGGGGGTTTTTTTTTTCCGGGGCCACCGGACAGTCATTCAGGCCAAACCTCTTTGTTTGTTTTTTATTATTGATGAAATTGGAATTTAAGGTGGGGGGGGGTTATCCTTGTGCACACCACACTCACACAAACAACCAGGGGAAGTGACAGTTCAAGGAGGAGGTGCACTTCAGGTTAAATCTATGTCCGTTTGTGTGTGTCTGTTTATTTTTTGTGTGTGTGGACGTGAGCGAAACAGAGTGGTGTGCACAAACCTCAACCCTTGCCACCTGCTCTCCGGCTTTGATCACAGGTTGTGCGTGCACACTTGCTGTCAGTCGAACGGTCGAGTCAAAGAATTCATGCATGAGAGAGAGAGAGAGAGAGAGAGAGGGAGAGAAAGCAAGCCGCACAGACAGTATGCGCTAAAAAAAAAATCAGAGACATAGAGGGAGAAAGAGGGGGGTGGGTGGGGTGGGCTTAGATACAAGCATCATACCAGCTCATATTCTCCCACCAGCTCTGCTTTCTCCAGCATAGAAGAAGACTGACGCTCAGCTGCCACCTCTCTCTCATTCTCTCTCTTTCCTCCTTCTTGTTTGCTCTCCAGAAAGGGGGCTCTTCTCCTGCTGCGTCGATTGGATGGCAGTTACAAACGGTACTATTTTGAGAGAGTCTGTGTGTTTGTGTGTGCAGCGGAGACTGGTCAGAAGAAGAAGCAGAGAAAAGGTAGAGCAGGTTTCAGCTCGTTCTTCTGCCTATTTAGTGCCGCGTACGAGCGAGACGAGGGAACACGAGGGCACTCGGACCTTTGGCTGAAACTGAATCCAGGTAGAAGGCAGACACTAAGCTCAGGAGTTTGTGTGCCAAGGAGCTTTGCAGAACAGAGCCAGAAACATTTATTTATTATTTTTCAACGACTCGAAGGGAAACAAGGCTGAAGGACAGAGGGAGGTGGAGGTGAGCAGCGAAGGGGAAGATGGCGAGTTTTGGAAAACTCACAGACTACTTTAATCGCCGGAAGACTCAGGAGGAGATTCGGCTGGCCAGGAGCTCACGGCGCAGTGGCAGTTACTGCTGCACTGTGGCAGAGGCCAGGTAACCTATGCATGTGTCTGTGTTGGTGCACGGGTATTATTAGACACATTTTAGTCGCATATACCTGTGTCAATATGTGTCATGTCTTCCTATATTGTGCAACCAAATAAACGTGTTTACAGGCTGCGGCTTCCGAAGATTATAGTAACATTCCTTATTGTACATTACGCACTGTGTCCTGCAGTCGCAATTAAGTTGATATTGCTTAAAAACACTCCAAATATCAGTGTATTTTTATGTTTGTGCACTCAGGACTGTCAGGTATACAGGTGTTTGCATACATGAGTGTGCTTAGACACATGCTTATAAGCATGTGTCTGCATGCATGTCTGAGCATCGTGTTATGTAAGTGTGGAGGTGCAGTTGATGTGCTGTCAGGCGTGGTGCTGGCTACTGTAGGAATTCTTACCACTAATGCATCTTTAAATACAAGGACTTATATAGATGATTGAGCATGGGGGGGTTTCTGTAAGACCCTTGCTCATGGGTGATGCATGCTGAAGATTTCTTCAGATTTTACTTTCAGTATTTGAAGCTGCAATCTTATTATTATTACACTTGCATTAACTTTTGAAATGTTTGTGACATATTAAGTTATATTCTAAAAAGTATAAAGTGTATATATGATGTTCCCCTAAATATAGAGGACCTGGAAGGATCTGACAGTGTCTGCTCTACCTTTCTCAGATGGCTTTTGAAATTGTATTTCCACTTTTAATTCCATATTTAATTTTACATTACAAAAGCTGACCATACCTTGCAAACATAAGTAAATAACTAAATAACAGCACTGTAGTCCTAAATGTCTTAAATCAATAGAGATATTGACTTTTTTCTTCCCAGTTCTTCTAAAAGTGAACATTGAAAAAAAGCATTGAATTTTCTGTGAGTTGATCTTAAATTGTATAACCAGGATGAAAGTGCAAATCATAATTCTAGTGTAATGAAACTCCCAACACCGCCACTACTCTAAACTGAAATGTCCATCAAATCTCATCACTCACTCCCAGCGTAAGTGTTAACGTGGGTGGACATGTGGCACACAAAAAGCCTGTAGATCCCCTGCCAGTACAAACCCAGCATCGCCCTCATCCCCACAGGGTCTTTGTCTCCTTATCCCACTCACTGTCTCTTTCTCACAAGCAACCCTCTTCCCACGCCCTTCCATTTTATCCTGTCTTTTCTGTCTGACTTCAGTATTTCTCACTTGTGAGTTTTTGTTTATTTTTACCCTTGTTCTCTTTGGAAAACCACCAAGAAGCAGCCAGAATGAGTTGTGAAAAGTGGATACCAGCTTGATAATATACTAAGATCCATAAATACACGTATGTGTGACAGATTAAAAACTATGTTCGTGAACGTGCGAGTACTCATGTCACTTGCCGCTTCCCACTGCTTCTAATTTTAAACTCTCCCAGAGATTTCGACCTTGTTGGCCTTAAAGCCGACAAACTTCCACTTCTGCTATTTCAGTGACACATTTGTAAAACTTTAATTAGAACTTGAGCCTTCACAGAGGTTTGTATTTGTTACAATAAATACAGCCCAAAGTGATACCAAATAGCCAGAGGATGTCTCAATTTTTGTTCACATTCTTATATATTATTCTTATTGGCATTAAAATTCCAATTTAGAAATGATGTTATTTCAGCAGTTTCTTTTGCAATTAGTAGGCTTCTAGCTGTAGCCTTGGGTAGAGCCATAATGAATGGTGACAAGTTGGTCAGCCCATAATGAATGCTGAGTGATGATGAATCGGTATTGTAATGAACACGTTATTGTACATCATTATGTGGTATAAATCTACAAACCCACACTTGGCGACCTTTGCTCCTGCCCTTCACTTGAGTTCCTCCAAGCTGTTTCATTCAATAAATTCAGTCTAATGACTTTTCAACCAGTGTTTACTGAGTCACAGAATGATAAAGACAAAGGTTAATCAGTCTGACTCCTTTTCCGTATGGGCTCAGTCTTGTTTCCTCTATCCCCCTGAGGATTGTCCATGTCTTGCTTACTCAGATATATAAAGGCGGATCATGGATAAGGTGTATTTGTAGATTAAAATGTCTGCCGTATGCGTCTCAGTGGAGAAGGTGACCCTCCTAGAGGGGCAGAATGTGATAGAAAGATAAGATGTAAAATTAACCAAACAATGTGAGGAAGCGGCTGGAAATGTTCAGACGGAAGAAGAAAGAATGATGAATTGGGTGATGAGAAGAGGAGAAAAAAAAAAAACGGCGATATAGCACCTCACCTCCAAACACACACGTCCACATTGAAACACAGTAAGAAAGCATTAATACTGAATGAGTCTTTTAATGAATGGATCAGTACCAAGAAGGTTGGCTTATGAATGAGTAACCGTGTGCTGTTTAACTGGCTTTAATAAATGAAACTCATTAGATCTAGTTGGAGAAAGTTTAAGGTTATATTTAAACATTATAAATAAGCTATATGGTACTCATTTCCATTACCATAAACTTAAAATTGTTTAATCACAGAAGCGAAACCTGCCAGAATATTCCATGAGGATGTGCACATTTTAGTCAGCATGTGTGGGTTGTAGCTTGATTCAGCACCATGGATAGTTCTCACTACAGCCGCATTCAGCAGCAGCGCCATTCACTCGTTCATCATATCGCATCCATGAAATGACTGGATACAGTCCAGCCTTGATGTACGCAGCTTGAGTGAAGGTTGAGCGTGTCCATTCACCACAAATCACTCATCTTACCCAGCTGTTCAGAGACAGATTTTTAGTAAGGATGCTTCTGCAGTTTGTTTGCCTCTTATAGCATTAAAGTTAGAGCTGCAACTCTAATCATTGATTGATCTGCCAATTATTTTCACGATCAATCCATGTATCATTTATTCTATAAATTGTCAAAAAAATAGTGAACAATGCTCACATTTTTTCAGAGCCCAAAATGACATCTTCCTGATACTTTACTCCAACCGATAGTTAAAATTCATAGACTCTTTATTTACTGCCAGAAATGACAGAAAAATGATTAGTTGATTAATTTTCTTTTGATTGATTAATCGAATAATTATTAAAGCTCTAATACACATTGTATAGTAATACTTTTTTTTCCTCCCATTTTTCTCCCACGTTACTCATTATCTATTTTTTTTATAATAATTACTACTATTTTTGTTTACTACTACTATTACTATTATTGGCTCACACATAGTGCTTTTGCACACACAGGCCCATAAACTAAGAATGTCAGTTATCTCACATACTGTATATAAATATGGCAGCAGAAAACATGTTGCACACGTGACGCTTACAACTTAGGGCAAGGTATTGTTTTTTTTTTTTGGAAATGCAGATGGCTAATGGGAAGTAAAATTTAGCTTCTTGTCTCTTTCCCCTTGTTTTTTTGAACAGGGTCGCTTAGCAACAGGTTCGTAGGATGTGAGACCCAAATTGTCAAAGTGGCCTGGGCCGGCTGTTCAGCCCAAGTTGTTTTCATCACGATGTGCTGATGGGAGGCCACTGACTGTGTGTGTGTGTGTGTGTGTGTGTGTGTGTGTCTGCGTGTTTTTACCGATGGACACTGATTTACGTGTGTGTATTGATTGCTAAGAAGTGAGAGATCAGCCTATTTTTATTACCATCAAAGTGTATGTGTGAGTGTATGTGTGTTTGTGCTGCAGTATGGCTGCATGTATACGGTTATTATTAGCTCTTCCACTCTTTTTTTGATAATCAGTAATACAAAAGCATTGTTCCTCATCGTACTGGCCTGGGTCCTCTATTTTACTTTCAATTTAATTCAGGGACTCACCGATCCCAGGTCAAATATTCACACCCGCCTCCAATATCATGGGAGTAGTTTACTAGCTGACAACAGGCAAACCGTATATCAGAGCTTTACTTCTCAAGACTGGATGAGCTGGCTTAGAAGCGGCTGAGCTATCAGGCGTTGATAGCTCCCTGGGGATGTAAATAGCCCAGAGCCTGGAAATATATCCTGAACCAAACAGCCACAGTTGAAAGCAACAGTTGAAAGAGAACATTAGTATTTCACTCAGACTTGGGAAATTTTGAGTAAAACAAGCAGCATTGAGAAGACTACTTTTCCGTTTGTAATTCATAGCGGAATGATGCCAAAGCAGTTGATTATCTGAAAGTTTAAATTATTGAACTAAAATTATGAGCTGATATTGGAAAATAAAAGCAACAGTTAGGGTTGATAATGTGAAGCTAAATTGCTTTCATTGAGCCTTCGAGCACAGTATCAACACATTTCAAGAGTTGGAGGTAGTATCCATTATTAAAGACGGTTGGATATCCGCCAATGAACAGCAAAAAATAGACCTTCCTGTGGTTTGGGAGTTCCAGGTGAATCCTTAGAATTCATCCTGTCAGCTTCATATTTAAAAGGAAGGTGCTGTAAGTGTGATTTTAAACAGAACATGTATGGTTCACAAAAACAAAGGGGACAAATGTCGATGAAGCACACAGAAATTGACCCGGATTTATGTAGGTGAACTGATTCCTCAAGAAGTTTTACAACACTTCACATGAATGCGTTTGGACTCACACAAGAGCGTTAGCAGAGATTGGCATGCAGGGTGCTGCATGCTCGTCAGGCTATCTTACATCAATGTCATTCACTCTTCTGTCTGTAAATGAACTTAATGTTAAATCTTAAATGTTTGTTTACAGTCTGTAAATCTGATGCTTTTGTTCAAAAGCAAAATGAGACATGGATATTTCTTAATCTACTTAAACGAACTACCTTTATTTTAAACCTTGTGCACTGAAACAATTACGACATGTCAGCCGGGGGGGAACTCAGCTTGCATGTCTTTAGCTGATTTTCAGCCTGGGATCATGTGTTCTGTCCCTAAACTTGTCACGCAAGAGTCTGGAGGTCAGAAATCTTCCATGTCTGCCAGGCTAAGTTTGATGTCTGGAATGCTGGCCATGTTTAATTAAATTTGGTCATATAAAACTGATCACAGGTGGCACTGGATGAAAATCACAGTGTAATGTTTGCAAACGAGGAATGTTTTGTTTTTTTTCAATTGTGGTTGCATAAAAATTTTGAGTATTAGTAGTATAGTTTTCTGCACAATTTGCGTTTGTGAGTGTTTGCAGCCCATGTTTTGTCAATTGTTGAAGCTGTTTTCTTAATTTATTGCTCCCCTGGTCACCATAAAATAACACAAATTTTCAAGCCAATTGAAAATGTATTGATTGTTGTCCTGCTCTATGAGTGTGTCGCATCAACTGCTGTGGGAGAAAAACTATTTAAATCTGATTTGTTCCAAATGGCCTTTGGCTTGATTACGCTGAGGTGAAAGTAATTTCCCTACTGATCAGAACAACTACTCCCTTGTTGCTTATTACAAGTAAGCTGGGTAAGAGCATGTGTGTGCCCATGTCTGCACAAATGTGATACCTTAAATCACTACAACCGTTAAAAAAAGATTCCAGTTTATCTAAGGCTTACATAATAAACGTTGTATCCAACAGTGGCCATTGTGCAAATAGTGACATGTGTTTATGGACTGTGAGTAACAAAATGCGCCATATAATTGACTTATTTATTGTGTCCAAACAGGTCACTGGAAAGGAAGCTGCAGAGACCTATACTAGCTAAATCCCGCACTCTTCCCAGCATCCCCCAGTCTCCCATTGTCTCCAGGGTCCATCACTCTGATCTCATAGGTGGGAGTCCACCTCACGGGAAGAACCTGCCTGCTACCATCAGCCATCCGAAGGCCTGCACTCTACCACCTGCAGGTAAATATGACTAAACAACTACATCCTTTTTCAGTTTTCATTTCCAAGTGATTGTTTACCACAACAGCAACTTCGAGTCAACTTCATCTATAATCATCTTCATCTGCATCGATAATCCACTGGATATTCGTTGTTTATTTGTCGATTTGTTCACATAATGGCAACTCACTAGTCAGATTTTTACACAGCCTGGGTAAATTCTCCCCAAATCTCTTCCCCAAATGCAAATCATTACAGTCTTGTGTCTGGTATTTGAGCTCTATTCCTTTTCATCCTAAAATGGCTCTTTATGTCTAACGTAAGTTGTGGGAAATGTGACAGTTTGCAGCAGATTCTTAATCATTCACCAGTAATCGCTTCGTGTCTTCATGTTTGCAATGTAACTGACCAATTAAATTGCTCAAAACAGCACCATTTGATGTACTTGGTTTCTGTCCTCAAAGAGCTAGAGAAGTGTGTCGGCTCAGAAATACAAAAGAAAGGATTCCACAGAAAAAGACTAATGTGGTCCTGGATATGTCAAATATTTCCTGTTTCATGTTCCTTCTGAAGTTCCACAAATGCTTCGCCTCTTTGATATATGCTTCACCTGATGTTGAGTGCACAGCAGCAAGCTATACATCAAGCATCATTCCTTCACCATAGAGGGGAACCTGTCATGGTGAATCCTAAAGCCGTAATCTGCTGGCAAAGATTGCTTTCATTTTAGGGACGAACGAGGTGGGTTTTTTTTAAAAGATGAAAACATTTGTAGTTGTTGAAATTTTTATGTGAAAGGAAACCCTACAGAGGGCCTTGGTGTAATGCATTGAGATCAAAGGAGAGCTTTTCTATAAACACTCTAATGTCCCAAATGTTCGAAGAGAGAGGAAGAGAGAAACTCTTAGTAATTTTGCTAAAAGCAATTTATTTTAATTAAGGAATGAACACATTTGAGTCACTAATAAAAGCAAAATAATTTGGATATGTTAAATATTCATCTGAGCGTTTCTTCAGGACACGAGACCTTGAGCTTGCTTTTAAACTGTTTCAAAAATGGCCTACATTTTTACATATTCCTAATTTCTCAGAGGATAATTAAACACGAGATTCAGCTCTAAGCGGCTCTCGCAGTTTTCTAAATTGGGTCATTTGTAGAGTAATCTTATCAGAGCAAACAGCTATCGAGTCAGAGCAGAGCAGGCCAAGGCTCTGGTTGAACCACCTCACACGCCCCCTGTCTCATTCACGTGACAAGACACACACTGTCAACAGTGTTCTGTCACTGCTGTTTAACATCTCTCAGCTCCACTTGATCAAAGTTCCCACCATTAACAAGGTGGACGAGAGTTTTTTTATTTCAAGCGTTAGATAAGAGTAAACACTGTGCTTTTAATCATCCTTATTTATCATAAACTCAATTCAAAAAGACAGTCTGTCCTCTGTATGATTTTTGATAGAGAGAATAACACTGCAGACACAGAAAAGAAACAGCAATCATCAGAAAAAGTAACTTTAACGCATAAAATTAGGCCATGTCATCTAGTTTAACCAGTGTCCCATTGGTTGATCTGATACAACATGGAGAACCTGTGATTTTGCTAATCTGAAGGTGGGCAAGATGAAGATTTTAGATCAAGATTGAACTTGAACTGTTCTGCTTGTTGGGTAAATCAATGAGATTGAGATGTTTGATGTTTGATGCCCTTTTACTAATAGAATCACTTATTGTAACCCCAGATCCACCATGCACCCTAAAAATTAAACATCAATCAGATATGTGACCTAAAAACAAACTCCATTCCATCACCTCAAGAGCACATAAAGGGCAATTTGGAAACACTATCCCACTGTGTTTTGTGCCGAAATTATGAATGCAAATTTGCCTTTTATAGATTGAAGTATTGTTTAGCACTTAAATGAATCCCTTCCTTGATCAGCGCTCATTATCAAACCAGCGGGCAGCAATTCAGGTCAACAAATGAAAGTTACATAAGCAAATGTGAAATAACAATAAAAGCTTCCTCTCCTACATTCTCTTTCTCTCTCTCTCTGTAATCCATAAAAAATCTTTCCTGTTACTGCCTCTGATGATGGCGGACTTTGTTTGTAATTGGTTTGTTATGGGTTTATTTAGCCAAGCACTTATATTTTATGTCCTAATTTTACCTACTTTAATCTGTTTGTCTGTTTTCCTTTGACCTATTGGTGCCGTGATGCAAACTCAATGTAGTGAGACTTGAGTCACGTGGCGCTCTAGTTGCTTAGCAACTGCTGTCATCGCCCATGATGCTGCCCCTCTCTGTCTGCCTTTCTCTCGCTTCATCTCTCCAGTAGAAGTGAAACAACTTTTTTCTAAAATTCAAGTTGTTCTAATAACCCATATATGCTGTGTGCTTGAAGTAACAGCCCAAAATAGTGGGGCTTGTCCTGGGAACTGCTCCTCAGTGATTTTGTCGCAGCGTTTTGTTTTTTTGGCTCGGCTTTGGTCACCAGATGTTTTGGCTGCTGCTCAGGCATTGGAGCAGGATTTTAATAATTCACACTCTAAAAGTCATTCATAAGCACACATAACAGCAGCCACTGCCAAAATCCTTAACATTGAGATGGTTTGATAAAGAATGCCAATAGAAGGCGATTCTGTAAATGATTCTCGATGTATTTACTTCAATTTCGACCAGCTGTACTCCTGCACCTTTTATCCTCTAATTACTGTATAAATCAACTGATTTCCTTGATTTCAGCTGCTGTGTCTAGTGTGTATAATAGTCACTGGGGATTAATCTGGTGCACAATTTTTACAGAAAGAAGATAATTCTAGTTAACTTCTAACAGCTATACATACTAGATAAGGGTAGCTCAAATTCAACACTGCTTCTGCTTACGCCTGGTTACAGTGAGCTACTAACGTGCTATTATAATTTCTACTGAGCAACCCTCTCCACATTTCCATAGTCTGCATTGAAATGTAGGTAATTCTATTACTGTGCAGTGGGGTTTTTGTTGCTGAAAAAGATGCAGCACCATCATTTTGTTTATGTTAATAGTTTAGACATCTAAGTTTACAGCTTAATTGGCATAAAAATAGGATATATTTATGAGATTTTTTTTTGCTTTTCAACTCTAACTCAAAACCAGCAATGGCTGTATAAGAGCACATATACAAATTTAACATTGAGAGATTGAGAGCCTTTAACTTTCTACTCTGATAAGAATGATTTGACTGTGTGTCTTTCCTTGATGGACAGAGTTGATTTCGCTCACACAGCATGCATTAAGTCTTTTAAGCAACTAAAGGACCAACAAGTGCTTTATTGGTGCTGTTCATCAGACTGACACTTGTCTACTGATTATCACATGCACAATATTGGAAGTAGGCTGTGATTAGTGCAGCTTAAGTACTTTCTGACAGCGCAGATCAATCTCTGTTGTGCTATTTCGATAACGCAGCCATCTTGCCAGAGCTGGGGAAAAGAAATGATGCTGTCACTTGAAATGTGTTCCTTCCTCTGCAGTTTACACGGGCCATCATGTCTGCTGAGCGTATGGAATCACACGGGAGTTGTTAACGAGGCAGTCTGACATTAATGTTTGGGTGTAAAATATTTATCCTCGAAAGGAAATGTTTCATGAATGACATCCGTGGATAAAGGTTGGCAATTTGTTGATTGGATTTGCAATATTTGTGTCATTTGTTCCTACTGCCCTCCAGGAGAACTGTGGCGCTTAGAGGATGACATGGAGGGCGAAGACGAATCCGGGCAAAGTGGGGTCACCGAAGCTCGCCCTCGCTCCCAGTCACCTTTTTCCCACTTTCGGGTGCGAGCAGCCTACCTGCGCAAGAGCGTCTCTGCAGACGACCATCTGGACATTGGCTCTGACTACAGCTCTGGGAATGCAGTCGAGGGCAAGACAAGCCGCAGCAGTAAGGGCAAGCTGAAGAGAAAGTTTGTAAGTTTTTTAAATCACTATTCTTCTACTTGCTGCTCCATTTGCACACTGCTGGTATGCAGACTTTCACTACAGTTCTCAAATGAAGACTTCATGGTTCTCTATGTGTCTGTTTATCTGTCTCTGTTAATGTGTCTGTCCATTTTTCTGTTTCGATCTATTAATGTTTTCATCACCCCGCGCACTCTCGTTGCTCTGTGGGGGATGTTGTTTTCGCCTCTGTCCACCTGTGTGCGCATGAACAAAATATACGGTACAGATAAGTACCAACCTTTGCAAGGAGATTCATATGATGAAGAGCTAATAATTAAACTTTTAGACCTCTGGCGCCACAAATTAACAGAATGACAGATCGAAACAAGTGTTGCTGCTGGTATACCAGGTTGCAGCCCACTGAAGGCCCCAATTAATCTTTAATACGATTTTTAAGTTCTACTCCAAATCCTTACCGTTCCAATTGCAGACTGTTCTTATTGTTACATCGTCATAAAAATATCACTTTTTGTCAAGTGTCATTTATCTCATGTAGTTCAGACATTTTTTGAGATCTTGTCCGACAGGGATTAACAGTAGCAAGCTCATTCGCCACAAGACACAATGAAAGTTACTGAATAACTTAATATATTCGCAAAGATGTAAGTCTCACACATATCTCTTTAAAATAAAACTGAGGCAGACCATACTGGGAAGCTGTGGAAAGTAAAACATTGCTGATAAAGCCGGGCACTGTATGAGGCTGTGTAGGTTATTAGTGTCCTAATAATTAGTGAAGCCAAGCTCCTTGTAAAATCCATTTATGCTTGAGCTAGGTTTGGGTGAGGGACAGAGAGACACAGTAGGAAGTCTAGGGAAAACGTCTGTGCAATGTCAAACTGACAAATGGTATAATTACACAGGACTGTTATCAGTACAATTGGGAGATTTCTGCAATTACACTGTCAATGCTCGTCCCACACCTAGTAGCTTGCGTGCAACAAAAACATTGGCCTCTATCTATCCATATGTTCACAAATAATTGTCTTAAAGAATTAAATGTATGTTAGTCATACTTTTAACGGGCTTATTGTGCATTTCATTTGATCTTTCTGTGGACAATGATGCCAGACATGAACAGCAGGCTTTGCTGAATGTACGTTAAAGATTGAAAAGCCACCCGATCATGTAACTGGAGAGCTCATCACCAGCATTAGCTTTGTAATTGATTCTCCGGTTTCAGAGGTGCAACAGGACACCAGCAGGGAGTCATCTAGTGGGAGACGTTTCTGTCCGTAGTATAGTGCTAAATGTGGATGGGTGCCGTTTAAAATGAGATCTTGCAATGATGAGAGAATAAGTTTTTAGATTCAATCTTCATACATGAGTTGTTGAAAGACTTGTTTGGATTTTTACAAAAGGAATTTGGAACTTGGAAGAACTTTGCATGTATCATGACAGAACCGCCGACCAAATCTTGGAACTAGAAGTGAAACACCAGAAAGTAGTTGATTATATAAGCTTTTATTACATTTGAGCATCTTAACCTGAATAGTCAAGTGTATCTCTTGGTGAAATGGGGACAGCACTGGATCTGATGACCTGCCACGTGTGTCTTAGGGTGAGATGACATGCAATTTTGTTTTGTTAAATAGCAAAGCATATTAGATACAGATTTAGAATTTCCTAATAATGCATTTTTCCTCTTGTGATATTAAGCACATAAAACAGTTTCCAACAGTGTCTATGCGTAATACATTTAGTGCTTAAGTTATGTTTCTTTCTGTATTTCTTTCAACTTTTCTCTGATAAGAAGGAAGTATCATGTTAAACTATATATAGTATAGTTTTCATGTCTTACAGATATTTTGTCTGTCTGTCTCGGATGGCTTCTAATCCTAGTCCTTACTCTGCACAAAAGCAGCAGTATCGACACATTTGTTATGGATGCAAGGAGAGTGTGTATAAGAGCGACTCACTGCTGTTCATCACTCACACTCTCGTGGAAATAACAGCGACAAAAACAACTGCAGTTTAATGTTGTTGGCCCTCACAAGCAGCAGCCGTGCCGCAACATTATGGCACGGAGGCGTGTTACTCTGGAGGCTGACAGTGACAAAGCAGAGCAACAGTGTCTTAATATCAGAGCAGCACATTTAGTATGGAGTTGAGAATTGTATGCCAGTTTGTCTTGAATAAACAGCTGCTGTCTATTTCAAAGCCTTAAATGTAATTTATTGTATCCTCGTTTTCTATTAACCACCTGCGCACAGTGCTGTGTTGAAAAATAAATTACCACATAGCAGTTATTTGTAATGATGTCACAATCTGTGTACCTTTGTTGCTTCTGCAAATATAGTGTTTTTAGACACCTGATTTTTGCTAAGTTACAATACTTAGTAGAGCTGCTTCAATTAGTAATTTATTTTAGTCAGTCAAGAAAGGGTTATTTGGCATTTTGATAATTATTTCATAATTTTTAATGAAAAAATGTCCAATGTATGCATTGTGTCCTGTGTGGGTCATTTCTGTCATCTCTGTTTCCTACCCCTCAGGGGTTTTTGCCACTTAGCTTCCTGCTTTATCCTTTCCAAGGGCTGGTAGGTGTGCTTTCCCTGCTTTAAGCCTTCCATGTCATGTGGAAGGGCAGGAAGCTCCCAGAACAGAGCCATACTGTTGGATATAGCAAATGGATAATTAGGTTTCTTTGATTAACTCTAAATGAGGCTGTAACCTTGGTAGAGATTAGAAAGGGCTAACAGATTTCAGATTCAGATTCAGATTCAGATTCAGAATACTTTATTTATCCCCGAGGGAAATTGTTAAATTGGTTTGTTTACAAACCATGCAAGGGATTATTTGCGTGATATAGTACAAGGAGATTGAAACTGCATCACTGTGAAAGTAAATTATGAACTGCAACACCGTCGTCTGGTCATCGGCAGCCTCCCCTGTTGTGTATTACACACCTGGGCCGGCATATTGTCTGTGCTCAAGGTCGCACCTCTCTTGCACCAGAGCATAGAGCATGATAAAGCTTTTCACATTTAACTCGTAGGTCAAAATAGCGATAATTCCCAATATGATACATACCAAAGAAGCAGCTTGTGACTGTACGAGAGCTTCTGCATGCTTGAGACTGTATCCTTCGGCTTGTCAGTGCAAATGTTCAGCTTGACTGAGGAAAGCAGTAAAAATTACTTGAGTTTGAGTGCACAGCTAACACTGAGTATAAATTCAAACCGCTGACCAATATGGAATACGAATATGAATCCTTAGTATTGTTAGATAGTCGTTGTTTTTGTGTGTCGACATAGGAAACTTTATAGATACACAATAAATGGCCAGTACAGGCTCCTGTTGGGATACTGTTAACTGCCTGCAGAGCAACCGAAGGATTTTGCCCGATAATATTGTTTGCTTCTGAACGAGTCCCACATCTTTCCTCTCACCGCTCACTGGTATTTGTTTGCGTCCGGGCACTTATCTGAAGTCACCTCCATGCTCCTCGAAGCATGTTGAGATGATAACAGGTTATACCTGAAGGAAGTGCCCATTAAAAAAAAAACCAGAAAAATTCTAGAGTGTTCCCTTCATACAGTTTCTCATCTGCTGTAGAAGGTCAAGGAGCTTTTTCGGAGATGGTGACATCAACGTGCCTTATATGAACGATGGAAATGCATTCAAAGTTTATTGTGTTCATCAGTGAGTAATCTCTTGACTTGATATCATATCGGATTTACTTTAAATCGGTGTGTGTCTGTGTGCAATGAGTGTGTGTATGTGAAAGCCTGTGTGTGTCAGTGCGCTATTTCTGTTTGTGTGTCTGAACGTGCAGAAGCACTCCAAGCGGAACAGCGGCAAGACAAGGGGCTGGGTAACATGGTAATCAAAGTACAGACCGTGTCATTTCTGTTGATTGAATGGATGTAACTACATAATGCTTTGTTTGCGCTTACTCGCGACACTCTGTCTGAAACTCTCTCAGTCTGACACACTGTGTTTGTATGATGAGTCACTGAGTTCCTATGTTGCATCAAACAAGGGAAGTCAGTTTGTCTTTCATTTATTCATAAACCAGTGACGCAAGTAGTTGTTTGACATAATTTCCTGATTCACTGAAAAACCCACAGGAAACACCACATGACAATTTTCCAATAGATCAAATACATAAATGCATACTCATTCACAGGCAGGTCTCTGTATGCAGCCCTGGCAGGATACTCAGTGGTATTCAGTTTGTTCAGTGAGGTGGATGATATTCAGCATGTGGCTTTGGTCAAAAAGACAGTTGGTTTTAGAGATATGACACTGTTCCCTGTGGTTAAGTACTGTCTTCTGTCTTCCTTGAGAATCACTCTGTTGACAGGAAACTGGAGCAGTGTGTGCTCACACATTATGATTCATGAACTTACACAATACACATGAATATAGCCGGAGAACACACTGCATAAATACAGATATTACACACGGAAATTGAATTGGCCAAGTTTTAATGGGGAGATAAATGACGCAGCACAGTGGGTTCTCTAGACTGTTTTGCCACATGGGCTGTTTTCATTTACCTGAGGTAGGGACTGCTGGGATCTATTCAAAGGTCCCTTAATAGCAGTTAATGCTTATGCAACTCGATTGCATGATTTTTTTCAAAGATGGGTTTCTAAACAGACGCACAACCTGCTCACAAAATGTCCTCAATGATTCTGAAATCCAAACATTCATAATTTATTGTGTCCTACAGGAAGACATCCTTACAGTGTGAGAGAGGCTTTGGGCCAGTCGGCAGTAACGGTTTTGTTTTTCCATCTGTTTTAATCAGTTTTGTGTGACCGATTAAACCTCTTTTTGGATGAAAATCAAACATAATGGAGGTTAAAGTGGATAACAGGGGATTTTTTTCTTACGCTTAAATGCAAAGAAATTAGGACTCACAATACCTTATCGTGAGCTGGATGTGATTTTTTTAATCCATGTAATCTATGTACTTCTATCTATGTATTATTATTATCATTGTTGTTGTTGTTGTTCTATTTTAAATACATTCTTATATTAATCAAATAATTTATCATTGCTAAATAATTTCTTACATTACTTAAAAACAATAATTAGACTAATGAAGAAACAATCATTAGATGGAGGCCTTCATCAAATTATTTGGTCATTTGGAGGTCACTTGGATGTAGACAAAGGGGAGAATAAAGCCTCTATCTTACCTCTCCAAATAGTGCCGCTTATAGCTACTGAAATATCAGCTAATTTTTAATGTTAGCATTTGTATAACGCTACACTCTCTTTAGTGGACCATGGGATTTGTATCCACCAGAGGGCAGTAAATGGACTAACGCAATACAACAGAAATAAAAACAAATTGAATGCATGCAGAACAACATGGACATCCCATTGATATCCATGTTGCACTGTACACAGAATGTAAATCCAGTATTTGCTTGGTTTTGGATCTGGCTCGATCCACGGACCACCTAAAAAACTTGTCGGCTGCTAAATATTCTGCTTGGTGCACCAGCCTCCTCTCTCCTGTTTTTCTTCTATTACTCCCTGTCACCCCGTTATTGTTACCTCCTGTATTATTTCACCGAGCACACAGCACTACTCAATGATCTACAGAAATAGAGAATCTGGACAGTTTTCAAAATGAAACAACCTGTGCAGACTTAGGGCTGTGTTTTGCTTCTCAAAACAGATGAAAAAGACACTATTTTAAATAAACAGCCTGCATTCACCCAAGGAAGAAGTACTTCAATTCAAGACAAATGAGTATATACAAAACATGCTGAGCAGGTCGGGAAAATCAGACAGGTACAAAGCCTCTGAAACGCTTCCTGTGGGGTATGAAGTATCAATTGCAGAGTTGGGTCTGGAGAAATAATGAGGTTAAGAGAGTGTGTTTAGTCCACATTACTGACCTAGTTAGAGGGCAATGAGTGTGTAGAGATTTGTATGGGAGTATCAGTTATAGAATACACTGGCTCTGATCTGGATAAGCAGGCAGATTAGGGCACTTATTGTCTGCAGGATTAGTTATACTAGCAAACCTTTCAGTTTAGAGGAGGTTGTTTAATTCAGTATTGATATAAACGGACTTAGACGATAGTGCTTTAATAGTAGCTATTCTTGGAGTCTAGAGTCAATAATGGATGTCACAGCTGAAGCTGAGTGACTTGAGGCCCTCTATTCTCTCTTTGGATTATTGATATAACAGTGCAGTCCTTGAGTGTGTAGTATTTCATACCACCCACCACAGTTGCAGCCTGTTCACCCTGCTGCCGTACAATGAGACGACAGAACAGCTTCTGTCATCATACTGTGAGACTTCACACTTCACCGACGTAAATAGTTTATTGTCATGAACTTATTATCAAGTCACTTATTTTTTGTCAGTTGCATAAGGGCCCACAGGTATAATTTAACTATATAGCTATGTGTCAGAGACTAATCAGAGACTAAAGAAGACCAAACACTAAAGAATTTCAATTGTAAATTATTACCACTTAAAATCATTAAAATTATAATGGCATCACAGACACTCACCTCTGAAAAATATTCTTGTAGAGAGGAGTGTTTTTTAATCTCAGTGATATGATGCTTTTGAATAACAGCTCGGAGGGCCTTATTGTGCACAGCCAGTTAATTCTCTGTCATTTAAAGGTAAAGTAGTTTTTGCGAGCGACAGTGCGGGATAAAAGGGTCATTGTCATGGAATTTGTACACAGTATAAACCTCCCAGACAATAACAAGTGTACACTCAGACATGTCTAGTGAAATGCCAGGGATGACAGGTGCTAAATGATGCACTGGCGGCAGTTTGAGAACTCTACTGCCCTCCCCAGTTCTCAAAACAGAGTGCATCCAGGCCTTAGAAGCGTTTACACAATAACCACTGAGGTAATTAGTCTGATGCCTCTGTGTGGAGTCGGAAGAGAGCATGGCAAGCTTTTTCCTGCTTGGTATCATATCAATAAAGTCTGTTGTCGCTGTCAGTGATTACAGCGCCTTTTTTCACTCCTCATTAAGATAATGACAATATGAACAATTTGTTTTGGCATTTAATCTGTGGTCACTTGACTCATCACTTCTAGTTCACTGAGTGGAGTCAAAGTACTTAAAAAAGAGCTACCGGAGTGTTTAAATATCCCTACTCGCTTGCCTTATGTACACCTTATGTAAATGAATATCCCTATCACTGAAAGATTTTTAATATTATTCTGCAGTTATGATTTAGTTGCCACTGAATTAGCTTCACGGATTAACATATGACGCTTGCTCATATTTAACAGTGTCTGCCTGCACATTTCTAGCAGTGTGGCAGAATGGTTGAGTATATATATTGAGACTTTGCTGTCTAAATTCAACAGAAGACCTCTGCTTTACCGTGGATTTTTCCATTTGCATTCAGCGCGATCTTGCCCACTGCGACTTGGAATTTATGCCATGTGCAAATAACCTTAACTAAAATCACTTCACATATCCCTGGATTTATAGACTCCACATACTCTTGGACTCACTGATTAAATCAGCAACACTCAGATCTTGGTACATGGACTATAATGACTCCTGGACCAATTGACTACATCGCGGTGGGAGCTGCTGTTGTGGTCTTGCCTGACACCTACTGCTCAAATTAGGACAGGAGATCCTGTGACTTGGATCCTAGGCTGGATTGCCCAGCAAATGGACTACAATTACTCCTGGACACACTTACTATACCAACACTATATCTTGATTTATAGACTGATTTGAACTTAAACATTCTTAGTAAACTTAGTAAACTGTTATTGTCATGTTGTATTGTGTGCAACTGACATCTATTGCACGTCTGTCCGTCCTAGTAAGAAGGATCCCTCCTCTGTTTTTCTTCCTGAGGTTTCTTGTTTTCCCTGTTTAGGGTTTTTTTTTTTTAAAGTTTTTCCTCACCTGGTTCAAGTGGTCTAAGGGCAGAGGATGTCACATCTGTACAGTTTGTCAAAGCCCAGTGATATAATGTGTAAATTGTCATTTTAGGCTATACAAATAAAATGGGATTTGATTTGATTTGATTAAATTCCTAAATTGCCAGTATGAAAACTCTGTCAGCTATAAGGACTGTATGAAGGATTGAAAACAATGTGTCATTTGAGACACAGGAGTTATTTTATGCTGAATTTGTATTGTGGTCCATGTCATGATGCTGTCATAGCAAAGTATCAGGATAGAATATTCATATAGTACATATAGCACACATATTGTTCACAAGGAAGATTCATATTGTAGCAGCTCATTAACTTGTTGTTGTTGAACAATCTGTCACTAAGGTCTTGAGGATGTGTTCTGTTAACTGAACAATTAAATTCATTTATTGCCAAACTGTTTTTTGCAGGTGCATACCTCTGCCTCTGCTCATTCCTATACCAACCACACGGTGGCAGTGTAATCCCACACAACAGGAGAGGACCTTTACTATTCCACAACGCGGTCATCTTAGTGCTGTGTGTGTGTGTGTGTGTGTGTGTGTGTGTGTGTGTGTGTGTGTATGTGTGTGTGTGTGTGTGTGTGTGTGTGTGTGTGTGTGTGTGTGTGTGTATATGTGTGTGTGTGTGTATGAGTGTGCATGGCCAAACTTACCTGGGTGGTGCCTGAGGTTTCTCTCTGATGACTCATTCATCCTGAGTTGACTAACATGCAGACACCACAGTGGACAGTCATTGCCGCCATCAGAGCCAAGGTTTGGCTGTGGACAGCCTACAAACTCATTATCTATGGAGACTTTTATAGGAATGCACAGCAAGCAGGCGAAAAAACGGAAGAGAGAAGCCAGACTCTTGGCCACTTTGTGAAAACACAACAGTGGTGTTTTTGTTTGCTCAGCATTCCAACGCACACCAATTTGACAATCAGGGCTATGAAATGGTGGCTCAGCAGGCTAAGATGCATACAGTAATGAAGTCACAGCTTTCAGTCTGGTTATTAAGCATGTCCATTTCCTCTGATGGAATGGATGAATACTGCTATAAAAATGATTCATTTGAATAAACAGAGACAACCACTCTGAAATGGGACTTTGTGCAGTCACATGATGTTAACTGCTTTCAGCATATACTTTTTTATTACCTGCATCGTTGTTAAAGTTGATTTTATTGCACCAATGGCAGTGCTAAAAGTTATTGTAGTTTTTAGCCCTAATGGCTTAGAAATGTTTAGGTAACTTATGAAGTCTCGAGTTGAGATTCAACAAGCTCATATCATCATACATAGTCCATCAACGTTGTGTAGCTCTCCTCTTACTCTCTTTTCAATAAATTATTTTCCATCCTTTCCCTAGCAACTCCCTTCTTTCTCCTCATTTTTCTGAAAGACCTCTGATTTTAATCGATGTGGCTAAAAGAGAGAACCACAATCTGGTTATTCTGCGTAAATAAAATAGGGAGAAAAATACCACTTATTTGAATGCTCTTGTTCAGTGAGATCTCTCTTTGACACACACATGCGTGCACGCACACGCTCGCCAAAACAGGCCGAGAATGGCATGGGAATGTTTTCTGCAGCAGCTTTGGTTGCCGATGGTAACCGGTGAAATGGTGTTCATTAACTATGTAGATTCTGAGATACTCCTCTCTGTCTCCTTTTCTGGCTCTCCATCA
Organism: Mola mola; assembly: GCA_001698575.1. Classification (NCBI taxonomy): domain Eukaryota; kingdom Metazoa; phylum Chordata; class Actinopteri; order Tetraodontiformes; family Molidae; genus Mola; species Mola mola. Next base: position 6,236,441 of record KV751339.1, read on the forward strand.
CTCACTCTCTCCTCCCCCGCCCTTTCCCCTTCTTTCTCACCCCTTGCGTCTTTTCTCTCTGCTGTTGGGACTGGAGTTTTGGTTTTTACTGACATGGGAGCTTCCTGCAGAGGATTACCATGTGTGTAGTTCACTAATAATGATGCATAATAATTTCTCTTCTCCACATCTAGTCTGTACATTGAGTGTTTCAACAAAAAATGGGACTTTTTTTTACCACAGGATATATTTGGGACAGTAGAATAACACTGTTCTCACTAGCTTTGAATTCTTGGGTTATGATTGTTCTGGCTTTGCCCCCTTGCAACCTAAACAAGCTCTGTAAATTTCAATGAAATGTACGTGAACCTACCTGGCCATTTAAGATGTTCCTAGACTTTCCATTATTCTCATTCTCCAGTAGCCTGTATGCAGAGGGAGTGCAGTGACTACTGGGAACATTGGCTGTAATGATGACTTGAGTGCAGTGAGTGAGAGTCTCTCTCACCTCACTTCTTTTGCTGACATTGTTTCATTAAATGTTAATGCAGAGTCTCAGTGGGGTAAAACCAATGCTTTCTCATTCCAGACTGTCACATACCTGGCATTTTGTTCTGCACTTTATCTAGAAACACACGGTCCTTTTCGGGCGGCTTGTTGATACGCAAAGCCGTTTCCGACACATAAGGGGCCTTTGGGCATCTGTGGCCAATGTGCTAAGCCTTCCTATTAGTGTCTCAAGGCGACACACCAAGGATTGTGCCTTGTGTGTCTCATCCCGACATTCAAGGTCGACATCACAGAAGTTCAGTTAAACTTGGTTGTGTTTTAGGCACTGAAACCATGTGGTTAGGTGTAGGTAATGAATGGTGACATTTTGGCTTCAAGGATGAAGCGCATGACCATTCACTACCTACACCCAGCCTTGTAAACTACGCAGACGGCTTGTGTGCAGGTACATTAAACCCTTAGCATCTCTGCCTGGCATGAAATTAGGAATATTTAGTCAGAAAACAACTAACGGCCTGGAGAGCAGAAGCTGTTTGAGCAACAAATTAGTGGCATTCAGGACTTTCAGGACTTTCAGGAGCTCTGTTTTAAACCACAGAGGAGACTTGTGCGTATGTAATAAAATAAAACATTTAATGAACGAAAGCAAAACTTACAAACACTTTGTGAGCGATTAGAATATAAGACACCATATGTAATTCAGCTCTAATGGAAACATGTAGCGGTTTATTATAACTTTCCTTCCACTGCTATTCCATGCAGTGTGACCAGAAGAATGGGATACATTTGTGCCCACCGTGCGCTCTAGCAAGCTATACAGCACACGCAGCTACTAAGCAGCTGTTTGTATGTTATGGTGATGGGGCTCTTGGCAAGCCCTTTTCCAAACAGAGGCTCACACACTGGCTATGTGAAGGCATTTCACATGCCAATGAGCTCACAGACTTAGACCCCTGGAGCCATTTGAGCGCACTCTATCCATTTTTGGAGGTTCGGTTCAGTAAAGCATCAGCAGGAGATGCCTGTTTAAGTTGGTCCTTGCCTTGCCCTTTGATCTGATGCTGTCCAATATTTTTGGATTGCTCTCTGATCACCGCTCACTTCTCACTCTATGGTCCTTTAGGATTTATTCTTTTGGGCCTCTTTTTGAGCTATAAAAAGTACAGACTGATGGTCAGGTAGTGTAACCAGGATTGGATACACCATCCCAAGCCCATGCCCATTGTATAGCCCCTCACATGCCTCATTTAATGAGACAATATGGCTGACATTGACAATGAGAAACTGATTATTTGGCTGCAACAGTACCTGTGGTTGTGTGGCTAGAACCTAAAAACCTACAGAGATGTGACCAGAAAAGTTGATATATGGCAGGCAATCAGCACAAAGCTGGGTGGAATACCAGGCGGATAATATGGAAAGTGTATTATGCCACTGTGTTTTAGCTCCAATGGCTTTTTCTGAGATATTTCTATAAATAATAGGAAGAGAATAAATTAATTGAATATATTTTATTCTATTCTTTGTAAACAATAACACGGCTTTGTTTCGCCGTCCTGCCGTTCCATTTGTTGTTTCCTGTGCCGTCCAGGAGTTGTTGCCTTCCCATTGTACCGCCTGCTAGATTGCGTTTAAAAGCATCATTAGTCTTGGCTCTAGTTTCTGTCCATCAGTTTATTTAAGAAATTGCGGTGCAATATGATACTTCCATCTTTAAACAATTCAATGTGCTTAATCCGTCTGTTTTTCCGTCTCTCACTTGCTGTCTCTCCTGTTAATATAATACTATCGTTTTATATATTGCTGTATTTGTCTCTTGTTTGATGTTATTTTAAAAGACTGGCTATTTCTCTCTACATGCTTGCTTGCATTTAGTCTATCTATATCTCCCTGCCTCCCCACAATGTTTATTTGCCTTAGTACCCACTGTGTTTTTAAAGTAAGCCAGCACTAAGCAAACACTGTCAGTATCTCCTACCAGCCATTTCTCCTTTCCTCATTCCTTACCTACTTTACCTCTCTCCTCTCACCTCTGCCAGTCCTCCTCACACTTCATTTCTTCACCTCTCCTTCCCCACTATCCTTCCTACCCTCGCCCATCTCCCACCCCTATCGCTGTGGCCTCCTCTTTCTCTCCGTTGACCTGCCCTTAATTGGTCTGCTGCAGTACGCACCTCCGACACCCAGGCAGCTGTCAAATAGATCCCTGCCTGTTGAGGTTAACCTTAAGTGGGCCTGAGTTCGGCCCAGAGCCCGGGTTTTTAGTGGTTCTCAGGGTCTAGGGCCTTGGGCACAAAAGGAGGGCCAAAAGCATTTCTTTGAGAGCACCAAATCTTCTCTTCTCCTTTTCTCTGGGCCTCCCCTTCCTCCATCCCTACTTCAGTCCATACCTCCTTCCCTCCCCTCTGCCCCCTCCAGACTCTCTGTCTGCGCTGACACCGCCTTTAATAAGGGGGAGTGGGGTGCACTGTTTATTTGTGTGGTGCGAGGTTAAAAACTTCCCCCTTAATTGACATTCCGGTAACATTTTCCAATAATGGGGCGAGCAATTTCCTTGAAATTGATGTGTGTCCACCACAAGGAAAAACACCGCTTCTAGCTTTCACTGACCCATGGATGATCTACACTTGCGCTGTGGCTTTGTCTGTGTGTGTGCGCGCGTCTGCATGCTTGTGTCAGCGTGAGAAATTGCATGAATGGTCTTTACTTGGCAATAGCAGCCTCTTTAAGTGTGTCAAAAAGCGAGCCCACATCATACTTGAATCTCTGCTGCTAATACAAGTTATTCAGTGTGTTCGTTAATATGAATATGTGCACGTTTGCCCCTGTGCCTGCTATGTATTCATGTCTGTTATTACCTTGTTTTTGGAGCTTTTGTTAGCCCGTTTATTGCTTGTACGCCATTTATTTCCGTGCCCAGTTAGGTGGACATAAATAAATACTTAAATATTTTCATTTTCATTCATCCCACACACCAGTGAGTGACAGTTGCACCACGTCAAAATGTTAAAACAAATCCACAGGAGAAAGCCTATTTCACCCTCCGCACAGTCAATGTCTGTCTGTGAGAACGAATGCAAACACAAACATCTTCCTCTGCTGCAGACTGCATCCTTGGCCTCAATGGTGACCACTGGATAGGGCTTGTGGTGTGATGACTGTTGGTGTTGGTCTGTGTGTGTGTGTGTGTGTGTGTGTGTGTGTGTGTGTATGTATGTGAGTGACTGAGGGCAGAGAGCAACTGAGGGAGAACGTAAGAGACAGCGCGTGTCAATAAGTAGATGGGTAAGTGTGATAAATGTGTTTGTAAGTCTGACTGTGTGTGTCAGTGTGTGAGCATGCGTCTGTGTCTGTGTGTGGCTACAGGCAGACGCTGACTGGTTCCTGGCCTTGTCATTCTGTCTCCCACAAGCTCTCTGATGTGGTTTGAGGCTGTGGCTTACACTATGGAGAGGGATAGCCACCGCACACACTCACACTGTTCTCACATGTCTGTGGAAACACACATTGCAAGCTGGTATGCAGCCACATTCTTAGATACGCATACACACATACTGAAAACACACACATGCACAAACAGCTCAACCCCTGAAGGATGTAACAACACAACAGCGGCTTGCCAAAGCGTCTGAATGGACGCCGGAGCGCAGTCATAGACGAGCACACACACACAGTGCTAGACGCCATCCGTGGTGCTGGTGGGCTCCCACAATAAGCGGTTAGTTAAATAATATCAAAGACAGATGTTGGCTCCATTCCCATCATACTTTGGGAATAGGTGTCTTTTTTCATATGGTTGACACTCAATCTCAACACTGCAGTGTGCTTCTTTCCACAGTGTTTGCTTCTGTTGTTTTATTACTTTAAATGTTTGTTTTGTAGGAAATAATTAAATAAAAAAGGAGCAATACAGCAAGAAATAAAATATAGGAATGTTTATGTACAGTGTCTCTTTAGATAAATGAATTTTAGAAAACGGTTATACTGTTTTAGTTAGTTCATTGAGTAATTGCTTGAATTACCCAATTAGTCGCATTTGTTATTTGTGTTTTACCAAGAAAGTTCAGTTTGATGAGGTTCAATATAGTCCTTTGTGGAAGTTCACGACACGCTCAGAGTTTTGACATGAGCATCATTTCTCCTTATTTGGTTTTAGTCTGACGTTTTGGATGCCTGGCTGCTTTCTGATAAGGTGTACATAGAAAAGCATTTCTCAAATATTTTGTCACAATTTTGAGTCTTTTATACACCAAACAATGAATCAATTAATCATGAAAACAAACAGTAATGAAAATAATTGTTAGTTGCAGTATTGCAACACTGACAGTCAGCCTGGGCAGATGTGTTATGTTACTGACCCCTCCTGGATAGATTGTGAAATGGACATGTATATTTACACAAACCTCTAATAAATATCTGCTGTTACAGATGCCAGATCCCAAATCCAGTACCACTAAAATATGCTGTTTATATCGAAGGAGGGCAGGAGCAGAGCTATGGCATAAAAAGACAAGGCGTTTTTCTGTGTGCACCTCTTCTGTAATGGCAAGTTGATTATAGACCACAGATGCTCTACAGTAGAGTGGAAAATTGTTGTTGCTAAGTTAATTTCCTAAAGGGGTACTAAGCTAGGTTATCACTAACCCTCTCACTTTCCACTGCAAGGTGATCCTCGTTCATCAGTCACTGCCAATCCCAAAGTAGTATCTATCTCGTGACGGGCCCTGCCGTCCCTCATTTTTCTGCCAGCCTGTCTCTTTAAGGTGGTGTTTGTTTATGCCGAGGCTCAGCTCAGTGAGACCTGTGCAGGCTCAGTGCTGGGCTCTTTTCATAGGGGCTCCATTTTGTTCTTAATAAAATGGCACTCAGTGGCCAGGGGACTGGCAGGCACCCAGCTCCCTGGGAAACCAAAGAATGCCGGCCTTCATTTAGCGACAAACAGCTACTGCCTGAGGAGGCTAGTTCTCCACTCTGCTCCTCAATACTACTGCTGCTGAGGCCTGCATGTGTGTGTGCATGTGTGTGTGTGCGTGTGTGTGTGTGTGTGTGTGTTTGTGTGTCACTGTGGAATGGGGCCACAGTTGAAGGAGTCAGGTATGGCGGTTCCTTACATTGCTCCTCTCTTGTTGACGTTTGCCTGCACCATTCTGCCTTTTCAGGTTGCTGGCTCTCTATCTGCTTCCCTGTCTTGGCAGTCCAGTCAAAAACATTCAACACGGCTCTCTATTGCTCTCTCTCTCTCTCTCTCTCTCTCTCTCTCTCTCTCTCTCTGTCCTTGCTCTCTCCATCCCTCCGTGTGAATGGTGGGAACAGAGCGACCATTAAGATGCATATTTAGCAGGACTTGCCCGTCCGTCTAACATACACTCTCATAACACATCCTGTATGTACACATACTGTAAGTCACTATGAGTGCCTGTCACCGTGGACACAAGCATCATTACACACATGCACACATACGCTCACACACACACACAAACACTGAGGCAAGCTGCTTGTTATTGGCTGTCCAAGACCAGGTCGGGCTCTTCTCTCTTCATTTTTGCTTGCATCGACTTTTTATTCACTATTTCAATTATTTTTAAAGGTGTTTTATACTGACAGGATTTGACCAGGATTACCTGTGGTTCCGAGGACAAGGTTTTAAAATCTTGGCTCGATCAAAAGAGATAAAGTGATATGTAACCTCACAAAGATTTAGCAATATGATAACAGTGTTACCTGAGCCCTAATATTAAAAAGATGAAGGTAAGAAGACACTGGGCAAAAATCAGCTTAAAGTGGATGAGATTAAAAAAGACATATTTTACCATGTTTCATTAAGTTACTGTACAGGCAGTTAGGAAAGGTTGAGGATAGGGAAACAGATGGGTGAAAAAAAGTAAAAATGACTGACATATAACGTCAGTGTCAGGGAAAATCAAAGACATTGAGCTGTCAGTGATGAAAGGATGGTGATAGACACGTATGAACCCAAAGAGTAAAAGCAAAATGACATCAGGAGAGGGAGCAGAGGAGGTGAGGGGGGGGGGAGAGCTCTGCTTTGTCTGTCGTCTCCTCCTAATGCGACACATGTGAGAGGCCTCGGAAACAATGACTCACCCTCACAATGGGACCGTCGCCACTATCGGGTCCGAGCAGCCTCTCTCTTGTCATTCAGCTGCTGACTTCTCCCCTGTAATAGATAGGGTGACTTTTCACTTTTTTCGCTCCCCTCTGCTGCCTTTTGGTACGCGGCTCTGAGCGACTGATGGTTGTTGCTTGTGAAACACACACGAGAAAAGGGACACACACTCATAGGTATAGCTCACACACCTCTAAAATCACTGGGTAAGCTGCGTTGTTCTTTGGCATCGCCGAGGGAGTCTCCAGCCACGAGTTCATCACACTGGATGCTGATAGAGATTGCCTGCAATGAGAGTGTGTGTTTGTGCATTTAGAGGGACTGACGGTGTGGAGAGGTGGAGTGCGTTGCACTGACAGCCGCTGATATATTGCTGGGCAGATGGAAGTCGGACAGCGAGGGAAGATGCTTGTACACACTAATTTTATGAAGTCCTCTCCCTCAGTTGCTGCTCTTTATTAAAAACAAATCCACTCACTCTCATGAAACGTCCCAGTCATACACACACAGAGTCAGTCCCTGCCAAGTTTTCACTCTTTTCCCCCCACTTTGCTTGCATTTCCATTCTTTAGAATGGCCGAATGATCGACAGTGAAAGCCCTGTTTATTACTTTTTTCCATTCTACAACTGACAGACACTTTCAGCAGCATAACATAATCGCTTGCTGTTAACCCCGTGCACGTTTTTGTTAGCAGCGCGCTGCCATTGCGGTGATTGATTGACAGGCCTAGTTGTTCCTATAGCACGTTATATGAGGAGGTAAAAAGCAATCAAGAGCAAGTTGCAATGCGCTGGCGGTGGCCTTTTCTGTGGGGCCAATTAGAGGGGAGATTTCCCAACAGATTGCTGCAGCTCCATCTGTGTCTGGGGCTGTGCTTTGGTTTGATCCCATGAAATTAGCCTGAAACAATAGGGCACAGCCGTCTACTCTGCCCCTATCTACAATCTGTCAATTCACTGTGTCGCCAACCTTCTTTTTCCACCATGTCTTAAGCTCTCTGCTGTTTGTCATGTCCTCACCTTCCCTTGTACCTGCTTTGTTTCTCAGCCGTTTCTTTGCATTTCTCCACTTTCAGCTCACACTTAAAAAAAAGATGTTATTGTCCCTGCCTTGTCTTTGTCTCCATGTATCCTTCCAAACACCACTTCTCGGATACACTTTGTTTGTCTTTCTTTGGAGATACAATTACACTTAATGAAATGAAAAAACAGATGCCTCTTCAGATGACAATGATAAATAAGACCATTATTATCCAGTCTAAAGCCCATTTTTGTACAGTGATTATGTTGGAAGTACAGTATATCACATTTCAACTATTGTCCAACTTTTACACCGTTGTTGAACTTATTCTATATCAAACCATCAGTCACATTTAACCGAATTATTCTTTTTCTGCTTTTACTGAAAATACTTTGTGGGATTGCTAGGCAATAGCTCCTTCAGTCAGCAGACAACATGCTGGTCAAGAAGCTACACGGATGAGTGGAGTAAACAAGAAGAAAGACAACAGGTCTAGAGGAGGTGAGTGAAAGAGAGCAGGGAGAGGTTAGGCAAAAATTCAAGTCAAAATAAGAGACAGCAGATGAGGGAGGAACATGGAGCTGATGAAGTGAAGAGGAAAGAGGTATTTGGGCAGTGAAATGAAAGATGGTGTGGAAGAAACCAGGTGGTCCAGGTGAATGACCATGTGAGACCCAGAAAATAAGAAACTATAAAACTATAACTACATAAAAGTGGTTGATTTGAAGAGAGAAATTGGCTTAGTCTTGCTCTGTTTGTGCTACAGCAAACACAAAAGTTTTGCCAGTTTCCACCTTTCTGTAGACTAATCACAAAATCTCTACGCAATGGAAAATCTTGAAAAAACAGTTGCATTGACTAAGCCCTTTACGTCTCCTAATGACTGGCTCGGTGGTAAACCATTGAGTATATCCTTAGAGAAAATAAACAAAAACATTTAGCCCAAATGTACAAATTTGGTTTGGTTTCAAAGAGTAGTCTGTTTGTGAGGATCTGTGAGAAGGGACCTACAGAGAGGATTTAGGGGAATGACACGACAAATATGGCAGTTTGTGTCACTGTAGAAAAGACATTTGTGACAAAGTTGAGATGCCGGTAAAAGGTTGTATTTTTAGTGTGTATTTAAGCAGTTCTCCACAAGTTATTATTTTCTTTTTGGTTGCGTGCTGGAAACAAACGAACTCATGTACATGATGCATTGGCTGGTAAATTCTTTTCTCTCTGATGACTTTGTGAGCTGCTGAATTCTTCTGGTTTATAGCAAATTACATGTGGGATGCCAAGCCTTTAAAGCTATACTAATGACCTAACACACACATAGATGTTTATGCTGGATGTTACTTGATGAAAAACACACACACACACCTGTATTTACTTATCTGTGTGCATTACTTTTTTTTTCTTGAAAGACACACCCCCACATATTCTCATTATATTTTATTTACACCAAGCTCCTAGTTCAGACTTCTTCCCCATCAAAGGAGTTCCTACATAAACAATAAATTAATTAAACACACACACTCACGCACCCTCATTTTCCCCTAGTTTTTGCCAAGGGCACTTGTAGAAGGTCACGCTAACCGTAGCTATCGGCATCCATTAGTGCTTTGCACTCACTCAACAGCTGTATTGTGATACAGGAGAACAGGCGAAGGGACACGCCTGTCGCTCAGTGGCAGCCTGAGGGAGCACTGCTTCCATCTTGACAGATATCTTTCCTCTAATGTCCCCCAGGAGAGGGGCCTACCTGCCCCCCTGGTGACTGATGCACAGGGGTAGACAAGAGGGACATAATGGTGATCTCTTGAAAGATTGTACCCTATATTCGAGATTTTCATGTACTTTGTAAGTTTATCCTATGTTGTTTTTGTGTGTCTTTTGTATGGGTATCATGATATACAGATATAGATGATAGTCAGGGGCTGGAGCCTATCCCAGCATCATTGGGGTACACCCTGGAAAAGTCGTCCGTTCATCCCAGGGCTGACATATAGGGACAAACAACCATTCACGCTCACATTCACACCGACGGGCAACTTAGAGTAACTTAGAGTAACTAACACCTTGCATGTTTTTGGACTGTGGGAGGAAACCGGAGTAACCAGAGAGAACCCACGCAGACACAGGCAGAACATGCAAACTCTGCACAGAAAGGTCCTGACCCGGGAATCAAACCCAGGACCATTTTGTTGCGAGGCAGCAGTGTTAACCCAAGTTTATGAGGTTTATGTGTAAATTGTTAATTTTTTAGGTGTGAAAGTAATCATCACATTGTTGTAATCTTAGTGTAAATAATCTAAATCCTCTGAAACGATGACTTTTTAATTTAGTTTATTGTTAGATTCGTCAGGGACCATGTTTGTACAATGTACATTAATCTCAATTCATGATACAGTTGCTTTTGACGTTGTAGGTGGCTGTAATGCACCTCAAAGCAGATTGCCACCCATCATGAAATAGAAAAGAAGACGTAACTAGCTAGCTACTGTTACAGCGCATACCTGCTGCTGCTGTATAAAATCATGGAGGAGATGACAGCAGACGGCATGTACCGTGTATGCCCCAGCTTGCTGGAGGTGTCAATCATCATTTTTTTTTTTAAGATCAATTCTTTTGATCATCATGTAGTGAACATCTGATATAACAACAGCCCTAGCTGTCTGTACACCAATAGCTATGCACATTGTTTTTAAGTCATCACAATGTGATACTTTCTTGGTTGGTTTATTGTTCCAACACAAAATACTGAAATAGTAAATACTGTTTGTAATGATAGGATGATAGGAAATGTGCAATTATTCCTGAGTCAGTACAGTAGGTTATTTTATTTAGGGATCCCACTTCATCTAAAGAAATTATTGAGTTTAAGTTTTCATAAGTACATTATAGAGATTGATGCATTTTTGTGTGTGTGAGGACTGGTGCTACCTTACAGAGCGAAGGCAATATAAGGCCACATTTCTCTGGTTTTTAGTGATGTTTGTAGAGAGATTATTGAGTGTACTCTAAAGACTGTACAGTCCTTGTCTTGGTAAAACTCACCTCTGGTATAGGTCTTCATATAGGTCATTCACGGTGACTTGTTGACTAGGAGTTATTACAGAGGATTGCTGTTTGTCCAGTGAGTTTATAGATATATACCTTTGAAAAAAACACTCATTTTCTATGTCCCATTCATTTTTAATTATATAACTTTGAAAAAAGCCCATTTTGGGGACTTTGGTTATTTTACTGTAGTGAACCAGGACAAAAATTGTTCGAACCTGAATGACACTCAGTAGAGTGCATAAAACCACCAAGGCCCAACAGTTCCCTAAAATTAAAATTCCTCGATCCCCCATTTATTTTGGATCTGCACCAAAATTTTATGGATGCCTCATTCCCCATTCTCCCACCGCCAAGTGTCATTTAATTCCATCCAGTAGTTCTTTTCCTTAATCCTGCTAACAAACAAAGCAAACAACCAACCAACACCAAGGAAGTGAAAACATAACCTAAAAATCCATAGTTTAAGAATACATTTATCTGACAGTTGTGAGGGAGGAGAGAGACGTTGAGGAATGCAAATTTTTAAAATAGACCTTACAGCTCACTGCCATAAGGTCTATTTTCCAAAACATCCCAGTGATACTTCTTACAGCAATTTAATGACAGTACAACAGGATGCCACACCAATCTGAACACGAAGAATAGGTGAAGATTCTTTGCCCCCCTTGTGCTCTAATTTGCTGACTGACTGCAGAAAGACAACACTGTCTCTTTAATGTGAGGGGGGTCAGAGGTCACTGTATTGCATTTGTAAGGTCAGCAGTTGAGGTCACGCTCAGCTCTGGGCCTTCCTGCTGCAGACAGCTGGGTCATGCCACCTACATAGAGTTCCAATTATCCCTGCCAGCTAATGACTGCTCAGCTCGTTCCATCATATAACACACACACACACACACACAATTCCCCGATAAACAATGAATCCCCTTTTGATTGTATGTTTGTATTTTTTTTAACACATGCGTGCACACAAACACGCACACACACAACAAGTCTTCAGGAGAAAAAAATCCCAAGTGTAAATGTAGCGAGCAAATCAAAAGCAATCTAAGTTGGAACAATTCAAAGCAGAAAAATATATTTCAGAATGCTTATTGACATCCCACATAGTGCAATTTTTT
>KV751339.1:6248341-6307295 GCA_001698575.1 Mola mola
GACGTCTGATCCACACTAGCTATCCCTCACCTTCCACAATTCACAGCCGAAGACAGAACCTTCAATCTCACTTAAACTGTAACAATGATCTCTTCATTTGTAAACTGTTGTTGTAAATAAGTTTTAAATTTTGAATGGTGTCCATTGTGATCATGACCGTGACCCTCGCATGGGTTGGTAAATCAATTATTGTGTTCTCGGAAACAGTGACCACAGACACAGACCTCTTGAAAGCCAGGGTAAACTCCATTTCTGACACAGAGGTCATTGAGGTCACTCCAGTCTAACCACAGCCTAACGCCATCAGATTGTCAATTTGTCAGGCTTTTCTTGGGTTTCCTTCAGCAGCTGAGGAGTCTCGGCAACTCTTTACCTGTCAGACCTTATGTCAGCAAATGTTAAGTCAAACAGAAGCAAAAACAAAAAGCAAAATCTCCCTGATAGATGTTATTGAATTGTTAAGCAAGTTGAAAATCTTGTAGAATTACAGATTTACTCTGTTCCTCCGAGAAAGGAAGCCCTCCAAGTTTGTATGCAATGGAATGTATTCAATATTATGAATGTTTGTGCCGATTCACTTATGCACCAAGCAGACCAATTAAAAGAAATAACTGAATTTAAGACAAAACAATCTGTTGGGTGGCCTGTCTATGTTGACACAGCCTAGGCATAAGCAGCTATACTGCCAAACCGACATCTAAACAAAAAGAGCATAATGCCAGAGACAGAGAAAGCCAGAGAGAGGAGATATTTTGAGGTGTATCCTGGTTGTCTGGCTCTGGCTAATGCCCTCTTCAGTGAGCCGGAATGGCATATAAGCTCCCATTAATACAGGAATGAGTTGAATTTAGCTCCGTCTGCCTGCATGGCCGGGCTGACCAGCCCCCCTGGCTTTCCATGAAGTGTGGGGTGCAACACTTACTGAAAAGCTCTGTGCTCCGCATGCCACACCCTCCTGACACCCTTAGCGCTCTCCTTTGTTCTCTAACTATAGCCACAGCCAAGCCAAGGCCCCCGACTTAAATATTCCACTATAAAACAAGTGATAATGAACATGAAAAGCAACCAGTGCTGGTAGTTGAGTGACCTGCTAAGCACATACAGCCGTGTGCATAAACGCATACGCAGTCAGTGTTACATGTATGTGCTCACACAATCATACTTTAAGAGTGTACTCGCATTTGTGCACCACAGGTGCAGTCCTACACAGAGGCAATATGTGCATACTGTGAACACACAACATGACACTCCGCTTCTGCATATACGCTCTGACTGTAGAATCAAAAAGGACAGTGTGGATAGAGGGGATGAGAGGTTTAGAGACCTGGGACTGGAAAATGATTGATCCGTTTTAAGGGTCCTATAAACCCACCAGCTGATGTGGGTATAAACGGGGGCATGCATTTCTTTCCTACCTGGCAACTCATCTCAGCATCACAACAGTGATATTTATACTGTCCATCCTACCGTAAGACCTTGACAAACTTCTCGCATGTCAAGAATGGACAAGGAAATTAGCATACATTGCTTATTAACTGCCTCTATGGTGACAGTTGTCTTTCAGTTTCTTGATGCTGTGTTACTTGATATGGAGCACGTTTGCTCGTAAAATTAATGTTCTGATTCGTGAATGTTGCTACTATTGGTGTGCTTGACGTGAGTATGGCTATTGATGAGAGGTGAGGTATTTTACAGTAAACTGTATGTATGTGGCGAGACTCGACCAAGGGAGGTTCAATGTAAACGTTGCCTGTCTATGGAGCTCCCTGGAGTGCCCAGTCAACTAGACACCTTTGACCAGGACTAGGCCCCCTCAGGCCTTCACACACACAGACAACACACATGCACACACACACACACTCACTTCTCTGTGGGCTCCCCACTCTCCCTGGGGTGAGATGAGCCCACTGTGGCCCCTTCTGGAGCTGTTCCTTCTGCAGCCCTGGATATCCACCTCTCTTTACCAACCACGCTACACAGACATGGCTAAAAGCCAGGGGACGCCACTGTGGGGATCAGGGGTTGAGGGTGGCGCAAGATATGTGTGCCGATCTACGTGTGTGTGTAAGAGTGCACGTGGCTGCATACGTGCATGAGTGGGTTTTTGCGTGTGCGTATATATATGTACGCAGAAGGGGGGTCTATCCCCAGACACAAGTTGCTCAGTTTTTTGGAAAGTCTTTGGCCCACCCAGGAGGAAAGTGTAGGAGGAGGAGGTGGTGGGGGGGAGGGGGCCGAGGCCTTGGAGGAACAAAGCCTTATTTCAATCTTGCCGAAAACAGGGGTCTTTATGCTGTGATGCAGGGGCCCCCTCCTATGTAGGGAGATGTTATCGCAAAGATGCAATATCCACCTCGGCATAGGGCCGTGGAGGCAGCTGCATAGACCTCCAGTGTTACACTAAGTACCCTGGGGCACTGACCTCCCTAATGAAGTCTCCCTTGGCTGCTACTACCCACTACTGTACCCTCCTTTGTCTTTCACACGGGGATCTCTCACTCCATTTGTCTGTCTGCCTTTTTGTCAGTCTGCCTGTCTGGCTGCTAATAACGGCTTTGTGTTATGGTGTGTTGGTCAAATTTTGTATTCTTTGATAGTTTGTTTATGAAGCTTATTGTTAGTCTGTTTTGTCTGCCATCTTGAAATACTTCCTGATCCTTTTCTTTTGAGTTTGAATGTCTGTGTTTTTCTGCCATTCGTCTATCTGCATGGCTGTCTCCATAGCCTGCTTTGAAGTGTCTCCCTGATTTACTGTCCGCCTGTCTCTCATAGACCGTTTGACTTTGAAGCTTTCTGTTTTCTAGCTATTGAAGCCTCCTATTTTACTCACTATGACTTTTACATGTGGCCTTGAGATGTATTTAAATACCTTACTGCATGTTCCTCTGGGATTCAACAAGTGGGAAAAGGGAAATTTGATTTTGTGAGATGGAGCTTGGGAGAAAAGCACAATTAAAGTGGACGCCCCACATTCCTATGTGGAGCCAGAGGCCTGGGGATAGGATTTGCTCAGTTTTTCTGACAACTTGGAAATCCCACCAATCCATAGCTTGATCCTCGTCTCAGCTTGCATCTTCTCTCTTTACCCCAAATTTAAAGATCGAACATTATATTATAGCCGTGAAGAATTTGTGTGAGCTGCAGAACCATGAACAACTCAAGACCCATTGTTACCGTTGAACATGCCAATAAATGTCATCTTTGTACAAATTCTCTATTTAACACCGATCAAAGATTCATAATAGGCTATTTCTAAAACTCAGCCTCATCATAACATATCATAAGCTTGTCAATAATCAAATCCAAACTCTCTCGATGAATTTGATACAGTTTTCATAGATACTAGATCTTCCACCCTCCTTTTGATGCTGCAAAGCCATCACAGTTCCCTGAATACACCTATCAGTCAAGGGGTGTGGCACTTCTTTGTGGCACCGTGCAAAGGGAGCAAGTCTCTCTACAATTCCACAATGCCCAGCCCCTAGAGAGCCAAAGTGGAAAGTTTGCTTTAGCACCCGCTGGGTTAGAAGATGAAAGAGCTTTGGGATGACATAGGTCCCTGGATGGGGGACGAGGGGGAGCACTGAGCTCTTTATCCCGTCTGGCGTGCTGTGGCTGGGCTCGACCCACATCAGCTGTCCACATTTCCCCAGCTGCCAGTCGCCGTGCAGTCCAAAGCTGGTCTGTCTGCTGATGGATTACCTGGGCGAGCGAGTTTACCCCTTCATCCCCTTTTGCTGTGACAATACAGCTCACCCTACCCTGGCTGAAAGCCCTCACCTGAGCACCTCTACATTGCCCTTGGGTGCAGTTATAAAAAGATGAAGGGGTTTGGAGCTTGGGTCGGGTGGGGCTGGACTATAGTATTGGCAGGGGTTTGGGGGTGGCGGGGGGACTGCTGTAGCTGTATTTGTGGCGGCTATTCAGGATTAGTTGGCAACTGGTGGTTATTGATTCAATTTGAGATGCTTTCTATCTGCAAGCCACCTAAGATGAGTGCACATGCTAGCTTCGTCCGATGGGCCCTAATCCCTGCTGGTTATAAAAGGAATATGCCTTTGGTGGCCGAGGAGATGCTCTGAATGCCTGCACTGCAGCAGAGGAGGCATCTGTCATATGTGGTTGAGCAAGCGCTGGGATCTGGGGGCTCGGCAAGTTGGCTGCAGGTTTTTAGCCGTAGCTGATAGCTAGAGTATGAGTCGGTGTACTTTTGCCATGGGCTTACGCTGTTGGTAGTATCCATGTTTTCAACATTAACATGAATGGATGTTGTAGTTTAACATGCTGCTCAGCAGAGCCATGAAGCACACTCAGTGATGTAAAATTTTATACTTAAACAGAAAATATAGCGTTCAAGTTGTGTAAAATCTTCTTACAAATCTTATTGCAACAGGTCAAATTACCTCATATTTTTACAAAAGTCGGAGGAGCGGAAATTATTGGAAATGAGTGACAGGCACAAGAAGAGTGGGAGGTGCAGGGACCAGAGGTTAATGAGAAGAACAACATTGGCTGATGGATGATGAAAGAGTGATTCAGCTCTTTTTCTGTTCCCCTCCCTCTCTTGTGTGTTTATTCTGAGATTGTCATTTGTCATTGGTGGTGAGGCTTTCTTTCTGTCCCGCCACAGCCTGGTCCAAATCATGCACAGACAGATGGAGGGGCCAGCAACTCAAATAGAGTTGGATTGCGGTAGAACCAAGGCCAGCATCCTACGTTTGATGTCACTCCCCTGGGCCTCATTCACACTGTCACCCTCCTGGATGGTGCTGATAGATGGAACTTCTAGACAGTAACCCACCAGGGACAGTGAGACAGAAGCATGAAACAGAAGGAGGGATGAGTGCTTTACATTCTCACAGTTAGTGGGACACTTCTTTTCAATGAAAATGTTTTATTGAATAGCATGTCATATATATATATATCAGTAGTGTTAGTAGTAGTGTAGTAGTAAAGCTCCTAGAAATGTTGGTGTTATCAGTGTATTTTTTTTTGTTATAGTTAGAGAGTTGATAATTCTATAGGTAACCACTAGAGGCTGACAAACTGCTACTGCCAGCCACCACTACGGACTTCTGCATTACACTGCAACACAAATGAATAGCAAATTAAATGATGCATGCACATTAACATTTTGCTTCCACTCTTATGTATATAAACAAACCCCCCCCCCACCCCACACACACACACACACACAAGCTTTGAGCAAATTGCAATTTGTAGTGTACAGTATCTTTTGTATTTTTAATTCGAAACAATTCCAGTCTTTACTGTTGTCTTTCTGTTTCCCTTGAAACTCCTACATTTTTTCCAGACAACAAGATATATTAACAGGTAGACTGTATTGCTGTATAGTCTTTTAAATACAGTGTTGAGTAAAGGATGGAAAGGGACTTAATTTTACCATTTATTACTCATATCACCACAATTAACAGGATTTCCTGGATATATAAAGAGGGATGATGTAAGGTGGTTGTACTCATCACATTTATCTACTTATCTTTGGTAGCTGCTAAGACAGAAGTGAGCTTTATTAGGTGTCTCTTTCCAGTCATATCTGGGATGCAATTCATCATATTTCTAGTATGAATGGATAATTGTTGTATCTTACTCTTGCCCAATGTGGAATTTGAGAAGTTGGATGCAGTGCTGCAGACAGTGGCAAAGCCAACTATCGGGGCCTTTCAACTACCACGTTGTCCATTAGCAAGAGACCTGGATGTTAGGGGCCTGGGGTACAGGGGCCAGCTGTGTGGAACCGTTCAGAAACTCTCATCTACCAAGGTGCAACAAACCTGCTTTTGGTTTCCTCAGAGCTTACCAAATAAACAGAGAGCTGCCAATTTATTTAATGTAATGTGTACGTTTTTTTGCTTTTTTTTGTAAACGCGTGTTCTACAACAACTTTTGCACAACTATATAACCGCTTTATTTTCACTTTGTTTATTCCAAGTATAGATGACGTACTTTTAAACTTTTCCAAACATGAGGAAATGAATCCCAAATTTAATAGCTGTGCTAGTCTTCCTTTTCACTGTCATCCTGTAATCTAAACTCCATTTGATTTCTTGACAATCAGTTTTAATGATTTGAACTGAATGTCAAGTATTCCAAAGCTATTTCTGCCTATGCTTATTTTGTATTCTATATACTTATTGCAGAGACATGCAACACACTGTCACACAGTAAATTCATTTGTTAAAATATTATTAGGCACTGCTGTAAAAGTATCTGGGACACACTTGTAGAGCATGCTCAACCAAAGTTGATAATATCCTGAACCTGATGTCATGTTCTTTTTACATTGTTTTCATTTAAAAAGCAGAGTTAGTTAAGACACTATCTTTGTTTTATAGACCTGCCCATGTTGAAATGCACATATTTGATTGTCGTCATTACTGTCAATCCAGGTGATTATGTGTAATATTTGACATCTTTATAATGCTGCCATAAAGAGATATAAGAAGCTTTCTCATGTTGAGTACAACATAGTTTATCAATTGTAATACATTTATGGCAGCGGATCTCACATTAAGAAATTTTGTCCCCGCTCATGTGGTAGTAATCAGAATGGAAACTGTGGTCATGTTAGGGGGCCAAGGGGCTAGTCAAGTTTTGCTTCCCTGGCCTTTACAGCCTGCAGATCATTTAGCTGCCCTGTATTATGTACTGTATTTGTCTGGCTTTCTGATTGCTACTGTAAGCCCTGTGGAATGTAGAGCACTTAGGTGCAGTTGTCATTGCAGTCTCATTCCAGAATCTTTATTTGATGGGAATGTTTGTGTATGTATGTGTGTGACATTTGTTGTGCCTGTCGAAGGACAAGAACTTCATTGTGTTCCATGTGTTTAAATTTCCACTTGCAAATTGAAGCGTAAGAGAAGTTTTTTTTTGGTTTTTTTAAACTGTAAAAGAGGGTATTTTCTCTTTTTCTCTCTTTTGCAATTGTCCCGGGTCTGTTTAAGCATTTGCATTCACTGTCGGCATTGCAATTTTCTCATTGCATCTCTTACAACTAGGCATGGTAATTTCAAGCAAAAATGCTATTTGATCTTCACTGGGAATTCTTCAATTAATCTTCGAATATTTGTCGCCTTGTGTCAGCCAAATTCACACGACAGAATCACATATAACATATTAATCGCAGCAAAATGTGCACTGTGTGCTGACACCAAATTCACAATGCAAATTTTAGGACTTAGTTGCAAGCTAAGCTATGCTGTGCACAAATATGCGGTCAGAGTGTTTTTCAAAACTCATCAAAGTTAAGTGGTTAGTTTGTGGGCCACTTTCCGCGGGGGGCTTTGCTCTTAAATGACAGTATAGTTGTTGTCGATTTGTAATCTGTTAGCTTCTTTAAAGGCAGAATTTGCACTGCACCTCCATCCATCCATCCATTTTCTACTGCTTATCCTCTTAGGGGTTGCCAGGGGGGCGCTAGAGCCTATCTCAGCATCTTCGGGCGAAGGCAGGGTACCCCCTGGACAAGTCGCCAGTTGCCATCCACACTCACATTCACACCTACGGGCAATTTAGAGTGACCAATTAACCTAACCCACAGTTTTGCATGTTTTTGGACTGTGGGAGGAAGTGGGAGTACCCAGAGAGAACCAATGCAGGCACAGGGAGAACATGCAAACTCCGTACAGAAACGCCCTGGCCCGGGAATCGAACCCAGGACCTTCTAACCACTGCACCACTGTGCCGCCCCTCATTTTCATTTATTTTTTTGAACGAGTTCCACACAGAACATTGTGACAGATGTAGAAGTCTTTGCATGCTTTTGCTGTTTGTAGAGCTACCGTAGGATGTAGGATGCTACATCACATCGGTTATCGTGTTATTTACAGGTGCCGGCGAAAACAACAGGAAAATATATATTGTCAGACAAATCAGTAATTGGGCGAACTCCTCTAATATTTATCATTTTTAGAATATTCAAATATTCAAAACCTCAAAAAAACCCTCAGCTATTACAGAGCAGCCAGTGTCTTTGCTTGCAATGCTATGAGTGAAACTGTAAACACATTGAAATTGATGAATTTGCACAGAAACATGATTTTCAGGAATGTAAAATACATACAGCACTAGTGAATTTAATAACATTCACACTCCCAAATGGAACATGGACTCGCCAAAGATTTGTGTTGACAGAGCTGCATGGAAAATAAACAAGATCAACACATTCTTGTTTGTTGATTGTGTATTGAATGGACTTTCTTTATTCACTCTGTAAGAAGTGATGGCTGTTGTGGTGGTTGAAGCAGGAAAGGATGGTACCAAAGTGATAAAAGAGAAAACTGTAGAAGCACCTTAACACATGTACGCCACTCTGGCAGTATGCAGTTAGTAGTACTCCAGTGATGATGCAAGAATAGGCTTCAATGCACCCTTCCTACTCCCCCTTCTTCTCTCCCTGTCCGCGTCTCATTCTTTCCTCTCTCAACAACCCCCTCCATCCTGAACTGACATGGCATCCACCAGGTCGGGGACCAGGCTGGGGATTCTGAGGTGGCGCCCAGACTCGGATTATTTACAGGAGCTCAAGCGCTACAGAGACTGTGGTATTTCTTCTTTCAAATGCCTGGAATGGAAAGCCTTGTTATGGGGAACACAAATCACAACTCTCCCTGACTTCTCTGTTGCTCCGTTTCAGTTTGTTTTTATCCAGAGTAGAATTGTCACACTGACACAGTCTTAGTTAGCTTTTAAATGGAAAAATGGCTTCTTATTTAAGCGCATGGCTAAACAATTTCTGTTCTAAAGTTGGTGCAACAAGTTATGGGATTTTCTGCAATCTGATGTAGACCTGTTCTTGCTTCTCTGTAACATATCAATTTAGAAATGAGTGGATGGTCACCCCTGTTGACCACCAGCGCTTATTCAGTTCTTTGCTACTACAGGGCTAAATCTGAACCAGAATGCTTCTATTGGGAATGGCAATTGTGATACGGTAGTCAGGTTCAGACAGAGGAAACTGCATGGATGCTACCCGGCATTGATGCCATGTTCCAGATGCCCAGAATAGCCAGCCATTCACGGTTATCTCAGTAAGAACAAACACTGTAAATTAAAGATATGCATGTGGCAAAATGGTTGTTAAGGGAATAGGGTGGGGTGGGGGCTATGGGGGTTGGGAGGGATAAGGTTGACAGGATTTGAAGATAACCGTGGGCTGGTGGTTGTTTCTGGGAGGTGTGAGGCAGGATGGTATTAGCAGAGGTCACATTTTCTGTCTTGAGTATCAGCATCCGGACACCGACGTCAAAACAGCACAAACTGCAGAAGCGATTAGACGGAAGGGAGAAAATGGGAGACCTCCAGTGTGTGTCACGCTGTTCACGGCTACTCTTGCCCCCTGAAGAGATGAAGACAAGAAAGGAAGGGTGCAAAAAAAAGTGGGGTGGGGGCAGAGAATGAGATTGCAAAGAGGGAAAGCCTTTGCGTCCGTAAGGGGTTGGGGAATGTTGTGTTATGAAATGGACATCCCAGCCTGTTGGTCATGCTGGCCTGTGTGGCTCCTTAAGCGGCAGTGAGGCATCAGAGTCCAGCCTGGCTGCCTCCTACCTGGTCCTGGTTGGAGCCAGGATACAAGAAAAGAACCTGCCACTAACTCCACTGCTTGTAAACAAACCAAATACCGCGGGAAAGATGAGGTGTGATGCAGAGGATGCTGCTGTCTCCATGCCCTCTCGCCCTCCCTCACTCTCTCCTTGCTCATCAACCCCAAACATTTTCCTCTTGTGTCAGCGAGAAAATCAAATACAACCCCCTTCCATCTCTGATGTCCAGAACTCACGTGCTTTGAGAAAATCATGTGTTGTTTTATTTGTGGAGTACCCTCAAAATGGCTCTTAAGATAATACAGTTCCTCTAGTTCAGTATTTCAACATTTGCCCTATAGCTTTAAATTCTTTGCTGTTGGGGATAAATATGGATTCATATTCTCACTTCAGCTTGTTTTGGTTTGAAAGTCCCAGATAGTTGACTTTTTTAATAATAAAACAATGTACCAGTATAGGCAATGCGGATCTCTATGGCAACCACAGGCTTTGCACATAGAGGACATGGAGGAGGCATGTAGAAGGCCAGGCAGACATTTTTAACCTTGACATTTTCGTAGAAATATCAGTACATGTTAGTCCAAGACGTTTCCAGTTGCTAACCCAACCATGAAACCCAACCCAATGGTCTTTCTAGTTTTGGTTACACATCTTTCATCCCCTCCTCTTTATTGTCCTCTACCTGACATGTCTCCCAAACACAGCTTGTCATTTTTAATAAATGCTTGATTCTGAGCACTGGTTTTACCCTGGAGGATCGAGAAATTACTGAGCAATAGCTGTTTGCAAAGACTCTCTGGAGAGACCCTAGGGTGAGGGAATGCAGCTGGAAGAAGGAGCTGGCCCCCAAGACGCCTGCAAGCCGTCGGGATACACACTGGTCTAGCCACAAAAATGAGCCTCTGGCCGCTGTTGGCCGCCCTTCTGGCTTTACACTAATACACTCTCCCTGACATACACACACACACAAGGAGAAAAGTGTGACAGGAGAAGGCCGAGGAGCATGTAGAGAGGAGGAAAGATAATGGGAGAATTTTGGAATAGAGGAGGGAAGTTGAGGGTCGGCACGTTGCATATTCATTCTCTTTTCCCCCTTCTCTATATGAACAAGCCAAACCTCATTGGGCGAATCAGTGTTCCTCGTAAACAAGCCACAAGCACATAATGGCGCCTCTAACTCCAGGGAAAGAAAGAAATGGTGGTGCAATGAGAAAATAGATGAAAACAAAAGAGAAAGAGGAGAGAAAGAAGACATGCCAACCTCCAAACTTGACAAGCTCATCAGGAGAGTAAAAGCAGAACAATACGCGAGAAACAAAAATAAATGAGTGAAGAATGCAGAGTCTCGCAAAAGGATCATAAATAATCCTAAATGACCCCACCCTAAGTCCCTGACTGCTTCCAGTCCATTGCATTTATTTTGCATTTTGCAACATTTCCAGCTGCCAGTTCTTTTATTTTGATCCCATTTTATAATGTGATGTGTATGTATATCAGTTTCACCATGCACTGCAGTTGTGCTGGTTTGGTCTAAAACATTGTCACAGATGACAGGAACCTAGCTTATTAAACATTAAAAACATTGAATGTATTATAATTGTGGGTACAGCATCATTGTTTTCTGCATTGGAGTCTATGATATATAATCGACAAGCAGCTTGCAAACAGTTAGAGACCTTCCTTCCATCATGTTTTAGTCCTCAATCTGTTCATGATTGCACACAAAAGCAACGGGACCCTCATAGGACTAATGTATTCATATTACAAGCAATTATGGCTTATTACCATTTTGTGGGGGGAAGTTGGGCTCATTTGCAGTATTTTTTCAGTGAATATCTAATAGCGCAAAGGGGAGGGAGTCTTTTGCTTCCTGCTGCCGGCGCTGTGATACCACAGTAGAATTAAACACAAATATTAACAACTCATTTCCCCCTCACCTGGAGAAAGAAAAGTGGCCTTAATCATGATATAACAGTGATAATATCCAAAATAAATCACTTATGAGCTCCCTTTGTGGCTTTTTTTTGGAAGACCAGACATAGAAATCATGCCATAGTCTGGTACTCATGAAAGCAGTATGATGTTCTTATGTTGGAACTTCTTTTAAGTTGTTTGATGCCCGGAGCATATAATCCGATTAGACATTAAACTTTTTGTTATAATTGGTTATGGCTCGCATGAAGTTTCAGTTCTTGACACATCAACAAACACCATGTCATCAACTTTTGTGTCAAATTCCTTTGGCACAGCTTGTATTTCATGTGTCTTTGATGCATTTAAAGCACACACATACTCTAAACCCTTTGTCTTTTGCTTCTACTTGTTTAAGTGGTGCTGTAAGTAGTCATCGTGCTAAGGTTCTTTGTAGTGGTTAATAGTGAAGCCAAATGAGATCAATATTTCGCTGTGTGTTATTTTCATTAAAAAAATGTCCTATTTCTTATTAAAATTTGTGAAATCTACACACCAGTCCGACTGCTGAATCGTCAAACAATGGATGCCTTTCTGCAGGGGTTAGCTTTATTACTTACCCAGCTTATCATAAGTTGACCACAGTCAATGTCATCCTGGTCCAATTTTACTGGAAAACAAAAACAGCTTTAGCGTTAAGTGGCTTTTGGAAATTTGGTAACCAAGAGGTTTTGAGACAGATTTCTTCCATTGACTAGAACTTAGCTGTTTCCTTTAATATTTAGATGGTTTGTCAGCTGACAAGAGGCCAGGCTGCCTAAATGGAGCAGTCTTGGTCTGGAATCCAAGCTGACATATATAAACTATATATAAACTTCCACATTTACCTCCAAGTCCGTACCTTTATTTTGCCTCAGAGATTTGCCAAATAGCTGTCAAATGACACTGTTACTTACTTGCTAATACACAATAATGACAAGTTTAGCATCCCTCCAGTTACACTGCACCAAGTGTGAAGTTTAAAGGAGGTGCTGTGCAGGGCTGTTTCTTTCCTCCAAACACTCCATTTTTTTTGTTTTGCGAAGGAGTGTTTGGCAGTAAATACTGTTCGTGTATGGTTTGGGACAGGAAGAGGGAAGCTCTGAGGTTATTTGATTGCTTCATTATGGTCTTTTATATATATATATATGTCAAGTCTGGAGGTTGACATGTCTTCTTTCTCTCCTCTCTCTCTTTTCTTTTCATCTATTTTCTTGTTTATATATATATATGTATACTTTGTTACGTATGCCATTACATGTATACTAGTGAGTGTTTGTTTGTTTGTGTGTGCGTGTGTGTGTGTGTGTGTGTGTGTGTGTGTGTGTGTGACTGAGTAAAGAGAGCTTAGTGTTTGGACCACCCTGTGAGCTGGGCTGAGTGACAGCACGGGCCTCAAGACTCTCTTGCAGCACGCGCACAAGCACACGCAGACACACACACACACATCCAAGTACATACGGTACTCAAACACAAGTCAGCGAGCTCATTTTTCAACAATTTTTTCTACTCTATTAATGTTTCATGACCAAGTACATATCATGCTCCAAAGCAAACATGCTGTATTAAATTGAAATAAATCACTTTGGGATCAGGAGAGAACACACACTTTGGCACAACATTGTAAGACTCAGTAGTATCACAGGAAATGTACATGCTCTTTTAACCCTACTCCCTGACTTCATCTTTCTTAACACCTGATTTGAAAAGACAACTCAAACGTTACTAATGTGCTTTAGAAGTAATATGTTCCATTCCACAGTGAACTTGAGGTGTAAAATAAATATGGGGAAGACATAAAGCTGATTTGAACTGAATTTTTCCCCATTCAGGCTGTTTTGACGCTAATTTGCCATTAGTTGCCAATTATTTCTATCTATTCCAATGTTTGACTCATAATACATACAGGCATGAGTGTGGGCGAGTCCAGTAAAGTGTGAGCCATGCTAACTGTTATGTTCGGGCCTCCAGCCAGAAATTCAAAAGAGGTCGAACTATAATGATGTCATTTTTATATCAAACACTTCTTTTCTTCTTAACCTTTGTTATAAGTTGACCTCCTGCTATTATGTAGAGGACTCTCATACACAGAGTTTGCTATATCTAAGGATAATGCATAGACATAAAATATATATTAAAATCTATTATTTTTGGAACTGGTATATTCTGTGTAAAGGTTTTTTTTTAATTATCTTTTTATATATACAGTATATAATTTTTGTATGTGTGTAAGAGCAGTTTCTTCTATATCAAAATCTAATTCTTGCTTTGTTGTCATTCAAAACAAAACTTAAGAAAATGTCCTTTATGTCCTTTGAATGCTAGTGTTACCACGCCTCTTATACATGCTTCTTTGGTTCCATCTTGATTGAGGGACAGTTTTCTGGACCCATCCCAATATGATCCTCAAATTCCAAATCTAAATGATAGTAGAGATCAATTAATGTCATCCATAGAAAACCATTTATTTTAATTGCAAAATTTATAATTAACCATAATGAAGCATTGTTCGATGTAACTTTGTTAATTTATTGTCTATTAGAATGCACACGTACAGTAGAAGAAACTCAATAAATGTATCTTATATAGGCTGACATCAAAGCCTGTGAGTTAAATTTTCAAATATAATCCTTAGTATTTATGGCAAGCTAATTTCTAAGTAAGATTCTTTGAACCCCCTTTGCAGACTAGTGGGGAACTCAGATAGTCAGGACCTCATTACCATGATTTATCCCCATAAAAGTTGGAAATTCTAATACACCATTTGGATTTGTTATAGTTTATGCATTTCTGACCCTGACCATGACACAATTCAAAAATTATGAGGACTTGGACCCATAAAACATATGTTATCTGGTAGTTATTAAGAGATAGAACATTTAATTCCATCTGTTCCTGTAATTGCTGCATCCTGATACAGTTTAATAGCTATGAATCATATGACAGCAGTTCAGGTGATAGATTGATAAATGAAGGAAATCCTTTTGTTAACTTTTCCCGCTGTGAATTATTGCTGTTAATTAGTTTGAGTGTTGACTGTAATTCGATTTGCCAACAATTCTTTAATATTTGAATGCTGACATCAATCTTCGGACTTGTCTTTTTAGTTTAATAAATGTGTTTGCTACCATCGCTGAACCTCACTGTACTCTTCTTAGATTGTAATTTACCCACATTGTGGAAGAAAAAAGCTAGGTCACTTGCAGGCATTTCAATGAGGGACATCTAAAGATTTTACTTTGCCGGTCTACGTTTACTGCAGCACCTTGTCATTGCCACCTCGGACAGCTGTGGTCACCAGCTGCTAATAAAAACGCTTTGCCTTCTGGCGAAATCCTCCGGTACGTAGGTGGTATTCATGGTAGTTACAAGGCGGAAAAGCAGGAGGGCGAAGCCACAGCTGCTGGTACACAACGCAAGGAGAAAACACCGTTGTAGGGTTAATACGGTGAATACTGCCTACCTGCAACTCTGTCCATGTGTAAAAGTCTTATTTTTTATTTAGACCTCCATTGGAAAAAAAAAGGTGCAACAATCACATGGTGATAAAGGCATTGGCAACTGTTAAGTGTTTATGGACATACATAGTAAATATCATTATTAAAATGTGAGCATAAAAATCCAAATCTAAGTGGAATATTACAAAAAATAAGGACTGAAATTCGAATTGGATTATAGATTAAGACTGGCAGCTCTTCCGTGAGCTTTCGAATGCCAATCACAGTGTTTGTAGTTTATTACTAATTAAGCTTGTAGCAAGCCTGAAAAAGAAGACTGCTGAGAAGTAACTAATCTAGAAAGTGATAAACCATGTGTATCAAATATTGGTAACAGAGAAGCCACTGGGACCTTTTTCTTACTCTTAATGTGTTGTACATCCTTGGTAATCGATTGTCTCTCTGGAGCAGCGATCACATGAAACATTAGACTGTACTGGAGGAAAAACCCAACATTCATCTTTTATAATTTCGGGAACTTATCCAGTGCTAGGGTCTTTCTAATTTTCTATTACACTGTCACTTTAGAGAAACACTGTCTTTTAAATATTGGTATTGTACTTACATGGGCTGCTCTCGACTTTTTTTGGACACAAACATAGATGTGTGACTCAATCTAGAAGTGTATTGAACAATGTGGTAGACTGGGCTGCTGCAGTAGCAGAAAGAAAAGGAAGGAAAGATATTGGCCCGCTCATCTGCTGTTGGATTTAGAAAGAAAGAACTATGTACTTGTACCTTGTACAACTATGTACCTTCTGAATTTAAAATTCTCTATATTAACAAACTACAACAGATTTAATTCCCTGGTAACTCAGTGTAAAACTGGAACAATCCAAGCTTGTTATTGCATATTTTATTAATTATTTATTTAATTGATACATTATGAATTAATTAGCTATTAACACTCAAACTACGCTATTGTCTGAAAAAAAGTCTTACAGCCTACAGAACTTCATCTCTCAATAAACATTTAAAGTTGGTTGCTTACTTGAAAATTAACCAAAAACAGATTACTGACGTTGCAAAACTGATGTGTTATCACAAAAAAGTTGGTACATGTCATCATGACTCCCATCATTTACTTTTTTAAGCTTTAGCTCAACTTGGTGGAAAGTGGTGGGAACTTGTTAGACTAAGATTTCTAGGATCCCCCAACCCATCCATATAGCAGTGCTACTACTTTTTCTGTTCTTCTTTCTGTTTGACTCCTGTTTGCTTTAGTACTATACTTTTCAAATTCTCCTACAATTATTTATTTTTGCCTTTCATGTCATTTTTTTTTTTTTATTTGCAGTCCTCTTTTTCTTTCTCTTCTTTTTCCCTCATTGTCATCTTTTCCATGTTCAAATCACAACTAAGGCGAAGGCATAGACGTGCAGATCTCTTACAACAAGCCATAGTTTTCTTTGTAGATAATCCAAGTGCTTGGCTCGGTGATAGTACGAAAAAGCCCACCCATCTTAACGGATTCCAGGCTCCTTTCACAATGTGACTTTTTTATTATTACAAGTTGCATTTAGTGTCAGAGTTGAGTTATTTCTCAATCCAGTGCTCTTCCAAGTTCTAATGGGCAATTATCTGTGGAGAGGTTAATGGGTGTCCCATTTCACAAAGTCCCCAGTTATTTATGTCAATGAGCGCCATTGTGTGGAAACGTGGCCGACCCGTGCTAACCGCTCGACTTGTTTAGATTTTCTCTATGGAATCCCACACCCATTGTAAGTCAGCACTAACCACAAGACCAGTGCAGTGTGTGCATTTGTGTGTGTGCATGCTTCTGTAAGTGACAGTGTGTGTTTTAGACAGTTGTTCATCCAGTCCAGTCTAGGATTTACAATGCCGGTGTATATATGTGAGTGGATATTGACCAATGTAAGATATACATAAATGCAAAGACATGATTAAAGTGTACACTGACAGACACATGCACACACACTTGTCGGCCACCCCAGTACAGCAAAACCCGTATAAACAGACATCCCATCTCCCACATGCACACACACACACACACACACACACACACACACATTCTTCAGACACTTACACAAGCAGCGCTGTATACCTACAGAAACATCGTATACCCAGACACCCCATTACACACAGACACACCTAGAAATACACACAGCTAGAGGCCCAGAGCCACATATGCAGACACCCCCATACATACACACAGATCCAGAGACCCACCACCAACATCAACACGCAGAGACTCAGGCTTGGTGACATCATGGCTTGGATGACAGCACGTCTTCCAGCCCCATTAGTATGATTTTAGGTGGCTCCGCCGCAGTGATTTATGGGTAAATATCCATAGACTCTCTCCACTGGGTTGATTTATGAGCTATGTTTGGTTCCTTTTGGTCCCCAGACCACAAGACTTGGGAGGGGGAATCCTGTACAAATAATGACATTGTTAAAGTGGAGACAGCAGGCCAGAGTGAGAAAAGACCCACCCTGCCAGGCTGTCATCACTCAGAGATGAAAACTTTTGATTGGTCAGTATAATCAGGAAGCACATGGAGGTATAAAGCCAAATATATTTCATTCATAAGTAGTTTTCACTCATTGTATACACTTGCTTTTATATCAATGTACACCTTTCAAGCTAAACATTTTTCATCTGTCCTTCTGTTAGCAGTCCAGGCTTTGTGTCCATATATTTTCCTATTGATGTCATGAATTGTTTTAGCTCTCCTTTTTCATTTGTTTTATTTCCCTCTTTTCCTCTTCAACTCAGAAGTGTCAGAGATTTTAAGAGTCCTATTAATTCTGTCTAAAGTCATGTTGGAAAATGGATTAACACAAGACAGAGGGTAAAAAAGAAAGAACACACTATACTTGATTCATTTTTGTTCTCTCTATATTGAGCGTATTGCTATTTGTACTCTATTAAAAATTGCACAGTAAATGTTTTGAACTCCATGACTTTTGAAACCTTTGTGTAAAGCCAAAAGCTCCTTGTTGCAAATTTAAAACAACTGCCCAAAAAGAATGTGTAGTTTTTCAAGTGTTCAATTTAGTGTAATTACCCCATGGATACCCATACATCATTTGAATACTATCTTTCTTTTCTGTCTCCAGTTTACATTTGCTTTTTATCTCACCCCCACCCATTAATTGTTATACGGCCTGCTGTTTATAATTTGTTTGTGTTTTGTTACCATAGCATGCATTTTTTTTTTTCCTTCAGTCCAAACACACAGTAAAAATGCACTGACCCCACTGTTGGTGTAATAAAAAGTAATAATTCTTTGCTCATTACCTTAGCAACTATACAGTCTAGGGCGCTGAAATCAAGCACGGAAGATATAATATAAACCTGGAATACAATTAGCTTTATAAAGCAAAGCACCTTTCATGGAGAAAATTAGATGTCAATCAATGAAATTTGTTACTAATGATTCTCATCCCTAAACAGTAATAGAACAACAAATTAATGTTTTTTATTATTAAAGCAGTTAAATGATTAATTATCACAATATGTTCATGTTAAAATGTTAGTACATCTTTGTAGCCCAAAACTGAAAGGCTGTTTATTTGCTGTTCAATGTTAATTAAAATAAGCAAGTACTTGACTACTTTTCTTGAGATTTATCGATCAATTTTGTAATTATCATGTCTCCTGAACAGTAGACTCTGTATATGCAGTGTACTGTTTAATTGCACCTTAAACGTATCCAGTTATTATTATTAGTGGTGACATAGTGATATTGTTGGGATGCTTGGCAGTGCTTAGTGTTTGTCCTGAGGACAACAGTCTTCCCAGGAGCTTATAGAAGACGGGTACATTAAAAGGCCACCAGGAACCCATAGAGAGCCCTTGAAGGAGGTTTTCTAAATGGGTGCATGATGTGTGCATGAACGAGAATGAGTGGTGGGTGGATACGGGGGAGGTGTGCATTATTGTTTTTTGAGTTATAATTAGAAAAGCTCCTCCTGACTGACAGGTGCTGCGGGCAACCTGCTGTGGTCCCTCAGTGGTGCATGCTGAGTGCTCGCATCGCCTCTAGTCTCAGCTCCAGAAATTGGCAGATGGATTTTACTGGTTGCAGAAAGCAATATTAGATGGAAGGACACAAGAATAGAACTACAGATGAAAGA
This sequence comes from Mola mola, assembly GCA_001698575.1. Lineage (NCBI taxonomy): Eukaryota > Metazoa > Chordata > Actinopteri > Tetraodontiformes > Molidae > Mola > Mola mola. Next base: position 6,267,456 of record KV751339.1, read on the forward strand.
AATTATTATAGCAGTTCCTGCGTATCCTTTTAGAGCATGTTTGACATTTCCAGTAGCAATGAGTAATGTTCCCCAATACAACTTTTTACTCAAGCTGCACCAACTCAGAGGACAATGAGTTAGCAGAGGTTTGTGTGTGCCGAAATTCAGACACTGAAAACAGACAGTGAGTCATAATACATCATTCAACACTGCTGTTACAGTTGCACTAAATGTCACTAGCCACTAAGCACAATGTAGACTTCATGACTAAATTGATTTATATTGATTTTCACCAGGGCTAAAGGTTTAAGCGGACGGGCTGCTACTGTGAAAGGTAGCAGGATTTGACTACTGGTCAAAGCCAGTGCTCTTCACATACATGTGTTTTCTGTTTGTGTCTAATAATCCTTTTAAACCAGTATTTAGCCTGTGGGTGATACACATCAAGGTCATTACCTGAAACATAGCACTATTTATTGTTGAAAAACTTTTTTTTCAGCAACTGCCATTAAATACTTAACTATAAAATTACCACCCAAAACCTTACATATTTCATGTCATGTGACACTTATTTGAAATTATAATAGTATCGGAACTTTAGTTTAAGAAAGAATGAAAATGTATTGTTAAAGCAACCATACACAGCAGATTAATCCTGTAAAAAGATGATCTAAATTTGGATTTTAGATTTTAAAGAATATTCACCACTAAAGATATAGCACTTTTTGTGATGTTTTGACTTAAAACTTAAAAAAAAATTTACAGCACAAGTAGATCAAATTATGTCAGCCCCACCCAACTATCCTTATCATGCATGTAGTGTGATCCAGATCCTGAGATTCACCTGTCAAATTAAAAAAAACGTGACTTTATTTATTTTTTACACAATGTCACTATTTGCTTCCACAGTTATCCAATTTAGCCAAGAAGAAAAGGAACTGCATTAAATGCTTTGAGGGTCTGCAGTGTCTGATTGTTTTTATAAAGAATTAATCTGGACATTTTCAGCAATGGCGTTTCCATTCAGAGTAGGGAGACATACTGTAACAATATAATACGAACACATAACACAAAAATGGTGAGCTGTTCAACATCTGCAGACATCTTTGTACAGCAGAGAAGATTAGGACTCAGTTGTAGCCAAGTGCTCATATAGATGATTATTTATAGTCAATTATTTATGGCTTTATGGATTTTTAAATGCTGACTCTAGATCTGAGTTGTTTTTCAAAGATATTTTGAAAAGACCTTTCTACTCTCAGTTTCCCTGTTTTGATGAACCACCACCAGCTAAAACAAAAAAAAGGCAGAACGAAACAGAGCTTTGATTGTATGTATGCAGGGAAATTCTCTGAATGCTTTGCCCAAGCACTGGGGCAAATCCTCCAAGTGTGATGTTGCGCCACCGTAAAAGCTCTATGTTGCACAAGGGGGTCTCAGAAAAAAAAACAAAACAGGAAACGCTGCACCTGCTCTCCTCCATCCCTCCATGTCTCTCATCTGCACAACTTCTTGCTCTCCCGTAAACCTCTTCTAATGTTCCCGTCTATCATTCTCTTCATTCTCTTCAAGCTACTGTGTCTATAATGAGCATTTCCTCTAATCACCCCCCACCAGCCTTGCCACCCCCTCCACTCCCGTCCTCCCCTTCTCATTCTGTGCAGAACTGGAGAAGCTTATCGCCTAGCAACCACAATTAAAGTACAACAAGTCAGTGGAGGTAGCTGCCACCATCAGAGCAAGCTTCACGAACCTACGTGTGACCAACTAAACAGAGTTCGATAAGGAGCGACACAGAGCTTGAGAGTAGAAGTTAGATATGTAAACAGCAATTAGAGCCACCATAGCAAGGACTTCGGGGTTTTAAAACAAGACAGTTAAAGAGGACAGGGGGAATGAAATCCGCTTCTCTGAACAAGCTTACTTGGTTGGAATCGACAGGTATGTGTGTCTTTTGGAATCACTGGATGCAATTGTGTAATACTGTTTTCTCGTTTGCTTATGAAAAAGAATACGGCATACGTTTTTGCTGTGTAGTTTCATTGCTGGGAGGGAATGTCAAGGCATGCATTAGCTCATCTGCTTACTAACAAACACACACACACTTAGGCTGGAGAAAGATGTAAAATTAAGTCTGTGGATAAAAATGGACTAAATAATGAAGCAAAAATGCAAATTATATTTATTTATGCCATAATAAATGCATGTTGTTGTTTTTTTTTTAAAGAGGAAAATAGTATGGAAATATGTCCTACACTTGATCTGTAAAGTAAGTCTCTCATCTATAAATTCATCTTTTTTTTTTCCATTATCTTTTTTTAGCTGCACATATAGTGGCAGAAATGACACAAGATGCGTGAACAGGGAAAGGTTTGCAGTGAGCAGCAGAGACTGATTGCGAATGGATTTTCAGTAATGCTTTATCTGGGCACAAGTGGACGGAGGTGAGCGGGTGCTGATGACAAGAACAACTTGATGGGAGTTTGCTGAAGGAGGCGGTGTGCACAAGGGCAAACTATCATTCTATGTGATTAATTTAATGAATGAATGCGGCATGGCAGGGTTTCTGATCGCTGATAGAGTCCACATTGAAACAATATTTTAATTGAAACTTGCTTTCTTTAGCTTCACAATCTCATGAGGACATTGTGCGTAAGGCACTGTCACAGCCTTTGGGATACACTCATGCAGTATGAGACTGCTATTGCATGATTCAAGCCTACCACCTACTTGCTGACATTCTCATACATTTACTGTAATGATTTGGAAATTAAAGATACAAGTAAACATAACATTGAATTATAGTGATGGTCAGGGTAGTTAAAGTTGCCACAATTTACATGTTTTATATTAATAATCTAACAGTGATTTATTTATATGATGACAGAAAATCGTCACCTGAATGTGGAGCTCAAATCTGCTTCAGGGAGCCTTAGGGAGTTCCAGCTTTATACTTTGACGGATGTGTAACTAAGCAACTGCTAACAGGCTATATCAACTTAACATGAGGTAATATGGGATAGGAACTGTTTTTCCCCAACTACCATGTTGTTTGATATTATCACCCATTGCAAGGGCAAAATCTTTTGATCTTTTGTTGAGGGTAATACAAAAACCTTGAACTTTTTGTGTAATGGTCCTATAAATAGTAGTCCTCTGAAGTGGGCAATTTAGAGACCAAGATGACATCTTTCAAGAAATGTCTCAGCTTTCTCATTTATGTGCATATTAATTCACCATGGTGAGTAACTGTTTTATAGTCCTCCTATATCCCCCATTGGCGTATCTTTTATATATAGCACACCCACCTGCCCTCATCCTCTTGGCAGAGTGGCACTACCTGAAGGTCACCATGGGGGAGCAAGGAGGTGAAAAGTCAGTCACTCTGAATGGCCTATCCTATTCCCACCCGGAGGATGAAGCTCACGCAGACTCATGCACACACAGAAGTCAATCACTGGTCAAAATGTCACTGCACCGCTCAGATTAAAGCACACGCATACACACTCAAACCGCCAGGTCCTTCTGATGTACAGGTTTAGATTCACTTGTCACTTGTTTTCTGTTTGTTGTTTATGTGTACACTCACAGCTTTGTGCCACTTACTCACTTTTGAGAGAGTCATAAAAAAAGAGTTTGCACCATCAGATATCCATTAATGGCTGCAGGGGTGTGATAAAATTGGAGACATTACAAATTAGAAAAGCATAAGCAGTTGCAAGCTGACAGATACTCTGTGTGTCTCTTCCTTTGTGTATTGTTCTGTTTTTGTGTAAATGTGTGTTATGTGCATTGGCACGGAAACCGCCACAGAACTGCCAATTGTCTCATAAATTGACTCTGCCAGAGGGATGTATTCAAATGTCCCCTGTTGAGCAGTGCTGTCAGGAAGTAAAGTTTTTGCACTTACAGTTTTTTAACTAAGTTTACTTCTCCTTCAGGGGAAAATCCTTTTATAGTCCCTTCTACGTTTTGCGTCCTTGAAAACTTTTCCATTCTGAAACACAAAGTGCACACAGATACCACATTTTTATTAATGCATGTGAATAAACTAAATCTGATTTTTATAATTGTAGCCAAAGAACTAATTTTTCACTGAAAATAAAGTGATTACCCGTATTATTGGCTCTTACAGGGTAGTGCTGATCATTTGATTTGTGTTCACTTGAAGGTAAAAGGTAGATAAGTGGGAGGGTTGAGATATACTACATTCTGTGTAGGTCACCTCGGCTGTAATAAACCAAACTCGATTTTAGAAGTCAGGTTTACTCTTGCGTTTGTGTGATCTATTTTTTTTTTTTTTTATTTACCTTCTGCTTTAATTGAGGGCAATTCTCTGAGTACCTCAATATGTCTTTCTGTCTCTGATTGTAAAGTTTGTTTATCTATTCTTACTTCCAGAGCCTGGGCTCTGCTGATCGGAAGGAGAATCAGCGTAAGAAGTAAGTCTACCTGCATGTGCATCCTTCTCCTCTCTTTTGCCTTTATTTGACCCACCCATTTTTTTTCTTAAAACCCAGCAAAAGACAGAGAACATAGAGGGAGATTGTGCAATACAAGTCAAGCACTTTCTCAACAATTCAAACAATCCAATAATATTCCAATGAGCATTCGCCTCCATACCCTCCTGTGCGGAGGAGCCTCTCCTCTGCACAGAGGGTATGGTGCTCTTGGTCTTCCCATTGTTGCCCCAATTTGCAGATATTTTCAGTTTCTTTTGTACATGCTGCAGTCCTTTTATAGAGCGGTATGATCTGCAGTGTTCCTACCTCTGCTGCCAACTCAGGGGCAGAACTGCCATTAACCTCCTATTGTGCCTTGCTCACTTTTATACAAACCAGGAAAGCAACAGTCCTGCCTTGAACAGGCTCTGTAAGAGGGGCTAATGGCTCCCAGAGACTTTATGTAATCCCGCCAATAATTGGGCCTCTTGTTCTGGCAAAGTCAAGAACAAAACTCTTTGTTGTTTTCAGTACTACATACAGCAGGTTGCAAGTATCTCAATACAACTCTTTAGTCAGTTAAGTCATATGTTGCCATGAATGCATTTACTGGCAGACCTGTATAGATTATCTGATTATGTCATCATAGTTAAAAAAAAGAATATTAAGCAACTCAATTTTAAGTAAATTCCAAATGAAATCAACTTGATTTAGTTAAAATCAATCAGATTAATTATGATCTTTAATTTGTTCCATTAAAGACCACTCAGTTGTTTTAGTTTACATGCGTAAACATAACCAGATAGATAGATAGAGATGACTTTATTAATCCATGTGGGAAATTAATTTGTCACAGCAGTAAGGATGTTCAGGTACAAGACCAATGGGACATATAACACTATAAAGTATAAAAGTATAACATGAAAATAAAGTAGAAAAATATAAACAGTATAGGCAGCTGTAAAAATCTAACAGTATATACAGAAGTGCAGAGTTTAGTGCAAGTAGGAGGAGGTGAATGAGTTTAACAGATAAAGTGTCCAGTGTCTAATAACAGAGGTGTTGAAAAGTGTTATTGCACTTGCGAGGAACAACATCCTGTATCGTTCCTTGTAGCAGCGGGGTTGGATCATTCTGTTGCTGAAGCTCCTCCTCAGAATGTTCACAGTTTCATGGAGTGGGTGGGAGGTGTTGTCCACGATGGCCAGCAGTTTAGTCAACATCCTCTGTTCTACCAGCTCCTCCAAGGTGGCCAACCGAGAGCCGACAACAGTCTCTTTGGGTCCTTTGCCTTAATGCCTTTGCCCCAGCACACCACAGCAAAGAAGATGGAACTCGCTACAACAGATTGATAAAACATCAGGAGCATCCGGTTGCATACATTGAAGGACCTGAGCCTCCTGAGGAAGTAGGGCCAGCTCAGGCCTTTTCTTGTACACAACCTCAGTGTTGGTGGACCACTCCAGCTTGTTGTCCAGGTGGACTCCCAGGTACCTATAGGTCTAGACAATTTCCACATTAGTCCCATTAATGCAGACAGAAGAGGGTGGGGGCTTGTTCCACCTGAAGTCCAGCACCATCTCCTTCGTCTTCATCACCAGGTTCCTGTACTCATCTTCCCGTCCATTCTCCACACACCCGACTATGGCCCTGTCATCTGAGAATTTCTGTAGATGAAACGACTCAGTGCTGTACTGAAAGTCAGTACTGTAGTTCTCTGAAATGATGAGAGAAATGTGTTAGGGTGCCACTTTTAAGTGGTATGTTGACGATGACAGCTGTGAGTTTGTGACTCACACCTTGGAAGATGTTAGTGTGTGTGACAACACTGTTAACCACTAAGCCTTTTATTTTCACTGTTGCCGGATATTAGAGAAAAGTGCTGAAATATCCTAAAAGCAAGAGAGGATATTATTTCTTCATTTTCATATTTTATCATTGTTTGTTGAGAAAGTTCTCTGTTTCTGATCTGCTGGCATTAAATCTGCCCAGTGCTGCTTATTGCCAGAGCCAACACTTACTAGACTCCTTCAAGGTTCAAAAAGTTCTTACCCAAACCTAAAAAGACACAGAAATGTACAGCCAGCACTAAAACTCTGCCCATCTATATTAGAAAGTTGGGACTAGTCCCATGCAGACCCAATAAATATTGGACCTGAATCTGGGCAGGAGTTGTTTAAGGATTTTAAACAAGATAGTCCTAATTCACAAATTGTCAACACAAAATTTGCAGTCTTCTTCCCTGAGTCAGAGTGTTACGCTTCCTCCTTGTACCAAGTGGATACATTAAATTTTTTATTATGCCTCCATGCTGGCGACAGCTAGGGCAGGATGTTTTGGGTTGTCCGTCCATCAAACCATTCTGGTGAAAGCAAGAAAAGATATTGTGATGTGATCTCAAGAACACATCAAGGTATTGTCTTCAAACTTAGCACAAATGTCCATTCTAACTCTTAAAATGAACTGATCAGATTTTGGAGATCATAAATCAAAGGTCAAGGTCAATGCGGCCTCACATGTTCTTTTCTTGTGAACGCGATATCTTAAGGACGCTTCAAGGGATATTCTTCTAACTTTGCACAAACATCCACTCTGACTCAAACATAAATTTTGATTAGATTTTGAAGGTCATATGTAATTGGCCAAGGTCACAGAGTTTACATTTGGACTTGAAGGTGAATGGGTTAAACATCAAAGTTAAGAAACATCTTAACTTTGTCAAACATCTTTCAAAAAATGTCTCATGTCTCATGTCTCATGCCTCATTTATATGAATATGCAAGCATCACTATGACGCTACATGCTGTGGGGTTGCATTACTTTGGGATTTCTGGCCAGTCTGACACATTTATTAGAAACAACAACCAGGTGTCTTGTCACTCTTGTGTTATCCATTTAGTCAAATTTTTTGCTGATATGCACCCAACTACTTATATAACTTCCTCTCCTAAAACACCAACAAAACAAGGAGACCTTACGTTCCTACAAAAATCCACCCCAAACTAATTGGTTTTGCCGGTATTCATGTTCAGGTTTTCCCATCTAAAAACTGAGTTAACACTCTTGACTATCTATTCCAAATTGACCCTATTACACTTCTAGCTCTGTTTTCCAAAGTGTATAGCAAATCCTGTACCTAAACCTTTGCAAATAATAAGATTTCTATCGATCACGCTACCACAAAAAAAAAAAAACATTCCACCCTCTCTCCTTGACTAACCACTATAGCTTCACTATTTGCTTTATATACCTCGAGGTGGTAATTTTTCTAGTTTTTCCACTCATGCTGAGTGAAACTGTGTGCCTAATGCCCTTGTTGTTTCAGCTTTAAGTTCACTTGCTGTGAGGTGATGGATGAAAATCGCAACTCATTTACAGTTAGAATTAGAGGTGTTTTTTTTGCATCTAAAATAATTAACTTCCAATGTTTGTCCTTGCTAAGTATAGTATGGACTGGTCATTGGTTGATTTTGTAATTGCTAGCATTGCTAATTTAAATCATCTGTTCTCTTCACATCCTGAGCAGGGACACCGGGTCGCACAGGTCACATGGCACCATCTTGTGGGTACAGATGCACTATGCAGTTTAATTGTCGTTACTGTTTATCTCATTATAGACAAACCCGAGACCAGGGTAATAGAACTGTTGGGGCTTGAGTTCTTGGGTTCTGTTGGACCACTGAAAGACTCTAACACTGACTCTACATAAGCAAACAAACTACGACTGTGACCTCTAAGTCATTCAGGAGCCACTGGCTCCTCTAATAATACATTGTCCTAATATTTTGCGCTGAGGTTCATTTTAAAATAAGCCATTTTGGATGGCATAGTACCGTAAATAACAAACAAAAAATAAGCGGATCACTGTCCATTGACATTGAGCAGGCAGAGAAATACAAGCGGCTGGATAATTGAAATAACCATATAAGTTAAAACAAAAATTTCAGGATTCAATCACTTTTGACTATTTGAATCATGCAAAACTTGTCAGCTAGCAGTCCTCCATTAAATATTTTTTGACAGTTTTAAAACCATGTCAGCACACTCAGGAGTGACCATGTGCAAAATACAGTTTTCAGCTTTACATTTTAACCGTCTATGCATTGTTTCAAAGCAACAGGTCTTAGGTACCATCGAAGCTCACTGAAAAATCTCCATTATGTCTATAATTCAGTAACATTCTTACAGTTCCCAAAATACAATTGTAATGAATGACAATTTTCTTCAATGTAGTGGCATGTAAATGAGTGAAGTTAACGCAGTTTAACAGTCGGTGGTAAGAGCTACCCTGCTGGCGTATCCTTTAGCTTGTCCCTCTTCTATGCTGCTAGCCGCTTCTCAACACAGCTAGTTATTGTAACTCTTAAAGGGAAGCAATAGCCTGTTTGAATATAGTTCAGTAGTTCACGAAATCCCTCACCATCCACCACATTTATCGGTATCATATATCGGTATCGGTCGTCACCATAAAGCAAATCCTCTGGGTTAATATCAATGGGAACTCATCACTAAAGTTTCTTTTAACTAACACAGACGCAATAGTTGGGTTGGGAGAAAGATTTTTTACTTTATATTCCTTGAGCTTTGACCTTTTCCTGTTATGCTAGCAGAAAAGTTTGAGCGAAATATGCCCTCTGCTGGTATAAAAATTAAATACACCATGTGCACTCAAGAAAAACTCATAGACGTTTCATCGCAATAAATTACATACTGTGTATATTAACAGTTGATCCATAAATACATTTTTAGTAGGGACAGGAGTCTTTAGGGAAGGAGTTTTCCACATTCTCCGCCACATATTTATTATGTAATTGGAGACATGTCACTGAACATAAATGAACACTTAGAGAAAGGTAATGCACACATATACATGTTTTTCATTTCAAAATGATCATTAGATCATTTACCTGAGGAATATATATGTGTGTACATGTGTGTTTTCCCATTTTCGACTGTATATTTCCTGAGCGGTACAAGTGGTTCTTGCAGATGTTTTTGTACAGCTCGTGTTTTCAAAATCTATTTTTTAGATTAAATAATTTGGTCAGTTTTTGTTGTTTTATGCACATACTTACAATCTGCTATCTGCTATGTTTTTTGTGCTTCATTTTTTTCTTCGCGGAGCACTTTCATGCACGTTTTCACTCTATATAAAAAAACCCTTTCTTTCTTTGCTCGTCTCTTCTTATGCGTGGTGCAGGCAGCACAAGAAGAAAGAAATAATAGAAGGATAGTGTACTGTGAATGTGTTAGAGGCTGGTGGATGCTCTGCTTTTTTCATTGAGCAGGGGATTTTTGTGCGGATGTCAAGGAAGAAAGAACTTGATTAGACTAATTTATTTACGGGAGCAGGCCATATAATTGTTTTCATATGTGGTTGACGTAGGTGTGTGGTGGTTTTGTACAAGTGTGCGTGTGTGCGTGTGTATGTGTCTGTGTTTACATTAATTTGGCATTTTTAAAACTCTACATTTTTCAAATTACTTTAAATCGCTATTTCGGTCAGACAACTCATGATTGAAGTGTTTCTTACAGCAACAGAACATAGTTATAGTTTTGTGCCTCAACTCCAACCTCATCATTCCTCGCAGATATGTGTTTATTTATTTGGAGATATTGTGGAGTCATAAGCAAACATCTTTAACCCCTATCCGGAGCATGCAGGTGGATACAGGGTAGTGAAGAGACTAAAGGAAAAAGAGTGGAGTCATAAGCAAACATCTTTAACCCCTATCCGGATGCAGGTGGATACAGGGTAGTGAAGAGACTAAAGGAAAAAGCAACAGGGCTGAAGCAGGGCAGCAGGTATCGACAGGCAGAGGAAGGGATGGGATATTTTTGCAGCTTAAATAGACCACCAAATTGGATGATTGATTTATTAGTTTTTTGCAGAATGAGAAATGTGAACGAGAATTGACTGCCTTGTATGGCTTTGCACCAGTTAGTGGAGGTTAGCGGCTGTATCTCTTAGAACCTCATCTTTTCACCTGAGATAACAGACAGTGCCAGCGTGTGACCCTTGTGTATTTTCTATCCCGGATTTTTGCATAAATTTGAATCTACGAGCAGAAAGTGAAATTGGGAGCGAAGGAGCCCCACATTACTCCATCTTATCCTCCAGAGGAGCAATCCAAGACAGTAGACTGTAGCAGAATGATAATAAGAAATGAGGGTTCTCGCTGTCTGACCAATGTGAAACACATTCCTTCATTTTTCCAGCCTTTTTTTCCTTCCACCTCATTTTGTTTCCAAGGTTTTGAAATCCCAGTGTAAATACATATTGAGGAGTATTTACAATAATGGTAATGGTGGTAGGAGAGGGAGCTCAGTCAGCAGGCTGGAGGAGACTGCTGCTGGCTGAATATCTGGAGTCTGGGACTATTTGTACAGTTCATGTAGTGTGTGTGTGTGTGTGTGTGTGTGTATGTGCACTTATATTTTCAGCAGTGAGGTGTAATTGTACCCATACTGTTGATCCACACATTTCATGTGTGTGTATCACAAATATGAAATATACACTGTTTGAATCTTAGCAGCAATTTTTCCCTGTCTGTGTTTGCGCATGTGTGTGTGTGGGTGCGGTGGCTTATTTAATGTGGCTAGACTACAGTGAATCTGGGTTGGTTAAGAACGAAGAGCAAGCTGTCAGGCTGAGGACATTAATAGGTAGGCAGATATAGCCATTGTTTTGGTAAGGCACCCTGGCACCGGCTTCATGTGTATGTGCATGTGTGAGAGAGAGAGAAATGCAGAAACTGCAGTTCTTGAACAGCAGCAGTGTATAGGCTGTTCCATTTTGGTTAGATATAAAAACATTCACTCAAACACACACACACACACACACACACACACACACACACAAACACACACACACGCAAGAACAGAGAATACAAACACTCCATCCCTCAACCACATTAGCTAAGAGAATTCTTAGGGGAAAATATCTTTCTATTATGTTGCACAACAAGTTAAATCTTGTAGCAAAACTCTCCCTCCAGTCTGAAACCACACATTAAAATGTGATCAGCTCTCCCAAAAACATCTCAATACTTTGAATCCCCATACTTTTCTGGCATGCAGTTGTACAAATATGATTTCAGGGTTAAACTGCTTTTCATATAAACAAGCCAACTCAGCATATTAGCCGTGATTATCCTTTTGAGGTAACTCATACACATTCAATTGGCAGTTTTGTTCACTATGAAAAATGAAAATAACTTTAACTTAAAAAAGTTAGTGATTGCCTTAAATAACTAATTTGACTAAACTTGCAAAGACAAGTTGAGTCAACTTTGAGTCATTCAAAAGTGACATCATCATAGGCTTATGCCCTTTGTAATCGTAAGCCTGCAAACAAGAAGGATGAACGTCTACCTCCCTCACATATGAGACAATAATTAATCTGTCATCTGTCAAAAATCACTTTATCTTGGTCCAGACTACAAACAAAAACAAACATCCTGTTAGTGCCCATTAATATTCACACCTCAAAAATATTAAATTGGATCCTCCTCCCTGATGTAAAAGCCTGTTCAGCAATGGTTATGAAGCACTCATTTCATGGATGAAGCGCTCAATCAGTGTCACATCGTCTGTAAGAGGTCTTTGCTTATATGTGTCGGCGAGTGCATATCTTTGTGTAGTTCCTTGTTAATTTGAACCCATTTTTTTTTCAATATGTTCTTAACTTCAAGTCTTTCAAAATCTTCTAGTATCTTAAACTGTAAACATAAATTGATCCTACGAAAATATTGTCTTTGGAGGACTCGACTTTCTATCCTTTAGCGAGTTCTTTGGTTCTAACGAAAATGGAATTGCAGGAAAGACACAGACCTCTCTCCCTCCTAGAAGTTCCCTTCTCCTTTCCAGCATAATTTATCCTCTAAGTGTGCTGGCTAAAGTCTGATTGGAATCTTGATGCCATGCTCAATTGTGGTTTAATATGGAAAAGTCTGGTGCTCTGTGCATGTGTGTGTCTTTGTTCAAAGCTGTTTCAAAGCTGTAAATGCAATACAAGAGGGGAGTCTATGTCTGTCCAAGCATCCTTAAACCTTAATTTAGAACTAAAGCTGGCAATCTGCTACCAGTAAGTCACATAAGCTGCACTAAATGATAGCATAATAAGTGTAAATAGCAAAGAGATGTATAGGTCAAACACTCATATTCGCTTCTTTTATTTAAAATTCTATTTACAATTTAGCTAGTCAGCCAGTGAACCTTTACCCTTGCAGTTCTGAGTGTTCTGATAAAGGGATTCAGTAAAAAGAGACTTCTCTCTTATGAAATTCTGTCCAGAATTATTCGGTAGTTAGGAGTTGATTTGATGTAATGTGCTAGGTGGGGTGATCTTTTTCATGTTTGTGCAGATTTTTGACAGCACTGCTTAGGGGGGTAAGATAAGGCCAATAAACTACCAACAAATCAAGTGAGTGCCTCTGCTCACCATGGATTTGGCGGGTACATTGCAATGTGTGTGCCTTCGTCCTGTAGGTGTGCAGTTTTCTCATGCATGTCTGATGCAGCATGTTCAGTTGAGTGTTACCACATATTTCTAATGTGGTAGCTATTAAATTACCCCAGATCGGTTATACCACCTAACCTAAAACAAGTGGAAAGATAAAACTGTGGTGAGGCTTGCTTTGCCCCCTCTTTCTAAGTGGTGTGGCACTCGAGCTACAACGTCTAATCGTTGCAGTCATCGGTATGTTGAGTCAGCCTTATGCCTCACATCAAACGCAGGAGTGGGCAAAGAGGGAATAGTATCAAACCCAACCTCGCAGGGAGCCAACCAAAATGAAAAATGGCACCAAATTTATCCCTCATTTTTTTCCTCCCTGACAAATGCTCAAGCATATGTGCCGATTTTGCAGAAAACAATAGTGAAAGAGAGCGCAAGTAATAAAAGTGAGACGTGAACAAAATGAGGCTGAAACAGCTTGTCACAGACATGTAAAAAATGAAATGGAGGGATGAAAGGAAAGGAGCCGTGATGGAAATATCTCTGTTTTACTTTAGTGGGATGATGGGCAACATATGGGTAGATGTGCATGGAGTCCATTTGTGTGACACATTGCATGAGAATTAGATCATTATATCATTAGCACTTGCGGTTGAGGCAGTTATTCATCTTTTTTAGTTTGTTTGGGGTTTTTTTTTTGTTTTAAATGTAATGAGTTAGCTTCTAAATGCATCCTTGTGGCTGCCAGAATAACTATCCTTCCCATCAGTATCAGTCATCAGTTGTTCCTCTGTGTTGACATTTTAATCATGGGTTGAATCATTTTTCTAAATTGTGTCAGACTTTACAGTAATACGACACACGTCAAATTCATCAGAAACCAGAGTGTATCAGATATTATGCAATAGATTGCAGTGATATTACTTCTCATCCCCCACCCCCCCCACTGCTATCACTGATTGAACATTACGCTTTGAGCAATTGAGATAATGTAGTTGTATCACTAAAACTTGTTAACTTGGAGAAATATCAGTATGTTTTGTTAGTGAGGCGGCAGGCCAAGTCAAATAAAAGCAGCCTCCACTGTGTAGAGAGACGTACACACAGACATGGGTTTGGACGAAGATGGTGAGTGGAAAACAGGGCTTTCTTTGACCAGTTTTTAATTAGCAATGTTCATGGCTTGGCTGTGTTCTTTTATGATTGAACCACTGAAAGCCTTTTTGTTTGTGTAATGAAACACATTGAGGCGTATGTTGCTGTATTAAAGTGGGCTTGTGTATGTGTGTGTACACATCAGCACGCATGTGTGCTTGCATCCATTTCATTTGCATGTATCTGTTATATGGGTTGCTGCCCACATTCTTTTTGGCTGATCACAGTTCCATTGGCAGGGGTAAGAAGACATTGCAGGAAACAGAGATGAAATAAATATCAGCGCTTTGTTTTCCCTCGTTCCCCAAATAGTTGTTTTAGGTCAGCAGTCATTGCTCATAATTGCTTGAACAGGGTCAGACATTTGTCCTCCCTGTGATTTTATATATTTTCTGTACCCTAAAAATCTGAAAGAAGATCTGTGGTTAAAGTGAGACAACCTGGGACAGACCACATATATTTTGTAAAGCATAGCGTATGGCTTTTTTCTTTGGGATCCCTTCATAAACACATATCACTAAAAATCTTCGGATTAATCTAAGAAGCTTTGCAAGACGTGATTGTCATAATATGTACAATCCATCGAGTATGGTAGTGCTAGCAGGAAGAGAGCGCAAACCTCCACTAATGCAGCTAAATTCCCTACAACATATGCTTCACAGCAATAAACACTTTCCGCTCAAGGTCAGATTTTTTGGGGGGAGGGGTGATTTCAGCTTTCTAACAGATATTACTGGAATTACCGTTAGGTTTGGGGTTCCTCGGTGTGATTTTTAGGTCAAGGTCATTTGATGCAAAAACAGCACATTTAAGCCCCACTAGATGAGAGACATATGAACCGCAGAGCCGGCTGGTTCTGGCTATGTGATGGACCCTTCAATTGATTCCAAAACGGCACTAGTAGATCGAAGATATGGCCAAGGACCATGTTTGACCTTTTCAGTTACTTTGACATTTGACCCTGAAAGCCCAAAACCTAACCATCTGTAGCCAGTGCCGAATAGCACCAGTTGGACTTCTTTACTCCAATTCCTTCCAGAGTTATGGTCGGAAAAAAAAACTTTTTAAGCTTTGAGTGACCTTAACCTCTGACGTTTGGCCACCAAAATCTAAGCAGCTGTAGGTCTGGCCATGACACGCTTTTAATGAAGAGTTCATGGAAATCAGTCAAGTAGATTTTGTGTAATCTTGCTAACAACCAAACCAACCACCAGAACGGACACCTCTGCTGGCGGAGGTGATAGTGTGTAGTATAATCCACGAGGTAAGGAAAAAGAAACAGTTATACTGATTCCCAGAAAAACCTTGTCACGAAACAATAACACCCAAATGCAATCATTTGCAAACGAACTGTGGTGATGGACAACAGGTCTATGAAGCTTTCCAAAGTCCGTGTAGCCCGTTATACAGTCATGTATCATTTAGTGGTCCCTGCTTGCTTTCGGAAAAGCCATTCGAGGATGCCCATTTTATTACTGTACCTGTTAGCAATAAAATATTGAATTTTTCTTTGTTGTTTTTTTCCATTTTTTTGCTGTAACTGTCCCAGCTTGGAATGTTTGGAAAGTTTACGAGCCGCAAGTTTAGAATAAGCGTCATTCAAAAATTAATGAAGTTGATGATTTGTAACATCAAATATATTGTCTTTGAGCTGTTTTCACTCAGCATATGTCAAAAAGATTCTAGCTTTAATGGAATTAGGATCATCAATTTGAATGTGACTAATAATACTAAATACAACTGTTCAATATTATCCATAATGCAAATAAGCCTTATCATGCAGTTCAATGTTTTTCCTCTTTGAGCTGTGGTGGTTTTGCTAGAATTCCATGCAGTCTTAACTATGCTCTCAAATAGCAGTGGGTTACTGAAGGTATGAATGGGGTCAAAGGGCACAGGCGATAGCTTTGTGTACTGTGAGCAGGAACAATCAGTTCTTTAGCAGAATTTGTTCAGCACATGAATACCTCTGAACAGTTAATTGCTGCCATGGCAACAGAGCAGAGAGGGAAAGTGACATTGGGGGAGTTTGCAAGAAAGCAATCCTTCACAGTGACAGTGTGAACATGGATGTAAGCCCTTGAAGTAAATGCGTGAGCATAGGTCAATATTTCCTCTGTATCATCACAAGACATTCAGTGCTGACAAAAGCACTCTTGTACTCCGAGACCGAGGAAAGTTACTAATGTTGGCAAGATCATAATCTAAGTGAAATTGCAGTAAGGCAATGGTGGGCTTGAACATTGGCAGGATGCTATGAAGAACAGTTATCATGTCTTAAAGTGACTGGAACTTAAGAGGTTTTTAGAAGGGGTTCATGAAAGATCAAATCAAGATTGTCTTCACTTCTTTTACGCCTTATGCACTACATTTACTCAATGCAATATTATACTTGCAAGTCATCAAAATAAAAATATCACTTTGAGGCTGTACTAAGGCACAGCTCTGCTAATTTCAGCATGCTAACATGCTCAATTGTTTACCATGTATGCCATCTTAGTGTAGTGTGTTAGCGTATTTGCATTTGCTAATTGTGCTAAAATCAAAACCCACAGAAGCACTGATGTCATTCTTTTTTAAGTATTTGATTATAAACAAATTTGAATTCTGTACCAAGTTTAAAGGCAATCCTCTCAGCAGTTATTGAGGCATTTCACTCAAAACCACAAATGTCAACCTCGTGGTGTGGGTATACATGGAAAGTCAACATCTGGAAACCATGAACGTCTGTGCTCAACGTTATGCTAATCCATCAGATGTTTAGATATTTCTCTGGATAAATGGGGTTCACAAAAGTCACCCAGATTCATCTTTTGGGCACCATATATATATATATATATGTACATACAAAAATACATGGCAAAAGCTGTTGAAACATTTCATTATCAAAACAAAATGTAAACCTCATTGTGGCGCCAGAAGAAAAGGCATGGATCACCAAAGTTGGTAGGCTTCATCATTTCAGGACCACAAAGTGTTATGGCAATCCATCAAATTTTGGCTTGACTGTTTTACCAAGGCACTGACATTGCCATCTCCAGAGCACTTTTACGTAAATTAAAGACACAAACTGGAACAGACTGAAAGAGATCCCAGTGAAATAGAAACGAGATGGAAAAGAGAACTTCCACTGCAGAGCTGCTACTCATTGTGCACACATGCCATGCAGCTTCACTCACCAAGTGATATGCATCCGTTCTGCATGTTGGCTAAAATGATTTAATAGCCTTAGTCTGTGCTCATTGAGAGCAGGGCAAAGCGGCTGAAGTGTGAGAGTGGAAATGACAAGGGATTGACACATGCAGATGTGCTTACATAGAATCTGTAGTTGAAATGGATTTTTCTTCTCAGAGGGTAGAGCAGTCTGGCAGATGAACGTAGCTAGCTCTGTACTTTACTGGTGGTAGTATAGGTTAAATGCTTCTTTATTTGTGTTTTGCATAGGATTATAACATCATAACGGCTTTAGTGTCATTTTGTAGTGATTTGACAGGATACATCTTCTGGAAAACAGTCTGACTGATTTCATGAACAGAAGTCAACACCTGGAATTGAAAGAGAAAGTACAATTCTGATGAGAAAATAATCGACCGGGATATCCTGCGTGGGCCTCCAAGGGGATTGCATCACAGAGTGCCTGCTGTGATGATGTTATCAGGGACAGCTGCATGGGGCGGAACCAGGGTTGAGGCTTTCATGGAGCCAAGAGGCAACCAGTTGCCAGCAGATCCCTTCCACAGAGACCCACCTGCTTCGCATGTCCATTTTGCCTCTAAACCCCAATCAAAGGGATTCTCTGAGTCCTCTTCTATGTCCATTGGCCCCCGTGTCTTTGAAGTCATGATCCTGTGTGTTTTCATGGCATTGAAGCCATTATCTTATGGCAGTGTCATGTCATGCTTTAGATCCAAGTGTTTGTTTGAAGTTTTACAAAGAACTCTTAGATGTAGATTTTGGTCACAGGCCAACATATAAGAATTGTTTGAATTTAGCATTGATGATCAAAACCAATCACAACTTAATGAATTTGTATTTTCTTCCAACTTCTCCCTTTACATAGATCTATAGTTTATGTTTAGGGACATTAGCATCATTGCTTGGCAGTAGGTGGCGTACACTGATCAGTGCTACTACTAATTCAAATAAAAGCCCTTGAATAAAGTATAAACCCAGCCTAACTTTATACCATCAATTAGGGGTAGCACTGCCATCTGACTAAAATCCCACACCCCATTTGTGTGATTCATACAGGAAAATATGCCTCTTTGTCTTTGAGGTCAACCAGCTCTTGGGAGAAGCTGGTGCAGGATCAGGAAACAGTAGCTTGGAGGGTGTTGGACTGGGAACGAAAGCAGTGATGGTGGGGGTTGTTCTACCAGATAAGCCATATAGCATGAGGTCACTTTGAATGAAAACTAGTGTATTGTATTTTCATTTCAGCTTATGGAAATGTCTTTATAGTGAGACAGCAGCTCTTAAGAGGAATCTCTTTTGGAGCATACAAATATTTTAATCTTTGATTTTAACACAGATGAAACATGACTGGGCACATTTTCTGAAGTTTTGTGCTTAAGTATAGTTTTGATGTGATTTACTTAAGTATTACCAATTTCTGCTACATTATAATCCCTTCTACTATAGTTTCATACGTTTTACTTCGCTACATATATTTGATAACTTTAGTTGCTTGTTACTGCAAGTTGCAACAGAGCCAAAGCAGGACATTTTTTAATTAATTTATTTGATAACACTTTACAATAAAGACAAATTAATTAACATTAGTAAATGCAGTAATAAGTATTTAGTAACACTTAATTAATGTGTCATGTAATCATTTATTATCAGTCCTCCTCTTAACTTAGGTACTGATTCAATCATTTCTAACCATACAATTAACATTATTTAATAAGCATTTTGACAGAGACAGCCACGTAACCCTGATGCTTTCTGTGACCCTAATTGTAAAGATGAAAACATATCCCTGTGACACTTAATTATGCATAAGAGCACTGATTAAGCATGACTTAACTGCAAGAAATCAGAATTTATCTGAATCTGAATCTGAATTTGAATGTGAAATCTGAATTTATTAACCAGAATTAACAATTTATCAATGATTTTAATGTCTTGGTTAAATTTGAGACAGTGTAAATTATTAGTTGGTACAGTGATTAACAGTTGTTTCTGCTGCATCTCACATAAATGTGCTTGAGAAGCAGGGTACACCCTGGTAGTGTATGCTCCCCTTAGTCCAAACACCTCTCAAGTTTGTCTCGCAACAGACCTTTCTGGCTTAGGTTTAGAGTGGATTGAAGTATGTGTGCAACTATGTGTGACTCATTATTGGGAATGTTTTATCATTTCATAGAGAAATGTTGGCAGCTACTTTATACATGAGACAAAAAAGTAACCATTCTGCACTTAAATAAAATCTGCATAAAATATATACATATACCAGTAGAAAAATTATATATTTTTTTTTGTACAGTGCTTTGACTTGCTTTAGTGCGCAGAAATCTATTCAGTTTCTCTGCATTCATATAAATCGTTGATACATCTTGAGAATTGTTATATCAAATACTCTTCTGTGCCCTATGAAGCCAACTTTGATAGAGAATATTATTGCATTTTAATTATCCCCCAGTGTTACCACAGCAATATTGCAATACTAAGTCTCATCAAATCTGTCCCGGGGTAGAATGGAAGAATTATTACATTTCCTGTTTTTAATTTGGATGAAAAGTTGAACTGGGACATTGGCAACCCAGTAGAGGAGATTAAAATGTGTATGACTTCATTTGTTTCCTGTGAAAAAAGAATTGGAGAGAATTCTGCAGGAAGTGTGTAACTTTCCCCAAAGCATAATGTTTCCTATGGGAATGGCAGCATCGTTACACTGTTCATCAAATTCATGTACTACATTTCCACTGAGTATTTGTGATTTCTCTAAAAAAAAGTTTTTGGCATAAGAGAAAATTGTTCGTGTTCTCCAGCAATATGTGCCATTGGCTATATATTTAAGTGTTTGGCATATAGATTTTTGCTATTGTGTTGTTTAGGAGTAATGAACCAAGCTGTATGAGTGATCCAGGAAATAGTCTTATTCTCATGAATTTATTCTTGTTCTTTCTCCAAGGTCAGAGTCAGGGATTTCAAAATTTACCCATCGTCTGTCACTGAAAGAGCGTGGGGCCAAAGCAGAGAAGACTGCCTTGGACAGACCTCCATCCTTCAGGAGACGATCTCTTAGTGTGGACTGGTAAGACCAAATTCTGTCTCTTAACTTGCTTTATCTTTATCTGACTTGAGAATGATCGGGTAACAGAAGCTCAATTTTGAAATAAGACCATCTATGACTTATCAGAATTAAAATACAAAAAAAATTCTAAGAAGACAGCGATAAGTGCAAATGATCCTTTCTATGATGCATCTGTGTGGAAAGACAAGGCTGAAGTCGATGAGGATTGGGGGCTGGTGTTTGAGGCGGGGGCAGAGGGTGGGTGGAGTGGTGATAGGGTCCTGCTCTGTCTCTGCGTCTGGGTTTCGTTCAAGAGCGCTAAGCAGCTCCAGTGGCGCCGGCTCATCTTGCTCTTGTAAAGCTCCAGTCCTCAGGCAGACGATGAAAGGAGTTTGAAAGCTTTCCATCACAAGGCTGCTTTCCCGTCCCCACCCATGGGAATGCTTCCCAGTCTCCCTTCTTCTTGCCTGGCCTCTACTCGTTTATCTACCCATCTATCCTGCCGTTTGACCATGTGGCATGCCCCCCAAACTTCTGCTATATATTCTTATCCCTTCTTTTATACTGTTCTCACCAGTAGGAAAAAAGTCCAGGCTTAAAGTTGATCCTGCACTTCCTTTGCACCCAATTTTGTCAAGTAAAAAATTCCCCAATAGTCATGGATCTAAACCTTTTCCAAGTTTCTAATTGCTTTACAGGAACTACAGTAGCTTTGCAGTAAAGTTACTTTGCGGTTCGCGGTGTTTCAGGTGGAGGATTCTCTAAGGTCCTATCGAATCATGCTTGGGCCCAGCGTGAGGTCTTACAAGGTCTTTTGTCAGCCTTATGAGACCGACTGTGTGGTCTTGGACTGACATTGTGATGTGTGGTCCGCCAGCAAAAATGTGGTGTTAAGTGTACGAGAATTGGAGAGCATGTGCAGTGTGAGGTCCTTTACTTTAACAGCTCCGTGTTCTGCTCAGAGCGAGGACCTGGCCTTTAAAGTTCAGATTCTGAATGATGTAGTCTGGTTTTAATGAAACACAGTGGGTACATTGGACATGCCCATTTATGAGAGGGATGACGGGGGCTCAGCTACAGCTGGATTCTGACTTTCTCTGGGGTGAGCCACTGTTACAGGAGTGTGACTGGACTTTTGTGACATAATAAACAAGGGACCCCAGGAGGAGAGATTCAAGGTTGAAGACTGAGTCATGCTACTGGGAGGTGAAACAAGGTCGGTCCAGCTCCTGACAAGCTCAGCACAGCTCCTTTGGAATGCTCCATCATCAACGCAGTCAGAAGGAAAACACATGTGCTAAAAGCATCTATGGCAACCATCCTATGAGTCAATTGCATTTTTGGAATTGTTTGACATTGAAAACACTTCCTGCAGACTGTCTAAGCACTTTATCTTATGGTTTTGCTTAATCCGGCTGGTAGCTTCTTCAAACTTTCAGCATTTTCTTTTTAAATTTATTTTTTTCCATCTTATTGCTGAAACATGTATTACTTTTGAGAAAAAAGCTTTGGAGAAGGAGGCGCAGGGTTCCGATTAACAGAAGCATATTTTTTGGAATGATTGCTGCCCAGAGTACTTTTTGAGGAGAGGGAAGAGATCCAGAATGGGAGCCATGGTAGCCCAGCTTGAACTTCAGGCCGCTCCTGGTCCAGCCTTAGGAAAATGAAATGAATGAAATAGGATTTGGCCTTACCAAGCAATGGAAAACCAGAAACTATTATGTCCACATCCTCGCAAAGACAACATCCCTGATCAAGCTGAAAGACTACAGCATGATTTCTGCAGGACAAGTGGAGGCAGACGTACCATCATAGATACATGGTACGGTGTTTCCAGATGTTAAACTGAAGATGTCGACCATATTATGACCATCACCACCTCTACTGTTTATATTAAAATAGACTCAAATTTAAACATGTAGATATATTTATGATCAGATATTTCCTGATCATAAATGTGTAAATCAGTTGTGTCAATTGATTAAAAATGTTAGTGTAAAAAAATCACAATAAAAAACTGATTAATAACGAGTGATCAGCAAGTGATTTTGAATACTGTATTTTAATTTTAGAGCGGAAGCTGCAAGCTACATAAGAAATGTAGCTCGTGCTAACCACCCAATTTTGTAGCCTTTTCAGTGTCATACAGTTCACAATTTTTTGTAAAAATAGTTTCCTTCGATGGTTTCTTGTATGATGGGTTGCCTTAGGCAATCTACTTAATGCCTTGATGTCCCCTGTCCTCAGTTATGTTGATAGAGCTGCACGCTGTGGCGAACCATTTATGATGGCGCTGGTTAGTTCGGCTGTTGACATATTTGCCCCGGTTGCACTCCGGTAGTGCCATTTGGTGAGCACGGCTTTTGCCTGACTCAGTGATAGCATTTTTGCTAACATCAGCAAGGATGTGCTTCAGCACAAGATGTCGTACACACTGCTCTATTGTTTAACATCCTATTGTATTATGAGGAAATATAAAAAAATATATTTTTTTACAGTGTAGGTTCTGTGTATGTGTTGTACAAAGAAGACTACAAACTTCATATTGTTCTATGACAGACTGTTGTACAATGAAAAAATTCCATGAATTTCATAGTCCTTTTTTATTGGTAGTATTACATTGAAAAGGGATTTTTAAATTATCTGAGCTTCAGTTTAACGTATTGTATTATATGGGTAAAAATTGCCTCACAAAATTGCAATGACACATGATAATCCCATAGCTATGTTTTTTCTTTAAATAAAAGCTAACCCTGTAGTCTAACTTCTAGTTTCATTTGTTTTGTTTTTTTGTCACGTTTCAGGAAGTGTTGCTTTTTGCACCTATTGTACCTATACTTAGTTATTTTAAGAGAGTTTAAATAAGGTAGATATAAATAAGTAGCTGTTGTAACTGTTGGATGCATTAATGAATCTTTTGCGTTTTGATAGAGAGGTCTTTTAACCTTGGAGTGTGTTTGCCTGATAAAAAAAAAGTGAAATATGGAAATTAAAGCTTTTTTATTTGTTTACTGTTCCCTCCTTTCACTCTTTGAAACAAAACCTTTAAGAGAAAAAGTGACATAAGGAGTATATTAAGTAGCAAGCTGGAAACCTATCCAAAGCAGTAATGTAGTCTAAGGTTGCTTAACACTTCACTATCTTCACTATCACTTAGTGGGCCATTGCTGTTGATGTTTATTCAAGTCAAACAAATTGTGTCTCTTAGGGGTGCTGTGAGCCACGGAAGTATATACGAGCTTGAAACAGGAGCCATTTGTAGCTTTATTAAACCCTGTAAGTGCTTGCAGGGCCTTGGGAAAATGTGATAATAAAAGATAATGGCACTGTTATTGTTATTGGTAATCAGAGTAAATGGGCTCTAGGGTATGGATGGAGAAAAGAGTAGAAGGAGGGGTAGACATGGAGTCTTAAAGAGTGTATAAGTCTGCCTAGATTACTGAAAAAAATAATGCAGCCCCACCCCCAATACAAACCATTTACATTAATTTTGACAATGTATACTTGTCATGTCTTGGGGTAAAATGGTGGCCTCAAGGCATTTCTGTTGGGAGAATCTTGAATAAAAAGCAACGTGACGACTTAAATTACTGACTCACTATGGGATATGAGAATATTACTTTCAAGGGGAGGTATTATGCTTTTCCTTCTATTTTGCCCCAGGAATGATGTTACAGTGTGGGATAGCGTGTGAAACAATGCCAAGGTGTCATATGATTGGGTAAGCGCATGTAGAAGTTATTGCTGTGTGCTGTTATTGCGGCCTCTGAATGGAATGTTCTCAGCAGTTTTTTAAAAACCCTGGACCGCTAGTCCGTCACGCTGTACCGGACTTCCTTATTTGGCAAGCCTTTCGCAGCGTTATCTCCACCCACCCTGGTCTGCCTCAGCTTAGTACATCTTTTACTGTTGTCCATCGCTGCTATGACTCCGAGAGAGTTTTTTGATAGAGTTAGATAGAGTTCTTGTTTCTTGACCAAGAAAATAAAAATGCCTCCATGTGAATTCGTTCACACCTCTTCACAGAGGGCTATTTCCACAACAAAGGGAAGTATGAAGCCGGATTTGCAGCTTGGCTGAAGCTTAAGGCCCATTGTAACATTTTAACATGTACCAGTGCTATATTTTTGCTTATTTTGGGTTGATAATTGAAAAGAGGCTTTAAATACAGTGTTGGTACAGACAATCTGCATATACACGTATCCAACTGTTTCCTGTAGCACTAGTGGTGATTAGCACATTGTTACAGACATGGATGAAGTTTTGTAAAAGTCAACCAAGAACTATAACTACAACCCTAGAGTCAACTGTTTGGTTAACAGTTTGAATATAATCAAATGGCTCAAAAAATGTTCCAAATGATATCATTCACTTGTTGTTCTGGTTGTGGACCAGGTGTGGACCATCTACTCACATTGGAATAATTTTTAAAACTACACTTATCATTCTTGGTGTGGATGCCCTTTTGTTGTGGAGTATTCTATTATGGACATTGTTGTTTCAGGTTTGAATGAAACAATTTAAAACAGTATTAGCTTTTTCTTTTGTTATCTATCCTGCACCAATGGTGGAGTAGGGAAATAGCAAAATCTATATAGCTTTGCAAGTATGTTTACTGGTGAAAACATTTTCAAGAGGTCTAACGTGGTTTTCAGAGTAAAAAAGAAATATATGTACGTGTACTGAAGTTATTGCTATCATTTCCCATCTAGAGTATGTCTCAACATATCCTGATAACTGCACAGTACATACACATGGGATGCCAAACCCAAAGCTGTCGTATGCAAGATACCTGAAAAATCTGAAAGAGAAGAGATCATCATTACAAAAAGTAATTACTGTTTTCTTTGTTTTCCAACACACTTTGGTGAATCGTGTGAGAAAATTCAAAGAGGAAGACAAGAATTTTTTTTCAGTGTTATTGATAAACTGCACCTAAAATTTAAGACAAAAGGAGAGGGTGATTTATTGTTTTGAAATTAAGGTGTGTGTGTTTTGTGCGTTGTACAGACAAAGGCAAATCTTTGGCTGCAAGTGGTAACACACAACTTTAATAACAAGATGAGAAGATTACTCTTCCTCTGTTCTCTTCATTAAAAGTCCATAGTCAGCTCTGTGTATGTTATGTATGTTTTGTAAGGTGTATGCATTTAAACACTTCGGTTCTTGGCTGGGACAGTCAGTCTAGCATGCTGGAGGACTTGGTACTTCATTCATTCTTCTTACAATCCTGTGTGGGAAAAGAAAAGAAAAACAAATGTTGAAAAGAATAGCATGCACCGCACAGGAGTGCGCCACATCATGGTAGTGCTCACCAATCTTTCAAAAGGCTTCGGAAAGGTGACCAATCGGAGCAGAGTAGGGGTGCAAGGTGGAGGAGGATACTTAAACAGGGCATTTGGGCCAATTGCTGAAAAGAGACACTAAATGGAGAGCTGAAAATATGTTTTCTAAAATTTATATTTTTTTGGATGACGGATCAGACAAAGTTGATTCACTGCTGTCCAAAATACATACTAAAGGTCTGAAAATGTGTATATTATCACCCCTTTTATATAGAAGCTTCACATAGAGCTGTTTCCCAACTGCACATACACCTACTCCCTTGTTTCCTGTGCATGATATTGACGCAAAAGACATCCAGTAGACTCTGAGAGTTAATACTGAAGCTGTATATTGACACTGCATTGGTTTCTGTGTAGTAAATAAGTCTTTTCTTCCATTTCTTCACAAGCAGGCACTTCCAGACCTTCGCTAAAGCCCATAAGTACAATGGCGGGACAACCATTTATGTCAGCCAAGCACTTTTATTTCCCTTAACAGTTCCAATTCAGTATCTCCAAAGGGAAATTCTTCATGTAAATACTTACACTTCAACCAGTATAATACGGCACTCAAACATTGTTTGTGAATAAAAAAAATACAATTTGAAAGAGTGCAATTGGTACGACACCAGTAAGTGTTTGATTGAAGTGTTTGATGCTAGGCTGTATTCGATGGAAGGTTTAAATTATGTCCTTCTCCCAGAAAAGTCATGCTTTCTTCAGGGATAAGTCTAACATCTTAACTTCAATGGCAGAAAGGAAAACAGCCTCCCTTTTCCCCTAGTTGATATACTAACACACACTCAAACTTACACACACAAACTGGTAGAAATGCATGTCTGATGTTCTCCTTGATATTCATGCTCACACACGTACATGAGCAAACACACATTGCAATAATTATCATTGGGCTGCGTGTGTAAGGGGTAGAAGGGGTTACTAGGTTTTAATCTCTTGAACCATGCACAAAGGGACTAAAGAAGACTAAAGAAGAAAATCACCAAAGTCTTAATGGAAAAAGAAGGATGATGGTTAAGGGGCCTGTATGTACAGTGGTTTTGGACAATGTACCACTGGCCTCATTTGGTTCTAATTTGATTTAAAAGTCCCTCATTCTTTCTTTTTTAATCCTCTCTTTACATTTTTCTCCATTCCTCCGTGGCTAAGAGCTGTCATTTCAAACGAGTCCGACAAACGAGGCTGTTATACATCCTTTAATTTTTCTCTTCAAAACTTAAGAACATTGATCAGAACGTACTGATAAAAGATCACAACACCACAATACTGATTGCCATTTGTGCTGATGTTTGCAGAATGTATTGAGAATTAATACCAATAAATGTACAGAACTATGTTTACATTTAAAGAAAATAATATAGTTGTATGTAAGCTAGGTTTACTATTGGCTCTTGTCACTGTTTTACTTAAAATACATTAGAAACAATGTACTGTAGACTTGCCCCTATGACTTTAGTATAATTAAAATCAAAACAAGTATGAATAGTATCCATTTCACTGGGATCAAAATGTATTTCAGTGAATCATGTTCTGTGGTTTGGAGTCAGTGTGCAGGTGTTTATGCAAGTGAAACAAATATTAATGTTTGTTTGTTTTATAAGTGGAGAAATTCTTAAAGTAGAAGCAGTCTGATGAATGGCTACAGTGCTATATGTATGTTTGTGGTGTGATTGTTGACAGTGCCTCTATCAAAAATGACATAAAGGGGTTTAGAGCTGTTTGATGACAAATCTTTTAGCATGCATCTGTAAAATTACATCTGTAAAAAAAAAATGCCTTTTCAGGTTCAGTATGTGTGGGTTTAGACTGGGTTGGCAGCCAGTTGAGGGAGCAGAGTTTCTGCTTTTGGATAAACCCTGGGCTATTCCTTTGTACACACACAAACCGAAAAACACAAACCCACATGCACACCCATTCACAAATATATACATTAAGACAAATTAAGTAGACTAAGTAAATTAAGTGCATAAACACCTACACACACAAAAATGAACATGCATGCACCCACACACACAAGTACACACGCTCAAATATTTATACACACACACACACTGTGTTTTTGACTCTGGATGCTGTGGCCTGCACTCAGGGAGATTTATGAGGCTGGCTCCCTCTTGTCCTGTGTGTCTCTGACTTGATACTTTAAGAGAGACGGGGTGGGGATGGACTGAAAGAGTGAGGCATAGGAGGCGGGTGTCAGAGAAGGCTGAAATAGGTAAGAAGAAGAGTGGGGTGGAGCAGAGAGGGAGAATCATAGAGACCGAAGTCGATGAAAATACAGTTTGGGAAGATGATGGAGAGAGATAGCGCAAGCAAGTGGAGACCACAGCAGGAAGGAGAGACGAGGGAGACGTTACGAAATAATGAGCATGGGAGAAAACAGGCAGTTAATGTAGTGTGTCTCTGAGTGTTTGTTCCTGTTTGTGTGAGCGGAGACAGCCAGTGGGGTCAGAGGGGTTACCGTGGCTCCATGTGTTGCTTATAAGCTGATAAAAGACGACCAGGGCTGGGGAAAGTGTACCCCCCCCCCTGGCTACTTTTGTGAGTATGTGAAGGTTGTATTCAGGGTCAGAGGCAGAAAGATAATCAGCCAGGGACCCAAGAGGCTTGTGGTTTGAAACAAGACTTGGAAAATGGTTTGCAGATTGAGATAGGAAGCTCAGGTAGTGCAGACCTCCATGCCTATGTCTCTGTAAACTGAAATAGAAGCACTAAAAGAGCCAGAAAGGAGTTCTGCTATTCGTAATGAGTTTGGGTTTTTTTGTTAACTTTCTCTTTCTCCTCACCTGCACCTCACTTTGTTATCCAATGACCTTGTTGTTGACAGGATTGAAAACTGGGCTGCTACATAATCGACCTCCACCTGTTCACTTCCTTTTTTTAATCAGAGGCAGCTCCAGAGTGTGAGCAGATTGGAGTCCGTTTAGTTCAAATCTTTATTCTTTTAGGAAATATTCCCATGATTCCATAATCTCCATTGAAATGAACATTTAGAGTTTTCATATTTTGTACAGCCTGAGCCAGTCCACTGCATTTGATTAATAGCTGTTTGTACCTTTACTAAAATTTTCTTCCTGATTAAAATTGATGCACAAAGGATCATACATCAAATTCACTTAGATGATTTTGTGATTGTACATGTGCATAATGTTTGTGGGCTACATGTGAGTCCACACGCTCTGAAGTTTGTGCCGTCATGCTGTGGAATAGATCTACCCTGACCACACTGCGCATTCATCAGTCTGTCCATATATTTGAGTGTGAGCACGTTATCCTTCTTACAAAAGATCTAACACAGTCAGGAGAATATTAACCCCAACCACCTCCCTCCATCCCTATCCCAGATAAACAGCCGTGGGACTTTAAACATGGCGCCCAGGCGGCGTGTGACTGAGAGAATGGGCCAACTGGTGGCTTCAGTGGCCAGGGGTCGCCCCCACCCCTCTCCTATCCCTGGCTGGGTGGGTGGCATATGGCGGCCCAGGCAGAGACCCGTTTGGTGTGACATACACACACTGAGAAACACACAGAAGGCCTGGAGCCACCCAGGCTGGGCCCACGATCGCCGTGGGAGACATGGTGTCACCAAGCCTCTGACAGAGGAGGGGTTGTGTGTATGTTTGTGTGTGTGTGTGATCCCACCTTGGAAGCACCCACACCCCCCCTCCTGAGAACGTCGGCCACTGCCCGCCACCACATCCCCATGGTGACTCTGCTGTTGTCTCTGCTCATCAAAATTAGAGAGATTTACCTCTGTATGCACACACAGCACATGCACGCACGCAGAGCCAACAGGTGGCAGGCCTTGCTAGGCACAGCAGGCCTACTTCAAAGGTTAAACATACACCAGACCGCCCACTCTTTCTCTGCTGTTCTCCCAAGGGAGAGAGGGAAAGTGAGAGGAGGACAAGATAAAAGACGAGAGAGACCGAAGTGGAAGAAAAAAGTGGAGAGAGATAGAGCAATGTGGTAGCACACAGTATGGTTGAACATGTACCTGGATCAGTGTGAGTCACTAATGAGGTAAAAGCATAAAAAACCTGAATTTGTATTGGGTTTTCCAGTTCAGTGACTCAGTAACTCACAGCAGTAAGTCACAGCAGATATGAATGAACTAACCTAGGTGCTCGTGATCTTAGAAAATATTTCAGCATATCACAGTCAGCCATTTTCCGGTATTTTCACACAGGGAAGAATGTGGCCGTAAGAGATTAACCTGACTCACTCAAAAAAATATTACCTCAGTATAACCTTGCAGTGCAGAGCACCGTCTCAGCACAACCTGCTTATCAAAAAGAGGAAATTGAGGCTAGAATGAAAAGTGTATTATCTAAACTAGATGCTACACAGTGGAAAAATTATCTAAATGGTATAAAACTGGTGTAAACAAACAAACCCACTGATACCATTACACTGTGAGCCATGCTGTCTACTGCCTGTGGAGCAACAGGCTCCAGAAGGTTTTCTCAGATCTCGAGTGGCGGCTGGTTATCAAAAGAACATCATTTGAATACAACAGTCTGTGTTAATAATCTTGCTGATCAGGTAAATTGCTTCCAGGCCAGTATACCACATTTCCAATGCACATCTGGCACAGAAATCCATCTCAATGTGTGGACACCTCAGGGATGAAGTGAAAGGGTTTTGTTTTTTTTTGTGTGTGTGTATGTCAGATGTGTACCCATGAAACCTTATCACGCTTGTGCACATCCCTAATACTGTGCCCCTTTAGAGACTTCAGTGTTTCTCTAATTTTCCTCTTGGCTCTTAAATCATGTGGAATCACTACACAGGTCTGCATGTATTTTAATGTGTGAGCATGAATGAGTGTATCTGCGTTTGTTGTATTGCCATGCTAACTTAGTTCATATGAGTGGTTGCAGGTCAGTGTTGCTGTGGCCTCATATTGCCTATAAGCTGATATGAGCCAAACAGAGGGGACAGATATATGAATTCTCTCGCCTCTCTTTCTCTCTGTGCGTCCAGAAGCCTGCCTGCTTCCAGCCTGTCTGGTGCCAAGACTCAGATTTCAGAATTTCCTTCTACAAGCCACATTTAGAGCAGCCAGCATGTGTGTGTGCGTGTGTGTGTGTGTGTGTGTGTGTCAGAGAGAGAGAGAGAGAGAGAGAGTTTGTGCAACTTTCTCCTTTCACTGAATGCCTCTCTGACCCCCACATCCCCCCTTTCAGTGAGCACTGTCTCTCTGGTGCTGCGCTTTGCCTTTTCTGCATGTCTCTCTTTGTACCCATCTACATATCTTCAGTTCTTTGTTTGTTTTATGAGGCTTCACCCATGCAGACTAGTGCAATGCATGTCACATAATATAAATGGTCATTTGTGGTTGTGTGTAGTAAACACGATTAGACATGCATTAACATTCAGCATAGATTTATGTGTTCTTGTGGTGGTAAACTATCCCTTGTGAGGGGTTTGGAAGGATGTGAGTCCTGTCAGCACACTACTGACCCAAGAGACCTTGTTGCATGCTGGAAAGACATAGGATGAAGTTGGGGCAAGAGGAAGGGCAGAAGATGAGAAAACTGATAAAACAGAAAACAATGCAAGCTGTTCATACCTAGTAGTTGCAATGTGTGTTTTGTCCCCCTAACATTATTAAAATTTGTGGTTGTTTTTGCTTATTTGTGCAGCATATAATATCTCTCCATAGCATCTACAGCACAAGCTCATATGCGCATACAAACATAAACACATGCCTGTGGGTTCCACGCTATGCAACAGATTGGTTTTAGACTTTTTGTTCCTGTGTTGTGTGCCTGTAATTAAGTGTTCCTTTGTTTAAAGTGTAGTTTATCCCAATAGACAGTTTGTTTCTATAAATAGTAATCTCCAGCCAAGAAGATTTTCAATCATTCCTAAATTACTGAGTAAGGCTCAGCCATTAATTGTTTAAAAAAAAAAAAAAAGATGTCATTTCCAAATTTTGTCAAGAATGCATTAGCATTTCAGTAAGGACTGAGGGGGAACAAAAACAAAACAAGAGATGGTGAAAAAGAACAAAACATTTACTGTATATACTCAAGAAACTGAGTCACTAGAACAGGACCTTGCTCACCCGGATGCTCAGGTTTGAATTTCTGAGTCTAATTTTTTGGACTTTTGAGTCAAATGTGTGGGTTCCTATGAGTGTGTGCATGACATTACTCTTATGATTTATTCATTCTTGTAGTGCTGTCCGTGCCATTCATATTTAGCAACAAAAACTGGGCGTCATCATACTAAGCAACATTTTCCACTGTCAGTTTGTAGATTTGCACACCAATGTTATGAGTTGGTACAGTATGTGGCTGCACTTCAGATGGTGCAAAAATCAGCATTTCAGAAGCATAACTGTCTTGACTCTGAGTATGTTATATGTATTCTCTGTATACATGTGACTCACTGACTGGAGGCCTGAACTGTTGGTGTAAACAAGCTGATATAACTAATAAAGCAGATGCCGAGTGTGTTTGCAGCGTGGGGGTTTGATTGTTTGTTGGGCTGATGCAGTCTCACTGCCGGGTGTATTTGATGTGGGATTGATCTGGGGCCAAAACATTGAGTCTGGTTTTGCTAGAAACTTCGGTTTCCCAGAACAACTGTTTCCTCTTTCCCAAACCTGGTAAAAATGTAGGATTTTTTTTGTGACACAGGCTCTTAAGAGCGTATGTGATGTTTTTGATCTTTTATGTCCAATCATTATTCAGATAATTGTAACAGCGGTAAACCAAATGCAATGTCTGCAAGATGGTGACGGTGTTGATGATACAGTGTGGTAGTATGTCTTGTGTTCTCAGTTTTCTTTCATTTTAAGCATTTAACCCATTGTTATGGTAAATACAGCAATTACGATTTCTCACAAGATGGCATAAATGCTGTATGTCATTGTAGTCCTTCAGATTTTCTTGAACTCAGACCCAATTTTTGATAATATGGGAACAAGAAGAAAGTATTTATTTAGTTGTGGAGTCCAGTCAAATTGCCTAATAGCAAGGGCTTGGAAACAACACATGTATGAGTGATATATGCAAATAAGGTTATTGGGAAATGTATATATTTGGCTATTTATCAGTAAATGCAAATACAAATGTGCACTCGATGGACTCCATATATCTCCACTTATGTGATCGAATGTACCTTTAATGTTGGACAGAAGATTAATTATAAAATAATTTTATACCAATGGATATATAGGGTATAACATACAGGTTATGAAACATAAAAAAATGGTGAAATTACTGGTTATGTTCTCAGTAATGGCCATGAGATACTAGTGATTGTCAGCTGTATTGGTTTCAAAAATAAAATCCACATACTACATCCCTATATTGACATTTAGAATTGCATCCCATTGATCTAAGGCTGACTGTTTCCTGTTCACTTTTCTAAATATTACATCAAAACTGTATTCCTGGTAATACAAACCAAACCATTACTACTGTTGCTGCCCGTTAACATTTAAATTATTCAGCTACTAACTTTCACTGTGATATGAGTCATAGCTAATTTATTGTGTTTGGGTTGTAATGAAATATGCATCTATAAGACTTGGTTATAGTGAGCATTCACATATTGTGAACAGAAAGGCATTTAGAATTGCAGGTGCAAAAGGAGGAGCTACTAGAGTGTCATCATAAAGATCACCTTACAGCAGTGATAAATTGCCGATTGTTTTGTAGTGGATTTTTTTTGGATTAGTACTGTCTTTGATCTGTCTGTAGGGTAAGGGGCATGTCATTGGGGAATGACATCCCAATCTCACGTGTCGGATGCAGTATCTCTTTGAAGATAAAGACACATGCACACTCACGCACACACTACCACGTTATGCACTCTCTAATGTCGTCAGAGAGTGATGGGGCACCATCCTGCCGACAGAAAAAAAAAGTTCTCTGTTCCATCTCAGGCAAATAACAATAAGCCTGGGGCTGGATTCCAATGGGCTTTCTCTTTGAAATGGGATACCGCCACACGCATTACAAATATATCTCTTGTTTTATCTTCCGGGCCAGGCCCATGGAAAAATTATTCCAAATACCTGCCGCGCTTTATCTGGAACCCTGGAATAGGTTAGGCCCAGCCGGGAACACGAGGATGTCTAAAATAAGGCCTCTATTACGGGATGGAGTGGAGATGGATGAGACAGAGCGGGAAGGCACAGGGATCGGGGGTATTTTAGGTGTATCGGCCCTGTGAAAAGGGCTTGTTGCGGGGGCTTGAAGCTGCTTTAAAGTCTATTATGTGGGCCGCTGTCAGCTGTTGTACAAACTGCATGTGTTGGAGGAGGGTTTGTATGCGTATGCTCGACCATGTACACTCACACATCCATAGCAGAGCAGGAGTATAAATAACATTTTTCCTACAGATGTTCTCACCTTGACAAATCTGCTCTTGACCTGTGTGATACTTCTTGACATATGACACGATGGCCCAAAGCATCGCAACCTTTATTTACTTTTCTAAACCTCTACCCACCCCCATTTAAACCATTGCGATTTTTTAATGAATATTTATACTGTATTTGTGATATGTAACAGATCATGTAACTGATAATAAGCAAGCATTTCTTAAGAACATGAACAAGACACGTGGGAAGAAATAAAACGTCGTTGGAGGGATCCAAATTCTGGTCTTTTGGTTACTATGTCTTCTTATGAGGTCAACAAATGCTGTTGGATATAACCACTGCCATTCAAATCAAATGATCATCTTATCTCTTTTTTCATCAACATAAAGTAGTATGGAGGCTTCAATTAAGCTATGAGTTGAATCATTCGTTCTTTTTCAAGAAGATTCTTTTATTAGTCACCGAGCAGTAAAACTCAGTCAGGAAAATGAGATGATAAGGAGAACGAACACTGGCAGGAGCAAAATGCAAAGGTTTTAGAGCAAGGGAAAGGATAACAACATATGAAAAGATAAGAACAGAAACATATGTTTAGAAAGTGTTAGAAGAGGAGGAAAGAACACAAGGAGAGAAAACGTTTAAAAAAAGTGTCCTTGAGGAACTCATTTATCTCTTTGAGTCCGCTTGGTGGGATCCATCACAGAGTTTGTCACCATCGCCTGTAGAGCCCTGCTGACATTTCCTTCAGCGGTTGAGTGTGTGTGAAGAGCATGTACCAGACTCACCCTAGAAACACAATGTCATCTGCATAGTTCCCATGGCAGTGTGGAGGGTGACAACATAGTCGTCATGCCTGTGATGCCAAGACACCAGTGACAAGAGATGCCCATCCTTTGAAGTTCATAAGAAAGAGATTACAGTGCGGCACTGGCACTAGCAGATCTGTGTAAATTATCACCATGCTTCCCAGCTAGGTGTTTGGAAACACATTATCAGGTTTGAAGATAATTTGTCAGGGCTGTGGACTTAATGGGAACAAAACATTTAATTGTTTTCTATAAGAGTATGTTATTCCTTTAAGATCTATGTATGATATACGATCAGTTGTGGACTTGCAGGTGCAGGTGGTGAGGAGTGAAGAGACATTTCTTTGCTTAACAGGTCACAATCCAGAAGTATTGACAAGCCGTCCTGTTACATCTAAACTAGGCATTTAATTTGGTTAAACAATTGATATGCAACACTGATACA
Organism: Mola mola; assembly: GCA_001698575.1. Taxonomy (NCBI): domain Eukaryota; kingdom Metazoa; phylum Chordata; class Actinopteri; order Tetraodontiformes; family Molidae; genus Mola; species Mola mola. The sequence goes on from KV751339.1 coordinate 6,302,668, forward strand.
AAATGCAATATGATTCATCATACCTTGGCACTTAAAACAGTATTGCCACTGTCAGCCGTGTGTATCGGTTCATGCTGTTATCCAGAGTCAGATTCAAAAGCTGTTTGCTGAGTAACTTGTAGATTAGAAACCCAACCAACAGTGATTGTAACCAACTAACAGAATGTAATGGGGTCAGTCAACAGAGCAGTTGGCCTTACTCCATTTCTGTCACTTTATTCCTCTTTATCGCTAAGTCTTTGTAGAGCATTGCTATTTTGATTTTAATTAACATTGATTGGAATTAGGCAAATCACAATTTGTTTTAAGAACCTAAATTAGGGGTGTGTGCTGGCTGTCAGTGCTCTGATAAGTGTGCAGAGCCTTTCTCTGTCTTTTGGCCTTAATGCACCGAAGCGTTTGTGTGCAAGCACAGTGATTATTTTTAGTGAGTTAATTCCTGTCATGGATTTGAGATTCAAGCTTCATGGGGACCATTTTGCTGAATCAAATATCATAATCTGCTCTTTTCCCTCGCCCTCAGTGTTCCTCTTCTCTGTCACCCACCCATGTCTTCTCCAGGGCTGACACTGCCAAGATGACGCAGCCCATGAGGGGGGACCATGCCCACCAGCCAGCTCCGGCCCGCAAGTCAGCCAGCCTGTCCTCGCCAAGCGCGGCTCGCCGCCTATACCGCAACTTGTCTGGAAAGTTCCGTGCGGGCACCAACCCCCCTGGTTTGGAGGACAGTGTTGTGTCAGGGCGGGGGGGGGACAAGGAGAGGCTGCGCAAAACCACCATAGTAAGTCTGAGAGAGAAAGTCAAAAATAATAATCCCAGGAATATTGTAATGTAAAAATAGCTAGGGAAAACTTATATACCAGAATAGTAAGAGAAATTTACTGTAACATCCTACACCCACCCCTCTCAGTACTGTAGAACAACTATAAAATATATAAAGATCTGAAAAATTCAGCAGTGGTAGACACCACATAAAGTTTCTTTCTCTTACAGTTCCACAGTAATGAAGCATTGTTTGAGGCAGTGGAACATCAGGAGTTGGACTTGGTACAGCTTCTTTTGTCCCAGTACAGTTTGGAGGAGCTGGACCTCAACACCCCAAACAGTGAGGGCCTCCTGCCCCTCGATATTGCTATCATGACCAACAATGTGCCCATGGCCAAGCTGCTGCTGCGAGCTGGTTCCAAGGAGAGCCCCCACTGTGAGTAAAGGAGCAGAACGTACCTGAAGCACCAACTACATGCTGTGCAATGTGATTATGATTTGTGTAATATTTTTGAAGCACACTAATTCCTTCATTTTACTGCATAGTGCTGTACTAATACCCACGTACTGGAATGTGTTCATTTGCGTTCAGTGCCTAATACATTGAACTGACCGTAGTTACTCCAGAAAAGAAAATATCTAAAATCTATTCTGGCATCACCACGATGTCTCCGCACTAATACGACCAATGTGTCCCTCATCTCTTTTATGCAATCATATTTTTCCTGTAAATTTTGACAGCTTTTTTTAATAAAACCTTGGCTTAATCCCACCATATAACAACCTGCTGCTTTTGAGCAGGCATCAGGTTCACTGGATCCTTGATCCTTGAGCCAATCAAATCTCGTACAGTATGCGGAATGACTAGGGGTGTAACAATTTTGATTCTAAATTGAAAATCCATGGAAATGAGCTTTCAGTTTGATTGCTGAAATCAAAAGCAGGATCGAAGTATTGTATTGCTCTCTTTCCATCTGCCTGCGTGTACAGATCCAAAGGGAATAAAAGATTTTGTTGAGAAAAAAGTGAGCAGAACAAAACTGGTATCTTTGCCAGACATCCTTTATTGAATTGTTTAGGATGAAAGTATTCACCGGACAGATTTAAGACACCAAAATTTGAATTTCGGACTTTTCTTGCTCATTGTTAAAACCTGGATGTGATTTGGATGTTTTTTTGTGAACTTGGATTTTTATTTTAATCATTTTTATTTAAACTTGCTATACAATATACCTAAGCCACAAAGATAATGTCAAGCTGTTATACTTTTAAAAGAATGTGAACATTTAAATGACATTCAAGTATGAAACTTAACTCGTCAAAGTTTTTTGTTGATTCATTTCCAGTCTTGTATGTCATAGTCTAACAATGGCATGGCTGACAGTGAAATTAAATCTAACCATGACCTTCAAATTTAATGTATTGTGGATTTGGAGAACCATGACATTTCTTGGAAGACCCCATATTTGGTTGGCTTCCACCAGTCACAACTAATGATATGACTGAGCCCCAAACCATATTTCACACGTACTGACAGATCTGGAAAAATTATTTTTTCCGTGGTAGAATCCAATCTTTAGCATATCTCTGAACTGTTACCCAACAGCCACTGTCGCCCGGACAACATCAGATACAACCGGGCAACAACTCACATATAACTCATAACACAAATTCCTATCATGCAAACAAGTAATGCATTCATCTCCACACTGGTTACAAACTCACATCTGTCTCTTTCTGTTTTCTGTTGGCAGTGAAAAGATATTAAAGGCGATGACGGGGTGGTAATAATAACGCAATATTAGTCATCTTTGTAAGCACTTTTCACTGTCTGTGATCTGCTGAGCCTCCGCTCCCTTCCTCTGTTAATGATTATAACTCGCCAGTAAGGCTCCTAGGCTTGTTTGTGTTTGCACTGGTGTGCACACACACACACACACACATACACACACACTTATCCTGAGCTGAGCCAGACATCTTATAAAGGTATCATTAAATTGAAAACACTTGAATGGAAAGTGATGTTTACTGAAGTTTGCTCTTTGATTGTGCTCTTTCTCTCTCTCCAGCACTCAAATAACTCATAAGAGAGTGTCTGTGTGTGTGTGTAGGAGGAATATGGAAAGAAAGATAGACAACACTAGCACATAAAGAGAGCAAAAGTCTGCTTTCCACTACTCTAGGCAACAATTTCTCAAAAGCAATTCCATATTCACATTATTGATCCCTTGGTGGCTCTCAGTAGGACAAAGCCGCTGTAGTGTGCTGTCAAAGATCAGAGCACTGATGTGAAATAAGGACAAATCAAAGCATACAAATACACTGGGGACAACATCTGGACCAGTTTCTAGGCCTGGCAGAGCTCGAAGTGTAAGTCAAAATGGACTTTCAGCAAATACTTCCATCTGTCCAAGAGTCCGAGTAATCAGTAATCCACAGTATTAATCATAGTCCCAGCCTTAAACTAAACCCCAGCCCTGGCGTTGCCTTAAAAATGATAAATGGCCCCTAAGACTTCACACAAATGGCTGAAGTGAACAACAAAAAAAACCTGACACCTAGAAGAGACACTCACATTCAAAGAAAAGCTCACAGCCACCGCAGAGACATGGAGAGCCGCAGAATTAAACACCCAGATGGACATTTTGACACGGAGCTTTAAACTTACTGTCAACAGTGGAATCTAACGCTCAACAGTGGAATCTACAATGAACAAACACAGAACACACAGACTAAACACAGACACACACCAGCCTCAAACACTCCAAGGATTGACCAGCCACCAAAGAAGAAGTACAGTACAGCTACTGTCCTTTGTGACCCTTAAAGCTTTACATTAGACGTTCTATAGTTTTATTGAAAGACGTTTGTGCATGTTGACAGGTTCATGCAAAACTGGATTTCTATGTTTAATCTGTTGTGCCACAACCAGCCACTACCATTGACACCATGACCAGGTTTTGAATAAATGTAGTTTCATTGGACATTACTTGTCATATACTATAATGATGTTTTTTTTATTAAAAAAGAAAAAATTTGAACATTACTGTTATATTTTAGTAATAACGAAAAAACAAATTCCACTGATAGAGGCTATGTGAGGCTGTGTTATATGATGAAAATAGGTAATTTCATAGATCATTTCATTTCAACTTTCAAGGCGGCAGTTTAAAATGATGTGTAAGCTATTCCCACCATTAAGTGTTTGTTCCCTTACAACTGCATATGGAGAATACTCCTCCCTCTCGTGCCTCATTTTCTGTTTCTTTTTCAAAGTGATGTAATCCCTAAAGAGGGCTTGCTTAGTTTAATGAAGTTTATTGAGGAATCTGCCGCACTATTTTAGCAACAAAGACAATAAATCGAGCGGCCTGCAAAAGCACTTCAGCGCATTGCAGGCATTTGATTTCTTGCAGTGTCAGTGTAGTTGTGTGAGTCGTTGAGGCGCTTGATAAAAGCAAAACCATCACTATTTACTTCCCTAATTGAGCTTGTAAATGATAATATGTGATCAACACATTTTGGTTCATTCAAATATAACGTCAGTCAATGCTCCTCTTGGTGCTGTATTTGCTTACTGCCTCTTTTGTAAATATAAAAGCATTTGTATGAATGTGAAAATATTTTTTTTTAGTAAATGTGCCTAATGTCTAATTATTTACCTATGCATGCCCTGAATTTTCTCCTTCTCGCTATCTCCTACATGTTTTCTAGTCGTGAGTTTGGAAGGCCGAGCAGTGCATTTAGCCACTTTGGTACAGGAGGCTGAGCAGCGAGTGTCGGAGCTTCAAGCCCAGGTTGGGAGTCAGGGTCCAGGTGAGCGGGAAGGATCTGATCCTGACAGGCAGCTAAAGGCCTGGGAT
>KV751339.1:6316569-6335459 GCA_001698575.1 Mola mola
TGCTTACAAAACGCCTCCAAAAGCAGGGGAAAATATTTGTTTGTTGTTGTCACTCTCATTTCTTCACAGAAACTTTTAATTCACAGAACATCAGAAAAGAAAAGGCAGAAACAATAAGACTGCACATTGAAATGTGCTTCCAATTATTGGCACTGCACATTATTGTCATAATTCAGACAAACATTAATTATCCATGACTCTCTTCTCTCCCATTTGTCACCTTCTTTGCAAATGCATTAAAATTCCAGATGTCAGGTCAAATCTTGGATACATGCCAACCTAGCGTAAATGTTAATGAGGCTGTAATGATGATAATGTATCTAATTGTTGATGTTTTATGTTTTGCAACTGATGCTCTGTGGCTGTTTTGTTCCGAACAACCGCAGTCTGGAAGTAAACCACAAGTTGATTTTGTCTATATTGCCTGGTAAACTTGATACCATTGTTGCAGAGCTGTTTTGTCTCCAGTGTAATTTGGTTTGGCCTTGTGGTTATGAAACAATGGTGAAGCCTCCCCTTGGCGAAACCACATTTCACTGAAATATTTTTTTTGTGGCCAGCTACGAACAAATTGCATGATGAAATACACAAAAATGTGCTGATGGTCTCTTTTGCAGTGCTTGCTTCCACTTTGAATATGTTGAAACAACTTTGGGCTTAAGTCTCTCAATGGTTAAGAATAGCAAGACATATAAACAAAATCATTTAAATGAACGTGAAGATAATCAGTGTCACCACACAATCAACTCCAGCCAACACGCCCGTGCTATCCACCTGCTCTTCCTAGGAGAAGCTGGCCTACCACAGGCGGAGTAGGAAGATATTGTCTCCTGGCTTATACCTGGGCTACCTGAAGCTGTGCACGTCTGTGGAACAGATCAGAGCGCTGGTGCCCCAGAAACTCCCCAATGTCCTCTGTCACACCAAAATCCGGGACAACAGCCACGTGTCCAGGTGAGGACCATGTGCCATTTAATGTGGATAAGTATGTATAGGTTTGGCATTTGAACAGACACCTGAATGTACTGACGGAGAAATGTGTTTCATGTTTTAGAGAAGAGTGGCAGTGGCTGCAGGCTCTCAGCTCTCTGGAAGAATCGGTAGAAATGGGCCACAAAGTGCAGAGCGCTCCACATCACCTCCTACAGAACCTGCGCACTGCCATCAAGGACCTGATGGCACACATCAATGTGCCCAACAATCAGGTCAGTGTCAATCTTAAGCAATGTTTCCAAGGTTTCTTTACTAAAAACCAAAAGGTGGATTTTATATTTGATTTCATTGATTCTTACTGACCCCACAGAACCAGTCAAAACCCATCAAGATATCTAGCCAAGCTCCAGAGGCAGGCATTAGCAAGAGATTAAAGCAGAGAAAGTGTATTCAATGCATGATCCGCCAAATCTAGTCAGACCCCTAATTCTACTTGATGTCTGCAAAAGGACAAAATTGAAATTCCAGCACCATAGCAAATTCTGTCCATGTGGCTTAGGCATTTCACCACCCACCAACAAATGTGAAAATTCATGAAAAGTTAAACAGGTTTAAAGACACGAAAATGGCTGTTGTCTTGAGATGATTTACCCTGCGCCAAAAAGAGACCAACAATGTATGAATGACATGTAATAACCACTAATTACAGTTGTTCACATTCCACTGTTGGAGTTGGAGTGTCTGGTTCTACTTTCTTAAAACTTAAATGAGAGCAAACCGAGAAACTTAAATGTGAGAAAGCTGTTCTCATATTGGCCTAGTAAGCAGGCTATTTGAGGTTGAATACAGCCAGGGCCTCGTGATACTTGTATTTACCAAACGATAGCTAAGAAATAGGGTTATTATCTTAATAATGGTGGTTTTGTACAAAAAAAAAAAAAAAAAAAAGGGTACATACTTACTGATGGATCAAATTTTTATGGGCGTAATGTCAGCATTCTCTCACGGTTTTGAGGTAAAACTGAGGTTCCCTGTCTTCCTGTCTAGGCACATGACTTCCGTATCTACAGTCAGGAAGTATTGGAATTTGGGGAGAAAGTTTCCTTTCTTCTCCTTCTGCCACCATCAGATGAGGTGTGCACGGCCCCTGGTCAGAATAACCCCTACTCCCCACGCTCTGGCTTCCTAACCCTGCCCCTTCAGATCTTCGAATTGGGTCAGTATTTAACCAGCTGTTTTCAAATCTACAGGTTTCTGTATTTTTTGGAACAGCAATTAATATGTACTTTTTTTTTTGATTGGGTTTCCCACAGTCCACTTTAATGCCTATTGCCCCAGTTTCATTGGCCTGTACTGCAGAGTGTCGGCATTGCTGGAGCTGGAGTCTCTCATGTCCCAGCAGGCTCTTAGAGAAGCCTTCTCTGAGGCCGAGCTCCTCGCTGCTAAGAAGAAACACCAGCAGGTGCAGGAACACATGCAGGTAAGACAGTTATGGTTAACTCAACTAGTATTTTTGTAAGAGATGGCTGACTTTTATTAAAATTATCCATTGCGTTCTTGATGACTGTAAAACAGCAAATGGAGGAGGTGTGGCGTGACACGAGGTGGATCATGGATGCATTGCAGTACGCCCGCTACAAGCAGCCAACAGGGGGCATCTCCATAAGCTGGATAATCGACTTCTCTAAGGAAGTGATGCCTGAGAACTTGCCCTCCACCTCCTCTCAGCCAGACTTCATGCCGTCTCCCATGCCGTCACCCATGCCGTCACCCGAACCAGGCCGCAAACACTCAGGTCACAATCAACGCTTGCAACAGGTTTTAAGATTTAATGTACAACTCACAAAATTATATTATTTTGCTCAAATTTCATTACATTCTGTAGATCTTGCAGGATTATCAGATGAGGAGGGTTCTTCTGAGGTCTTCCTCACCACAGACAGTGACTATGACTCCAGCCGTGCCCAGAGTCCCCGTGAGCTGGACCTCTTGCCGCCCTCACCCCTGTCGTCCTCTGCGCCACTGGAGCCCCGTGGTTTTCTGTGCAGTGATGGGAGCAGCTCAGGAGGAAGGACGTGTCACAGTGGAGGTGGACGTGGAGGTGGAACCCTGAGGGATTCCACACCGGACGTCCTCCAGGCCTCGGAGGTGCAGAATGCAAGAGAAGGCGAGCGGTGCGGCGGTGGGGGAGGAGGAGTTAGGTGTGGTGGAGAGAGGCGAAGAGGGGTCCCGGAGCTGTTTGACAGTGACTTCATCCTGCCCAGCAGGCAGATCGAGCTGTTGCACATCACAGAGAAGAGACAGGCTTTCTGTGTAAGAACCAGCAGCCTGGAGTTCCCTTCCACCACCTCAGCCCACCAGCAGCCTTACTGCTACCACACATTCTGCCCCTCGCCCTCCACCTCACCACAGGGAACGTGGCACAGACCCTCATCAGTGGACCGCTGCTGTTCATCTGAGCGCTGCATGCCACAACTCCCACCAGCACGGACGTTATCGCAGGACAGCGGCACGCAGAGACTCTCCTCACCGTCTCCTGCTGCCAACAAGAAAGCCTGTCATGCCACGCTCAGAGTGTACCCACAGTACTGCACAGGCCTGCCTAAGGAGACCAGCGTCAAGGTATGTCCTGCCACGTTGAAGTAATTCACCTTTAAACTTGTAGTTTTTGTGACACAATACTTCTTCCTTCAGCTTTGTGTAACTCCGGGAACATCAGCACGAGAGATGGTGCATCTGGTCGTGCAGGAGATGAACGCTGTGTCTCGGCGGATACTTTGCAGCAGCGGAGGTGGCACAGAACCAGAGCAGTGCGTGTACTACAGCGTTGAACAGTTGAAGCACTTTGGCCTCATGCTAGTTTTGGACAATAGAGAAAAGTGGCTTCAGGATGATTTCTGCCCCCTGGAGCTCCAAAACCCCTGGCTGAAGGGCAAACTATGCGTGCGCATTAAGGAGTATTCACCACTAGCCCTCAAACACAGCCATGCCACTACAGTGTGACACTTCCAACACAAGTTCAATAATTGTTTATTGAAACTGGAACTGGATCCTAAACTATTCTTTGTCTCACTGTAGTGGTAACATCCACCTCAGCATCTAGAACGGGTCATAATTCTTGCTGTGTTCTTGTGAACTTAAAGGCTTCTGTTCCCATGAGATGGAAACTTCAGACACCCTCATATGGACACCAAATGAATAATAAACAAATGGAACAAAGGGAAAAGTTTTAATGCTGTCAGAAGTCATTGGGAAAAAGAGTTTGATGCAGAGTGAGATTAAGGGAGTATAACTCTGACTTTTGGCATGATTGCTGCTGGCACATCGGGCTGCGCACAACAGAGGCAGCATCGTGTCCTCCCCCGCCACACGCGGACACATCTTCTGCTATGAACTCCCTCATTGTGTCACTCCCAAAGAGCTGTCGGCTGCAGCCGTGCAGGATGTGGGTTCTGGACCTGGCCCAGAGGGCAGGAAGGAAGGGAGATATACAGAGGGGGGCTGGCGTCTCCACTTGGGGACGCAATCGGCTCGAGGATTTGGCCCGTCGGCCTGTCAGTCAACCTCTCTTGGCCACTGTACTGTCTGGTAGCAAAGCACAGAACCAGAGAGAGAGAGCTTTACAGAGAGTGAGTGAGAGAGAGGAGGGGTTGAACTAGCTCTCTCATGTTCTTTTTCTGTCTTTTGCAGCAACAAAATCTTCTGTGCGCTCGACCCACTCGTACTGTAGCTAAAATGATACAATCATCTCTTGTTGTAAGGAAACACAACAACAAAACAGCTAAATTGGATTTTCACAACAAAGACGGCAAGCCAGCAATACTAGACTTTTTGTTTTTTGTCATCAATGGAAAAAGCATGTAAACCCTTGTTAACCAGTTCAGTGTTTTGTTGTGTTTGGTTCAGTGGTATTTCCACATGCATCAAAAGTTGGTGCCTGTCAGTCTAGAACAGGGTCTCCCCGAGGGATTCTGTTGTGAAAGAGATGACTCAAATTGTTAAGAGGCCCAGTGTTTGTTAGCAAAACAGCATAAAGTGTTTTCTAAGATGTCTCCTAAACTTATTTAAAAGAGCTACATTAAGTTATATTATGGAATATTTGATGGTTAAAAATAAACCGTTATGACTTGGGTGTCATGTGGTTGATGGAAAGTCGTAAAGGGAGCAGTAGATTTGGGTCAGATCGCTGCTGAAAAAAAATCTTTTTAAATAAACCTGCTACATTTCTTTAGTTTTTGCCTCTATTTTTGGCAAACAGTGATTTAAAATATTTGCAGACGTGTAGCAAGCTGACCTCCTTTCAGAGTAGGTTAAGCGTACGGCGTAACAGTTTGTTACTTTAAGAGCACATGCACACACAAGCCAGACCAGAGTTTAAACTTTTAAAAAAATCATCAAATGATCCCTTCAGTCAACAAACTCTATCAACACATGTTGTCAATAATCTCTAGATTGTAACAATTAAGAACAAAATATAAAACATCATCTTCATCAAACAGCATCGCTTTATAATACTTTGCACATCTAATTCATTTTCAGTAAATAAGCAGATTATCTTGATAGCAGCCGTATTAAAATTTCTAACACGATGATATTATGCGAACCTCTCATAGGCTTTAAATTTTAAAATTTGACAATTTAAATAATACAAAAATGAAATAAAGTACCTCAAAAATAATAAAAGCTAAAAAGAATACCAACAGTAATACACTCTACAGAATGAACACTGTATGCTGGCATTAATTTGGTTTGAATAACCAAATGTTTGTGTTTTGAGAGGTGATTGAATAGCTAGTAAGTAGCATTGATTCTGAAGAGGCTTCTTAACAATTAAAACCATCCTTTTCAGATATTTTTGGAAACGTGCCAGGTGTCTGTTTCTGTTCACACTACATGACAGTTTGTTCTGTGTTCAAATCAGTCACAGGAACTGCGGGCTGTTGTGTTTGATTTGGGTTTTTTTTTTCGTTTGTTTGCTTTTTCTTCAGATTTCACCATTGTACCATGATTTCGTTCAAACAACCTTCAAGATGTAGCACCAGAAGGGTCCAAAAGAGAACATTTGATGGGTGGAATATGTGGACCTGGCCTCAGTTACTGTAGCATTCCAGGCTCACGTGATAGTGGGGAGAGTTTACAGCGGTGTCTCTCAAAGTGTTTACACAGTTCAGTTTCCTCACACCTTTGAGGATATGCCCACGTGTAACCACTGTATAAAGGTGTCCTAAGACAAACTAATCGCCACTTGTAAGTGGCAATCGGTTTTAGGAATGACTTGATCTCCCCTGGCTTGTCTTAGGGCTTTGACGTCTTATTTATTTGCATTGTCAGATACAGCTTTTACAAAAGTCAAATGCAAAAAACAATTCACACAACCAGGAACTGAACTATGTACATAGTCAAACAAGACCAGGGGATGAATGTACTGTATCCGGCCTAAATGTGAACGTGATTAAATCTAAGGCTGTCAACACTGCAGGAGTCTAAGATCAGCGGAATTATAGGCAGGAGTCCATTTTAAGATTATGTTGAAGAGGAATAGATGGGTTTAAATTCTCTTTTCAGTCAGCGAAAATAAAAAAAATAAATTAATTAAAAACCTGTGTTTACAAGGAGCTGTTGGCAGCCCAGTCAGGCGAATTCATGAAGGAGACATCACGTCACTTTTTTAGAATCTATTTTTATTGAACAATAAATGAATATTACCAAAATAAAAGCCTTGGTTCTTTATGTGGGTTTCTTTGCATTTAACAGATCTCAGCACACAAGTGTAGGACGTTTCTGACCTTCATGTTTGTCCCACTGAGCAACAACAACATACTTTACATGATATCGACCTAAGCTTGCCAGTATCATGTAGCCCCATGCTAGAGAGATCTCTGCTTGTTTGCTTGGCAGTATCCATGAGCATCATACACAGTATATTTTGGCACACTTTCTCAGCCATAAGGAGCACAATAAGCTCGTATTTCCAGTGCGCGTGGATCGAGATTTTTTCTGGGGATTAATCTTATAGTTTGGCCTTTCACGAACATGTATGATCCACAACCCAAAAGCTGCTCATTCATCTGATATGAGTGAGAGTGAAGGACAGATGAAGGGCACTTGTTCCTGCTTATGGTATTTTGCAATGACCTCATCAGTGTTTGCCACCCAGTTGATGAAAAGCGACTGGTGAGCAGCTGCAGACAGCATCTCAGTGGTGGGCATGGCTGCATGACGCCTCACCGTGCAGCCGCTGGGAATGAACCAGAATGCTTTTGCTGTCAGTGTAGACTAAAGCTACCCACATCAATTACGAGTAATCTATGTAGGCATCTAATTGATATTATTAATCCTACTGAAAGGCAGTCAATCAATGTATTCAACCATTTGTCTTATATTTGCTCAGGTTCTTTATCACAAATCTAATCTTAACTGTTAAAACTGTTCTAGACATTTGTGAAGCACTGGGATACCTTTAACATAATAATGGTGCAATGCCCCATCAGTGAGTCTTCTCTCTGTTGTCTTCATGCAGAATTTTCTCTAGTTTCATTGTATTTGATCACTCTGATTATATTGGATTCATTTAAAGGCCTACTCCACAATTGATTAAGCCCCTAAAAACTCATTTCTTTTTCATAAAATTACATATTTCTATGTTTTTTCATGCCTTTTTGGCATTAAAATGGCTTAAATTCGCAAATTTGCCTTATCTAGGTTGTTGGGATCTATGAATGTGCTACTTTAGCCCCACTCTGCCCCTCTCCTGCAGACGGAGCTTATCTATTTTGTCACCTTTCAACTTTTAAACTGCGTCATAGTACATAAAAAACAGCATATGGACATGTACACAAGGTCAAGAACTTTATTTGGAGCAGTCTTTAACACATCTCTCTGTCATTTAATAAACTTCTCTATTAATTATATATTTATTTAACTGCTTTTTACCCATTCGATGCTATTTTTTTTTTTTTTACAGTTTGTAGGGCTGCGGCTTCTCTGGTTGTGACTACGAACTGCTGTGCCGAGACCTCAACAAACACCTCTCTGTGTGGAGACACAGCCGATGCCCTTCACATTGTTTGCCAGAGGTCATTATGCAAGTCATGTCATTATACTGACATTGAACTGTTGTCCTATAACAAGCAGACATTTGTATAACACACTCCATAATGTAAGGAGGACCGCATGTAAACCCTTTTTCATGGACAAGACAAACAGACATGGGGATGACATTTCATGTGTTGATTGGTTGTCATGTTTGATTCTCCTTGATGGATCAAGCTGCAATAAATACCTCTGCTCACAAGATTTCCTTCACATACGCTGCCATTCTTTTATTACACTGCACATAACCACCCCAATGTTGTTATTTTAGATAGCATGCCGGCGTTCTGCAACAAGAGGTGCGATGTGTTAACACAGCACTGTCGGCAACTGCTGTGATGTTTGACTTCAAGCTGGTCTGAACAATGGAATGACACGGTAATAATTAGAATGACACTTACTGTAATAGAGCGAATACCTCCACTTCAACTTCAGAACTGAAGAAGCCTGACAGGTGACAGGTGAAACATCTTCAAAAACCAAAAAAGAAGTCCAGATGCCTTCAACTGAAGCACTTAAGACTTCTTCAACAAAGATGACTGAGAGCCTACACAAACACCTCCACCAAGGACCAACAGTTACCTTAAAATTCTTTATCTGGATCCACATCAAATATATAATATGTAATGAGTTCTTCTGTGGCTCCTTTCCCATCCTGCCTGCTAGTTTAGTTGAAATATATTCATTAGGTCTTGCATCAATTTCCTTGACTAACAAGCCAGCATTGAGATGAAAGCATAAAGTTCTCAGTGGAGTTGTATATCTGTGGATCTCCTCATCTGCTCGAAGGTAAAGGTACTAACTGCAGGAAGGTGTACTTTAAATCTCCTGGCTGTTGACCTCTTACACAAAACTTTGACATGCCATTGAACTTTTGTAAATCTTATACAGAGCAGCAAGGTGTAATAAAGGCACAACAGTCAAATGGGCCTGTGCATTGTTGCAGTGCAAAGATGATAGTCATTTTCTAAATGGTTAGCATTAAGGAATGGAATACAGGAAATTATTTTTTTTAAATTCCTTTTAAAAGTACAACTTTCAGAAATCAAGTCAAACTTGAGAATTAAAAGTTAAACAACAAACAAATTATGTCCATCGTATTCATATCACAGCCTGAGTGTAAGAAGTAGCTGAACCAATAAAAAAAAATAAATGCATTTTTTTTTTTGTTTAATGTTAATAAAGCTTTAACATGGCTCTGTTATTAAACAGTGTGTTAAGTGTTCGTTTGAATCGCGACGGCAGGGTTGAATTCTCGCTGGCCAGGTTGCTTTCAGCAGGCTCAAATCACAGCGCTACACTCGCCAGCACCACGTGTTTTTTCAGCCCTTGAGCAAATAAAATGCTGCATGCTTCCCTGTCAACAGATCCTACGAACACTAATGTGCAGACGGACGCTCAGGCAAAAACACACGCTGGTGCACGTAAGCGGCATGTGGTTGGGAATCTTGATATTTACATGTGTAAATGTGTGGATTTACACTTTTGTAATGTATCAAGACAAATTCACACGTGCGTCCCTGAGCAGCCCATCACGCACAAATCACGCCATAGTGCATCCTCGCCAGCCCACTACACCTTTAAGAGCAGCTCTTAACTGTTTATTGACAGTAACTTAAGAATTGTACTGGAACTCTGACACCTCCTAATTTTAAACCTTCTGACTCCAGGAGGACCCGAGCTAAATATAACCACTGGCATATATCTGAATACCTATAAAGAAAACATTCGCAAAAGACCCTGAATAGTGGCTATTCATGCTGGCTTAAGAATCAGAAGGTGTTTACCAGCTCGTGACTCATCAAAACGTCTGCAGTGACAAGATGAAGCATTTGAGAGAATCATTTGATAGGCGATTTCGTCAGTGCCCCCTCCCCGAGCACACGAGCAGAATTCAGGGGCTGTTTTGCTCCTGTGCAGGAATTGGAAGAGTCCACACTCCAGTGAGTGTGCGGCTAAACTGATCCGCCTGCAAGGCAGCAATTGATGCCTCTTGAAAGTGAACAGGCCTCCTCCACTTCCGCGCTCTTCAACTTGACCCTTCCTCAGGTTGACTAGGAATCTGAGCCAAAGGGTTGGTCCCCACCACCGTTAGATAATGTTACAAGCCTCCAAGCTCATTTAACGTGTGCACTTTCTCGTATGCCTCAAGAGACATTCAACATGTTCAATACACACAAAAGAAACCCTCTCACGTGCTTCAAATTGGTCAGAAGTACAGACACACTGACGTCCTCCTGTCCTCCTTGATCACCTGTTTCCCTCACCTCCACCCAAACCCCGTGCTCCACCCTCCCTCCCTCCAGTCGGCTTCAGCCTGGCACTTACCGGTAGATTGATTACTAGTGGAGTGCATGTACACATATATGAAATGCATGTGTGTGTGCGTGCAGTGGTTGGGAAAAGTGAAGCCTGCCACTACTGCATCACTCATTTCTTTCTCTCATTCTCTCTCTCTCCCTCCCTCCCCAGAGCCCATAAACCTTTAAAGCACCTATAAAACACTTGGCGAGGCCTTTTTGAAGTTTTTATGAAGATCTGGCTTTATTGTTCCCAAGAGATGAGCCCCGCTCCGCTGGCGCCTCAGAGCTCTCTAGAAGTGCCTGCCTCCTTCTTTATATGTGTGTGTGTGTGTGTGTGTGTGTGTGTGTGTGTGCGTCAGGGTGGCATATGACTGCAGCTGCAGCAACAGTGTCAGTTTTATCTCGGCGCGCTGAGCTTCTGTCCTTGAGGTAGATTTAAGGCACGCCAAATCAAACACGAGTTGAGAAAGTTCTAATAAAAGCACATGTGTGTTTCAGCACAAGCATGCGTGTGTTCTAGCATGTGCGTGTCTGCGTGTTCCTGCAGACGATGGGGGCCAGCAGGTTGCGTCCTTGTTGTTTGATGTGGGGCTCTGTTGTTCTCATAGAGCTAAATGAATGGTGCTGGACCCCCCTCCATCTGTCTGATCCAGCGGCACCGGCCCTCCCTCCACAAAATCCCGGCTCCGACGCCTGACGCACCGGCCCCCTCAAAGGAACAGTTGGCAAACGGATGGCCCATTAAGCAGGCGAGGGCGACGAGCCCGCACCTCTAAGCAGCACTTGTAACAGTGTGACTTAGGCAGAGAGAGAGGAGGGGAGATAAAAGCAATTGAGAATGTGTGTGTGTGTGAGGAGCATTTGCGCACATTGTGTGTGTTAATGTGTGGGTGAAATGCAAAGCCTCAGCACACATTTCTGTGTGTGTGCTGGGAGTGACAGTTACAACTCAGTGGCCATGACATTAACCGCTGCTGGTGGCTTTGACTGTGCCTTTGCCCTCCGCGTCCCCTGCTGTCACAAAGGTGTGTGTTCTCACCTTCTATTCGAGGCCTTGACAGGAAAATGTCTTAATTTCATAAATACACCCAGCAGCCCCTGGCCCTCAATTGTGACTACTCTCTTAGTAGAAGGTTGTAGAAGCTGGTTAAATCTCTTGTTCATGTTATAATTTCAGCTGGTTTCGCAAATAAGAACGATTTGACAATACTGGGACCAAACAGATCCTAAAAACTTACAGATAATTTGCCACAATTAATTTGATCATTAACCAAGTTGTAGAGGTTTGTATGTCACCAGCATAACTCAAATGGTTGTGCATAGATTCGGGCAACATTTGGTGGGTGGCTGCGATTGTTACAATTCGGTTTTGGTATCGAATTGGTAGTGGTTAAGGATAGGTTTAGGGTCTAGGGAATGCGATGTGCCAGTGAGCGTCCTCACATAAATAAACGCGACTGTGTGCTTGTATCGGCATTGGCCCAAAGAACAAATGCTTACATTTTGGGAGAGATCCCGATCTGAACTGGATCCTGAATCTGATGCAACTCAAAAACGCATGAGAAGACTTTTATGAAATTTGTTGTGTGAGCAGCATTTGGCCATCCAAAAAATAGACTACATGACTGTATACACATGATGTGAAGACTACATTATTTACTAATTGACACGTCACATTATTTTTTCCCAGGGCTATTTCAGTAGAGGTATACACGCTACTGAGTCACTTGTTCACTTTATTTTATTTACTATTTCCTTTTTCTGGTACTTTAAACTTCCACTCAACTACATTTTGGAGGCAAATTCTGTGCTTTTACTCCACTACATCTACATAAGAACTAGGCAGTCACATAAGAAAATAAAAGAATACTGATTTCTGATAATCAGAAAAATATTGAATTGTGGATCTGATGATTGGCCTGTATAGTGCATACATGTAAATATATGTTAATTTACTTTATTGCCAGAAAGTAACTTTTTGAATCAGAACTACATTTAATATCAGTCACGTTAAGACTTGGCTGACTTTCATTTTCAAAACCTCTCCTGTTGAAGGTCAAGGAAAAGCCCCCATTGCTGACCACATCCACCATTTGTTGTTGTCTGCACAGATGTGAACCATACAGATTTTTCTTTGAAAGTGCTTCATACTCTACCCTACTCGGGGAAAACAACAGCTTGTGTCTGAAGCAAAAGTTGGGAACCTCCTGCATGAGGAGTCAGAGGGTTGGTCTAATGAATGCCATCACTGATGACTAAAAAGTTTACGACTGAGCAAAAAAAAGCAAAAAGATGACAGAAGTCAGATGACAGTATTTGGGTTCTGCCTGAAAGCAATTTATTTTCTCTCCCCAATCTAACAGGAACAAACACATGTTAGTCGTTGACGTAAAAGAGTCTCTTAAAGAGAGAAAAAACACCATCTCGACTTGATTTACGCATGTTTGTGGGAAAGAAATGTTTGCAAAAGAATTCAAAAAAGAGCTGCTGCAGGTTTGAGTCAGTAACAAACTGACAAAATGGACGTTCCTGTCCAAAAGTGAACGATGGGCTTGTACCCAGCGCACACACATTCACAAATACATCCATATTAACCCCGGCTCCAGCCCCCTTTGTGCAAAAGGATGATGTCATGGCTTCTGAAAACATGTGGTTGGCGGCGTCGGGAAGCAGTCACATTAGGCACGCTCCGGCCACGCCATCAAAGGCCCGGCTCACGGCGTGTACACATACACACACACTTGCATCTGCATGCACAATAATATGTGCACACACAGTTGCTTTACTGACTGCATGTCAGGACACACACACACACACACACAAGCCAAAGGAGTGTGTTCACACTCCGAGGAAACAAGCACACGCCTAAAAATAAAGACACAAATTAAGGACACACACTCACATATATATATATACATACAGAAACATACGTACACACTTATACACACACTTGCATACCAATAGATCAAACACGCACACAATCATGCCCATCCTCCCCCGGGCGTGTTATTGTTTTGAAAATATGATTGCGGTGACGAATGGGGTGAGGAGGGGAGGGGGCTCTGGCAGGGGCGAGTGGCAGGGCCCCTCCATTGTCCCCGACCAGTGTGAGTCTGTGTCCATAGCTATAGAAACTGGGGCCACACTGGGAAGGCATGCTTTCATCTCCACCACAGGCTCACCGCTGGCAATAAGGGGTCAAATAAATCCCCCTGGATGCAGTGAGGGGAGGGGGGTGTAGGCTTATGTGGGCACACACACACACACACACACACACACACACACTGAGGATGTTTACCTGAGCTGTCTTATGTTCACGCATAGATGGATCAGTAGATTGAGAGATCTAACGGTCTACTCAATGTAAAGGTGCACTTGTTTGTTCACAGCCATTCATTCATTAACAGCATTTTAAACTTCTGCATTCAGCACTTCTACTCTTTTACTCAGCTTCCGTTGTGTGTTTTAATTTCACCTACACCACTGATTCTCTCTGTGTCTTTCTTCCAGTGACAAAATACATTTTAAAGTAGAAACACTCAGAGAGCCCAAACCTCCACCAAGACCCAACAGTCCCCTTAAATCAAAATTCCTTGTGGCAATTTGCACAACCTCACTTCAAGATTTTGTTGAAACCCACTTGGTGGTTTTGTTTAATTCTGCTGTCCAACCAACCAACCAACAACCAACACACAGGGTGTCTCAGGTAGGGCCAGCTGAGCTAAGTTGTTTTCTTCAGCACTAAGTTTGTTTAGCTCAATTAATCCTACATTAATCCTCTCTTCGTCAGACAATCTTACGTTTGTTTTTGCTCGCTGCTCTGCTCAGTTGTCTATACTTGTTTAGTGCTAAACCTCGTTAGTTTGGCAAAGGTAAAGAGTAATTCATCAAAGGAAAAACATCCTTGTATTGGCTGCCATTTGGAGATGAATTACAAGCCATCGGTAGCGCTTGTCGCCCTCGCAGTTATGTTCCGCCTTTTCGTTCCATTATACTATAAAAACAAAAGTGCCTGCATCTGCCTCTTCTGCCTCTTTATCTGGATCTGTATCCAAATATAAAGAGGTCCATTTCACATCCTCCCACCAAGTTTCATAGAAATCAATCATACAATTTTTTTGCAATCCTGCTAACAGACAGGCAAACATAACTGAAAACATAATGTCCTTTGGCGAGCGAAAATACCAAAGAATTGATCATGATAGAACTTTAAGTACCTTTCAAATGTTTCCAAAGCGAAAAATCAGTTTACCATGAAACATAACTTTGCTGATGTCTGTATTTGCTTACTTTAATTTACCTGTATTTCTTTTATTTTTCAGTATAGCATACGCTTACTAATAATGACAGTGTGTAAATGTGTCACGTGAAAGCAAAGGCCAAACAACTTCACAACTCATTGGCTCCTGAGAAGTGATTTTATATTATATCATACGATGAATATGGGGGTAAACTTTGAAATATAACACATTTTTGATTTCATCTTCCAAAACAATCAAAACCTCTATCTTATTATTGTTTGATATGAAAGATGCTGTCAGCATGCAGCACATGTAATATTGACTCACAACACTGATCATCAGTATGCACTGTTTCTTGCATACTGACAATACTTCAGACATGTACATTTTACACACATACAAAGGACACATTCTCTGACATACATAACATAAGCGCAGTTAGCACACATGCTCACACATGCCAATAAACAAGTGCTTATGCAAACACAAAAACAGTGCTATGCAGAATTTGGATTTGACCTCCTGAGGGGAACTTCAAGACTCCTACTCACCACATCGTTTGATGAACTTGCCCAAATCCCTCCCCCCACTCTTATTCTTTGGTGTTAGATCACACATGTCCATCTCAGCTTCATCTTTAAGGCCCTGAGTCCTACCCTGCTGAGGACCAAACCCTTGCAGATTAATGTCAGACTTGCTCATTATAATGCACCGTGTGTGTGTATGTGTGAGTGAGTGAGTGAGTGTACCCACAGCCAGCATTAAGATGTAGAAGCTGGATAGTTGGATCAACTGACCAAATATTAGAGAAACAGGGAGGTAAACAGCGTCTGGAGCCGAGTGGTTCACCGGCTTCTCTGTCTCTCTCTCTCTCTGTGCATGTACACACTTACACACATACACACACACAAACCACGCACGCACACACACACACGCACACACACACACACACCTACACACACGCACACACACACACACACACACACACACACACAAATGCCCACATCCTAATATAATGGTTCAGTAAAAGTTCATGCTGAAACAATTTGAACTAATTTTGGTAAGACATATCAGCCCCTGGTTTACTAAACAATGAGAGCAGCAGCTACTTTTTACAACTTGCTGCATCAGCATCCCATAAACATCAGCCTACACTCGATTCACTATGATCAGTGAGCAATTTATGCATATATACATGCCGCAAGAAGCCAGCTGTTCTACAGCAGAGCTGTGGGGTGGGTTGGCTGGCGAAACCAGAGCCGGTCAGAGAGTCACCAGGCCTGAGGCGAGGACAGAAGGAAGGTCAGCACCACACCATGGCACAGACAGACTGACGATGCTAATACTGGGCCCCACGCCGAGGACCTGGCTGTACTTACAAAACACGCACGCATATTCATGCATGCACACACATACACACAGTGTTACCAAACAAGAGAGGTGCGTGGCTCCTGAATTCCACCTCTTTCTGGCTGTCTCAGCACAGTTTTTTTGTCCGCCATGTTATCTGCTATCACACACCTGAAAAGCCTCAGCGTATGTAACAGAGAGGTTACATAGATCAGAAATACCTGATACATCAACTGAAGATTAGAGCCTGCCAATGTAAGGGATATCATGTATAAATGGCCTAACGTATGTGGACAGATGATGATTACACTCATATTCATGTGCCAAACTCCCATTGTGAGAACCACAAGAATTAACATGCTGCTGGTAGTTAGACATGGCTACAGGAATTTGGTCCCATTTATCCCAGCAATAACTGCAATGTCTGTACAATTAGTAAAATACGCTGTCAACCATGATTGTCAGTATTTGACAAACTTGTTTTTTGGGGGGGCATGAGGCTCAGCACATCACCACACATTACACCTTTAACATTAGCACCGTAAATAAATTGCAAAGGGTTTATAGAATCAGAATCAGAATCAGAATCCTTTTTATTGTCATTGTACATGTTTACAACAAAATTAGGGCAGCAACTGAGTATGACAAACAACATAAACTAAGAATAAAAAGTAAAAGCAACATACTTAGATACAAAAATGTTAGTAGTCTTAATTCATAGTCTTCAAATATAAAAAAAAACAACCTCCCAGTAATATTGGACTGATTCAGTCTCAAGGGTATTGATGAAGTTGGGAACTGATGTTGAATCATAGCTTCCACCTCTCACTTCCTAGAAATGTCAGATGAGGTTGAGGTCATTGTTATTTGATGGACAGCCAATGTTAATTCCAACCTCATGACGAAACCTTGAAAGAACTAGTACCATAAAATTTGTTGCACACACTTTTCTTAAACATCATTGTGCACAGCAGCTTTAAGGCCTTGCTCAAACTGTGCTTCACGTCTGTCCACATACTTTTGGCCATATAATGCATCCCTTATAGCCAGATTCAGAGCACTCTCACAAACATGGATTTCCCAGTTTGTGAATGGATGCTTGTAGTCTGAGCACTCGACTGGCCAAATCCAAGGTTAAATAAGGTCAACAAGGTTATTAGCACAAACCACAATTGTGATTCTGTTTGGCTCTCAGACTGACACCAGTACGGATCTCTGGTATCAATAGCTCCTTTGCCGTCTCCCTCTTCCCCTCTCGCTCTCACTCCATGCGCTCTTTGACTCGTGAAAGTTATTGGAGTGTAAATGCATTTAACGGCCTCTGTCTGCTACTCTGTGTACGGAGAGTCCGATCGGTTGTCTGCTTCCTGCTTCGTCGCTGATAGTCTCCAGTTCAGCTGGAGCGCTGTCTGCCGCAAAAGTGGGAGGTGAATAGCTAACGTAATACATTAATTGTAAAAACAAAAAGAAAAGAAAAAAAAGGTTGACTTAAGAAAGGCACTGAGAATGGCTTGCACTCTGTACTATTAGAATTGCGCTGTCTGCTGCTGCTCTCTTGCTAATTAAGAAACTAAGAGACTGTTATTCACAACGACAGGTGGGTGGGGATTCCCTGTTCCCTCTGGGAACACTTTAATCCTTGATTGACACATAAGCAGAGGATCCTGTCTGCTGTCCTTTACCATGCACAACCTCAGTTTCTCGTGATTTTCTTATGTTATTACTCGTTTGCAGTTCTCATATGTACCCCACAGAGCACTTCCATTTCCCTGTGGCGACAGAGACAGGCAGACGCTCCTGTTTACTAATGGCTCCAGGGGCTTGTGGCTCACTATTAGCAAACCAGTGTGAGTCAACATCAGGTACATCCCTTGGACAAACTATCTGTCTGAGTGCACACTCAGCCTGTTGTCAAACCCCCGTCCCTTTCCGTCCAGTTCCCAAGCAGGCAGGCACCCCCTGGGCGGCAGTGCGCGCTCACACATCAGCGAGACATTTCCCAAAGCGTTCCCAGTCCCCCTGGCATCTCGGCATGCTCTCACCCCCTTACCCTCCTGCGTGCTCCACAAACATGCCGGAGGGCCAAAGGGCAGCAGGGGCCGGTGCTGCCCATTTGTCGACGTACCGGATTGGAGTTGGGGGCGGTGGGGATCGCTCAGGTCGCGACACAGATGCGGTCCATCATGTCTGTGCAACCTGCAGTGATCATTTGACTGCATTCCATCCAGGACACGGGAGCTTTTTTAATGCGGTTTAACAGGCTGATAAGTTTAAACAGGGCTACCGCAATCCAAATCCTGTCACAGGCAGATGAAGATGCCATCGTCGAGTTTCCCCTCCCTTTGTGTTTCTTTACACAGTGCCAGTCTATGAAAGTATCTTGGCTCTAGACTCAACAGAACACACATGCTGAGGAGAGTGTCAGGCAGAGGAACATCTGTTGTGGTCAGTGGCTGTGGGCAAACTGTTTCATTTCGACAAAATGGCCTGTGGCATCACAATGGCTTAGTGGTTGGAAGAATGACCAAATTGGCAGTACTTGTGGTCAGGGTTTACCTAAGTCGCACAGAGCTTCTGAAAGACATGTGGTCACATTTAACATCAAGTAACCCTTAGTAAGTCATTTAAAAAAGGGAGCATGTCATTTTCGTGACACAATTGAGTGTCAGAATTTGATTTTTTAAAGTGGAAATGTGGAATGTCTGAATCCTTTTTTTTTTTCTATTGTAGTAACTTTTCCATTTGTCCTCTAGTGTGAACCAAAAGCCCAGGAAGCCATTTAGCAACAGCAAGCCTGAGGAGTGCAATTGACACTGGGTGCCAACAATTATTTCACTGATTCCAAACTGAATCTCGAGGAGCTGCAAGTAGTAAAAACATATGATTCAGCTGTGCAAGTAAGCTGATATCTTCTGTATGTTCCACTATCACAGCTCTCATATCTCTGCCATGGCCCCCATTCAAACACTGC
>KV751339.1:6353120-6366260 GCA_001698575.1 Mola mola
GAAGGTACCTTTCAAGCAATAACACCCTCACAGTGGGAACAATCTCAGGTGTATGGTTGTGGAAGAACCGTGGAAATATTACTTTTCAGACATTACAGATTAAGAAACATCCTCTTCTTAACATGTCTGACCTGTGTATATGCATGTATGTGCAGCTGAGCTGTTTACTTGCAGGTGACAGGTTTTCCTGTCACTACAAAGCCGCAAACCCAGAAATCAGAAATAGCAATAATGAGGACAACTCCCATGATCCCATGCTACTTTACAATATTATTAAACTGTATGTTATTTTCATTGTGTTGAAGAACTGCAAAAATGACACAGTGTTTAATTATGCATGACATTTGTACTATGATAAAAATTGATTCATATACTAATAAGGTGACTTTTATAAAGGTTCATATTACCTTATTGATAATTAACAGAATTACTTTTACTAATGTGCCATATGGTACATCCTTTAAAAACTAATTTTCTGCTTGACGGATTCTGAAAACCACAGACCAAACTCCTTCTATTAAAGCCATATATTCAAAAGATATACAGCTCTTTAAGTTGTTTTAGAGATTCATTATATTAGACGACAGCTTACATTGTTGATTTCTTCTATACATTTTTTTCATATTTAATAATAATAAAGCATATCAATAAAGGTATAGAAAATGATTTTTCCAAAAGGCTAACCTTGACAGTCAAACAAAGACCATCAATGTTGGCGAGAGCACTAATCGCTGCAGGAAACGTCAACTGAGCACATGTGTCCTGTGAGTGACAACATTATTGGTGTCTTGGAAGTCGAGACGATGGCATGGCTGAAGTTGCTGTCCATTTGTTTCCATATGGGTGAGCTAATTGCCCCCTGGCGTGAGATGTGGTCACACAGGCCAGTGGTTGAACAGCATGATGGTGATGTTAGCCACATGTCAAAGCCTCCAGGGTGGCTGTCGTCCACTGACGCTTTTCTACGCAGGCTTGAGAACTGAGAGAGACAGCTCGTGAGTTTACAAAACAAACTGGCTCACACCAGTCGATCCATTTCGAAAACGTTAAAGCTCGTGTTTTGAAGCTCAGTTCTTGATACTCAGCACAAATCCGTGTTGTGCACCCACAGCTACACACTGATCCTTGGAGCAAAAAAAAAAAAAGCTTTTGGCCAACTTACATTGTATTGCCTGCACTTTGGTAAAATCCTTTCTCGGAGCAAAGATTTTTAACAAGAACAGGTGTAAATAATAACATCCATGGTGGCTGCATTTCATTTGCATCTTAGTGCCTTTACTTTATTGTGTGTGTCTGCCTACTTGCCGGACTTACCGGGACTGTCAATAACCCGAGCGCTTCTCTGCCTCTGACAAGTCTGCATTGACAAAAGTCTTCTCATAATCAGTGTTTCATATTCTTTAATTACACTTCTGTAATTATGGGGAGACCAACAGTGATTTTGAATGATCAGAATCTAAACTGAAAGGTTAAGGGCGCTTTAAAGGTGCTGGGCCACAAGAGGGCGCCCTCCGCCCATTGAAAACCACGTTACGGGTTCGGATCCCACCCCACCTCCTCCTCTCCTGGACAAGGTAAGCATCCCTTCTTGCGCGCAACAGCGGGGGCGCCCAACAGCAGGGGTGCGAAAAAATTGAAGCGAGGAAAAAGCTGGAGGCTGACATTTTCTCCAGGGGTGTCCGCCGCAGGGAGCCCAGCGCCGAGAGCCCCGGCCTTTGAGCAGACGCACCGCCGAGGCTTGTTGTACAGACAAAATCCGCGGACCGTTCCAAGCGCAACAACTCCAAAGCACCGAGGAGAGCTCCCCGCCTGAATCCCATCTGACAGCAAGTGAGTGTGTCGCCTGTTGTCGGTTTGGCTCTCTTTCATTCCGTCTTTAACGCAGGCCAGTCGCTCCCGGCTGTAATTGGAGAGATGATCTGCATGGATTAGTCCCCTCTGGCGGGGCTCAGCCTTTCTTTTTGTCAGAAATGCTTCAAAAAGGCCCCTCCGCGGGGACATGTTTGAATGTAAAGTATTTAATGGCGCATTTAAAGACAGTACAAGCTCACGGTGGGGTTTGTCTTCAAGTGTTTGGTTCGATTTGAAGGAACACTTGGGGGTCCGACTAATCGAAAGTGTTCGGTGCGCTTCCATTTACAGGCCTCCGTTCTCTCTCTGATTAAACTCAGGCATTTCACTTCATTTTCATTTAATTTTGTCCGGCGTCATTCCCACGCTGAGAGAGGATTTGAACGAAAGTGACCGATAGTTCAAAAACAGGGAAAAGTGGGGAAAGAAAAAAAAACATTGAATGAAAAAGCCCAATTTAGACTCCGGTTAAGCCGATGAGAAAGTTATTTGGGGTCGGATTCATGTGATCTTGAGAGAGGAGGAAATAAAGTATTTTACGGGAGGTCAGAGGAGCAAAAGAGGGGAAATAACAATAAATACAGACTGCGCGGTCCCCCAGATTAAATATGTCAAATTGTCTCTTTTTTTTTTTTTTTTTTTCTAGAACTCGTCGTTTATCCAGTTTGCCTGGATTTAATTGAGTTTAGCCCATTTGTAATGAAGCTGGCACCAGTTTTCCCTGTGGTCTTGAAGCCCATTAACCGGCGGGCTCTTTTTCGTTGTTCTCATCACTGACTGCATTAATGAGGCCCGTCTGGTGCAGGTGCGATCCGGTCTGTCACGCTCATTCACTTCTATTATTAGGTGGGATCCGTATTTAAGCACTTTGTGTTTGAGATGGGTGGCGGGAATAGGGATGGCCGTGACGGGCCGGGTCGGGTCGGGCCGGGCCGAGCCGGGCTGTTCCCCCCAGAGGATGGCACGGTAAATACAGGAGGAATGTTGATCAGCTTAGAGCGGAGCCAGGAGCTGCCCGGGATTTGATCGGCCGCGATGCTCCAATAACAGGCTGCACCTGCAATAACATAGAGAACAAAACGCGTAACATGAATTATTGGCTGGATTGTGGCGGTCATCGTGGTTCTGTCTGACTGTTTTGGGGGTTTTTTTATTACATATTTAAAATGAGTATTAAAGTGTTATTCTGCGCGCACTGACTACATGGATATTGTCTCATTCGCCGATGAGATTGAGTGGGACAATTTGAAACGTGGAACAAACAAAAAAACAGAAGTCACATGTCTGGTCTTTGCCTCCTTTATGTGCTTCAATATTGATATTTTCATCCCGGAGTCTCCGTATTCCGGTGACATCCTCGGTGCGCTTTTACGCGCACATTCCTGTGATTTAAAATTGCAACTCGTCACGATGACAAGTCCCATTCAGCTGCTGCTCTTCAACGTATAAATGAGAATTATGACGCCATATGAATGCAGTTAATGAGTTGCGTGCCGCTGTCATGGCCGACGGCGCGGAGCCACGTTTTCTGAGCCAAAGTGAGCCCCCCAAACACACACACACACACACACACACACACACACACACACACATGCACGCACGCACAGCAGACTATCAAAAAAAGCCAATACCATAACATAGGCTGTTTAAGTTAATGCTACTTTTATTATATTACGCATTCAGTAAAACCATCCAAATATGAACATTTTTGGTGCCTTTACGCGCAGACCTAATGCATCCAGCATGTCCCAGGTCGTTACTGGGATTAATAAGTTTTAACGTTCTGCATCTGCCTCTTGTTTCTGTGGGCCCCGGAGCCCCGCTAGGTCGACTCTGTTCCAACAGGTTCCGCGTTGTGTTCTCATTACGACCGCCATATGGCCGCCCGTGAACACGGCGAGCTGCGCGCTGACAATGAGTCCGTGAAGCGGCGGAGGTATTCGTTGTAAACACAGAGCAGTTGTGTCATTTTATTTTATTTTAATTTTTCTTAACAAACAGCCACTTTAATCGGGTTTTTTTTTTTATTTTTTTCTCCGCGTTCTTTGGCTACATAACTGAATTTTACGCATCGTCGAATTACAGGTAAAATTAAATTGAGTTCAAGAGAACTCATTGTGGGCTCATGAGACATTCCCTTCTCCGTTCTGTCTCTCTCTCTCACTCACGCGCACACACACACACACACACACACACACACACACACACGTTCCTTCTCTTTCTCTCTCGCTCTCTCACTCATGCAGGGTTTGGGAAATCTGGGTTTGATTGTAGTGGGGAGTAGCTTACTCTGGGTTCGCTTTACAACCTATGGATGTACTGGACATTTTTCAGTTAGTTTCAGCTTCGGGCACGGATGGTGCTCTACTCCACGGCGTGTCCTGACTCCTGACTATGTCACGCACGTTCCTCACGTCCTGATGTTTTAACAAGGCGACTGGGAGACACGGGACACGGTTGAGCTTTTGGAGAGGACCATTTCTGACGGAAAGGAGCCAAAACGCGAATTTTGCGTGGAAATCAGGAGACGTCCTTCCTAAATTCATAGACATAAAGTCCGCGGCTTGGCTGGGTAAGTTTACGCCTTGCGGGTCTCTGTGTGGTTTTATTTCACATCCTGTGTGTTGGCGTTTTAGGGGAGAGCAGACTTCGATTTTACGCATCACTTATTCTCTTAGACAAAGAGTGAGTGACTCACAGCGCTCGCAGTTGCGGGGCATCCATTAAGTGCCATTTGTTTTAGATCAGGACAATGACTGTCATTACATTATTATAGGCTGAAGTTTGCTGACTGGGACTCGGTGTTTGGGTCGCTGAATCAGCGCGGCGCGCTGGATCGGAGCGCAGGAGACCGCAGACAGGTGTCACTCTCTTCGGTTTACAAGTGGTTCGCGGCAAAAAAAAAAAAAGGAGAGAAAAAACAGGTTTTAAAGTGGCTTTTATAGCCACTTGGAACCAGAGCCAAGCGCGGATGCCAAAGCAAGCAGCGCGATTCTCAGTTCCCGTCCTCCTCGGCATTGGCCTCGCCAGGTCTCCCAATGCGTTTGTCACATTTAATATTTTCCCCTCACGCTTTGAAAACCACCACGTTCATAATGAAAAGAATTGTGAAAAAGAAATTATAGAAGATGAATCTTTCTAAATTCTTTTCAGAAACAGTTTTAAAGAGAGAAAAAAGCAGTAGTTATTGTGCTTTAATGAGATTTAAAGCTTCCTTCATCTGACACCCAAGCCCCTCTGACAGGAAGCAAAAGCCTTAACATTAACAAGAATGAGAGGAATTCTCACCCTTTTCAGTTTAGTTTATCTGTTTCATCAAAGCCAGCAACAATAAAAGCAAGAGTCCCATACAGATGGCTTATCTTAACTGCTTCACTAGATTTAAAGTATGCCCCTATTGCATTCTGAAACAGTGTCATCCACTTGACCTACTTCTCACTCTCCAATGAGTCTAAGAAGAAGGCCTCTGCATGTTAGCTCCTCGCTGAAGTCAAAGAGAATGTGAAATTGTGAACTAGAGGGACTGTTTGAGGTGACCTCGTAAAGGTGCCGGTCATCTTGCTTCCCCCGTTTTTGCAAATTAATTTGATATATTCACGTTACCATACCATCGATGGAGTGACAGGGGATATAGCCAGGAGCAGCTACAGACACATGCCGATTTTAATCTCTCATCGGTGTGTCTGTGTGTGCGTGCCTGCTTGCCCTTGTGTAATGTATCCCCGAAGCCCAGAGAAAAAGTGGATGGATTGATTTGGATAAATCTGCAGTAAGATCGTTTTTTCCTGCTTTGAAAAGCAGGACTCCTCAGAACTCTTGGCTCTGTGTACCTGAGCGAGTAAAGTCAACACATCCAACATATTTCTCTTCTGTGGCTTCAACAGTTTGATGAGGCAAGGCTGGGAGCTAACTCTCACCTTAGGTCGCTCCCTGCTTTTCTGTTATTTTTGTGCCTTTAGCTTTAATCGTCCACCCAGTGAGTGAGCCTTTTGTCGTATTGATCCAATAATCTCGAGCTAATTGAAGCATTTGCTGTGCTCAGAGGTGAACTTGCCGGTGAGGCTTCCAGGGAACTTGGAGATCGGAATGGTCGTTTTTTTTTCTTAATACAGCTGTACAGCAGGAGCTAACATATCACGTCCTGGCACTTGAATCCACAGCGCGTATCACTCGCCAAGTTTTCTCAAATGGCTGATTAAGCTTGCGGTTTAATGGGTGGAGATGGATGTGGTGCAATAAGTATCTACGTTTTACACAGCCACACACTCAGACACTCGCTGCCTCCTCCTTAGAGGTGAGAATGAAGTTAAAATGTTTTCTTCCCCTGGCTGAAGTGGCCAAGTGTTTTTTTTCTTTAATGACAAATAGGGTGTGTGTGTGTGTGTGTGTGTGTGTGTGTGCTTACATTTTTCCTGTTAAAATATGTAATTTGTCAAGCCTCCAAGATGTGTCTGATTGAAGGGAGAGGATTCAGGGGCAATGATTCACATGCTTCATCCCGCCACTCCCTGCACCCTGCTAAGCCCGCATGTGTCAGCCACACATTTCATCCAGATGCAGAATAATGTGTGTGTGTGTGTGTGTGTGTGTGTGTGAGGTCCGCTTGTGTGTCTATACATTCTTCTGCCTATTGGTATCTGATTTGGATTCAGACAATAGCTGGCAAACATGTTTCTCAGATGTAATGGGCTGATTTTTATGAGGATGGATGTGTGTTTGGCTCTATGGCTGTTATATTTTCTAGCTGCTAGCTTATATTGTTCACCCTGATGAGGGAGTAAAGCCTCACAAAGCAACAAGCATCAAAATCCATGTGTAGGTCAGGCTGAACAGATGGGTCAATGTTTAACACAAGAGACCAGTATTCATTTCCTGCTTCTAGCCAAACCGTCAACTTTGCTTTGTTTTTAAAAAAAAAAAAATGGCCACAATTGTTCAAGGACTCACCCCAAAATGTTTCTCTAACCTTCAAAAAATACTTATTCTAATCAAAGCCATGACTCTTCCCTCAACCTCCAAGTCGTTTCTGTACGGACGCCACAAAAAGCCTCAGTAGGAGTTGTTTTTCACCAGATCTTTGCACATTACCTTGCAATAAGTTTTGCATTACACTGCAGTGCTTTTATGTGCTCTCGCAATACATTTTGCGCCACCATGCATTAAATTCTGTGTTCCCACTGATCCACGGAGAGCGTCAGCACTACAACAAACGCATAAGGCCTTTAGGCAGCTGCAGCCGGGCAGAGCCGCTTCAGATGTGTGTGCAAAAAACAGCTTGTGTGTCATTTTAGAGGGCAAATGACGCATTTGTCATTGGATCATTTGAGAGGAGCGTTATCATCAGTCAAGCCATAATGCAGAAAATTAGGTTTTTCCCCCTTTTCACTGGGAGAGCAGTGACCTCTGACCTCGGGGTCACTGGCTGCGTCCTAACATTGCCGCTGAGGAAGAACGAGTGGAGGTGGAGATGGGGAGGAAAGGAGCGAGGGAAGAGGGGAAAGGGAGTTGCCTGATGAGTCACAAGCTTTGGCATCTTTTACAATGCGTCTCCATTTGTGAGTGTGGGCACACACTTGGAATGAAAACTACAAGTGCACATGTGTTTGTCCAATCAGCAACGTGTGAGTATACCAAGCACTTAATAAAATGATTTGTGTTTTTTTTTTGTTTTTTTTTGTTTTTTTTCCCCCTGTGAGTTCAAAGCGGTTCCTTGCTTTCAGCTGTGGGGTAGAAGTTGCTCTCGTTCAATGGAAAAAAAGAGACTGTTTTCCTGTTAGGGGGGCTTTTTGGGAAAACCGCGGCTCTGCCTACCGCAGCCAGCCTTCAAAGGACTTTGAAGGAGTGCTCACCTCTCCTCTCCTTAAATCCTTCCATTCCTCCAAACGAGCTACTTCCTCTCTTATTCAGGAGCACTTCACCTGCCTCTGCCCAAGCACCTCCGTCCAACCGCACCGCTGCGAAGCTGCGGTCAGGATTTGCGCTCAGGTTCATGGGAAACATTCGGTCAAAGAGCCCTCAGTCCACCCACACACATTCAAAGCAGTGCACTTTGGGAACTTTAACCTCTCAGCATTTTTCGCATGTCTTGATTGTCTATGTAACCCCGCCGCATGGCCACTGTCCAGTGACAAAGTTTAAGAATCTACAGATCTGCCTGCCAACACAGGGCTGTGGGTTTTACCCCTTCCTCATCTTGAAGGCACATGTCAGGGAAATATTTGTTGCATTTGAAAGCAGATCACAGTTTGACAAAGATGGCTATAAATTTTATGAACTCTTGTCTCATCCCTCCCAAGTCAAATGGTCTGTCAGACAAAAATCCAAGACAGAGAGCAACATTTTCCCCCTTCACTCACAAGATCACAGCTACAGTATAGTTTTTATTTCTGAAGCTGTCACGACTAAAGTTTCAGTGTTGGCCTAATATTTATTAATCTTCACATGTGATTTAAATACATTTGTGGGTACACGTTTGTGTTTTTTTAGTATTTTAAACCTCCATTTTTGTTTTCATTTAAAAAAAAAAAAAAAAGTAATTTATTTCTGTCAAACACTGGAAAAAAGATTAGTTGAAAATCTGATTTTGAACATACCATTTCAAGTTCAATCACCTCATAGATTTACTGCTCGGCAGAAATCTGGCAGAAACTCAGCATCGCATTTACACTTCTTCCCATTTTTCTTTTTCATGCTGTTTTATTACTGAAACAGACGAGTCGCTTTCCATCGAATCAGATGAAACGGCTTGAAACGTATTTGTATTTTCTCATGCCTTGTTTCTCACAAATCAATCCGAGGTTAAGTGAGTCACTGCTGCTCAGACAGCCCGCTCATGCCCTATCCCGTCCCTACACCTCCCGTTTTCCAACCAAAAACACTGCAATTGCAGAATGCTTCATTAACAGAAATACACCACAACTTGTCCTCTCAGCGGTTTTTGCTTCACACTGCATGTGCACGATCACAGAGAGCGGTAGCTGAGCACAACTTCCTGTCCATAAATCTGTAACAACTAGCCCAGCCTCATAGTCCACCTCGAGCTGTCTGTCTTTTCTGTTCTCCTGTTCGGTTCTGGATCAGGTTGTGTTGATTTAAAGAGTCGCTGTTGGACACGGGGCCAGTCGTGTGGGCTGAGCCAAAGAAGCTGCTGCATTCCTCTGCTGGGCGTTCAGGCTTTCTCCCTTTCTCTTTCTTTCTGCCAGATGCAGAGATTATATGTAATACAATGGCAGGGTGAATTTTTGAAAGTTGGAAGCAGAAGTGAAGCAAATCAAAATCCTATGGAAATATTTCAGATGTTTCATCTGAAATATGAATACACACACACACACAGAGCAACTGAGCAGACATAAGCAGGCTTTAAAAATTTGTCAGTGATCCCCTCGGCTAATGACACTCTCAGCTGTGAGAGCTGACCCCCTCCTGCCCTCGGCCCTCCCTGCTCCTCCTCCCATCCTCCTCAGCCCCTAATGAATGCCAGCAGAGAACTCCAACTCCTACAACCCCCTCTTACACACACACACACACACACAGAGAGAGAAACGCTTACACAAAAAGCAGCATCGTCATCACCACTGCAGAGAGAGCTATCATCAAGTAGAGTTCAGGCCACTAATATCTGACCCCTGTTACCTGAGGCCTGTCAGTCATGTTGATCCATCTGGACAGGTTTATTGACCATGGGTGTGTGTGTGTGTGTGTGTGTGTGTGTGTGTGTGTGTGTGTGTGTGTGTGTGTGTGTATGTATGTATGTGTAGCTATAAGTAGTTAAAGATCTAACAGTTGGTCAATTAACTGACTAGTTTCGACTTAATCGCCAACGCTTTAACTCCAAAGTTCTCTTGTAGAATACGCCACTTGCAGATTTGAATATTGCTGAAGTTATCAGTTTTACAAAAGCAAAGTCAGGGCTATAGAATTCAACATCAGTGGTTTTTGGACTGTTGGGCAGGCAAAATAAGTAACATTAAGTTGTCATCTGGAGTTCATTTCTCATCACTTTTTGACATCTTGTTTAAAATTATCATTAGAGTAATCAAATAATTAAAGTAATCCTGGTTATGCAGATGAATAGATTTGACTCCAGCCTCAAATCTGTTCACAGGGGAATTTCTGACTTTGCCGCAGCGCTCTCTGTTCTTTTATATTCACACAATGCAGCTCCCCGTAACGGTAATGAGAATGGAGGCAGTCTGTTGTTAGCCAATTAAAAAGTCCTCCATGGTTCCGGGCAGCCACTAATAACCCCACCAGGGATTACTGTACAGCAGGCTGGAGGGACAGCAGGGCACCAGTTTGCGCCCCAGCTTGCTGTCAACCAAGAGACGCAACCCTGTCGACCTCCATTCATTCCCGGTGTTTGCGGGGCCCACACGCCGGCTCTCCAGAGCAGCGTAAAAAGGCTCCCACTTGGGATACAAAGTGGCTCAGCTGTCCCTCTCCACTCTTCACCTCCCACAGCGCCCTCCTCTACACCCAAGCCAAATAAAGCCTCTCAGCAACTTCTGTTTTCCTAATCTGTGAACCCTGACAGAGGCGCCCACGCTTGAAAGAGAGAGAACTCAACATGGGATGATCTCCTGGTGACAGGGAGAAGCTGAAAAAACGTTGCCGAAACCCCCAGACCACCCTGTCATCTTCCTGTTTCTCGCCGCCTCTTTCTGTCGCCCCCTTTCTTCCTCGTCTACTTCTTTTGATCTATTTTCCCTTCCTTTTGCCCCTCGTCATCTACCTTCTCTAATTGGACTGTCACTGTTTGATTAAAACTGCTGAATCTGTTCTCGAGACTTGGCGGTGATGCACAACTTTTAATGCGGGGGGGGCTTCCGCTCTAAAAGCCTCGTATTTTTTCCGCTGTTCACAGACCATGTCCACAATACTAATTGGCAAATTATTTAGCACCGCAGTAGCTCCGGCCACTGGGGATTGTAGCACGCTGGTGCATTTTCCTTGCCATTAATCCACAGAGGAATGTTGCGCCGCCATTCACTTGTCAATGACTTAGCTGTCACATGAACATAGTAGAGGGTGGTAGGTTTGTGTGCTGTGATGTGGGATCTAGTGACAACAAAACTTTATGCAATGTCAAAATCAAAGGTTTTTCAGCTGATGTCGCTCACTTTATTGCTTCCATACTAAAGCCTCTCATGCCTGTGCTACATCCATCAGCTTTTCTGTAAGGTACTCGTTTTTTTTTTTCTCAGATGGACAGAGGCATGGACCTGCAGCTGTTGCTCAACCACGTTTAATGAAAGACAACGTCTGCCCTCACTGAGGGGAACTTGTGGCTTGTTAAACACAATGTCAATGCTGAAAACAGAGAATTTTCTTGCTGAAACAAATTACTAGTATTTCAAAGGTCAGCCAGCCACACCATTATGCTCACATCCTGGCAAAAGATCCATGGAGATTTTGTGGAACTGGCTCATATGTTGCAATTTTTCTGGATTAAGTCTTATATGGGAAGGATGTATTTGTTAAATAAAAGCCAACTCTTTGTTGCACAATGCCGCTAACACTTTCTCCAAGGCTCGCATCTATTTCAGAGTGGAATTTAACAGCCTTGTCACTGTCCTCTCTCTGTTTAACCTACACGCTCGTCGGCCAGACGCGCCTGACAGCACCAGACCCTGGAATAATCTCCCAGCAGCCCTGGCAGCACACAAACTGCACCATATTTAGTCATCCAACGTCCAGACACAGACCAACGTTGTCCTCTACCTTAATCAGTTTCTCTCTCCCTCTCTCATTTTTTATGCCCCCCCCCACCATCTCTGTCACTTTCCCCTCTCTCCTACTGCTTCCATTCATAGCTGTCCTTGCTCGCCCTCCCTCAAGTCATCTCTGCTTCATCACTGTCGCGCCCCTCGCTGTTTCCCCCTCATGTGTCCCCCTCTTCCTTCTTACCCGCAGAAACTCTTCTTTTCTTGTGCCTGTCAGTCCTCTGCCTCTCAACTCTTAAGCATATTTTCCAGGAGGCCTGGTTTTCAACTTTTTCAACTTTTCTAACTTCCTCTCACTCCCTTATCAACTGACCGTCAAATGTTGTGTCTAAGCGATTCCCATACCTCCATTTTCTTTTCGCCTCACCTGTCATAATTTATACCCCTTCCTCCAGCTCCTTTTTCTGCTCACTTGCTGCCTCTCGGAGCCTCCCCACTGTCTCCTTTTGAGCTGCTGACGGAAGCTGGGCCTGGATGCAAATGGGTTGCTAATTCTATCAGCCGTTTCTCTGTGCCCAACCGCGGTGGGTGTCAGGGCCTGCCTGACGAAGTGTTTTGGCTGATGAGTTATGGCCTGCGTGCTCACTTTTACCACGTCATCCTCACACACACATCATTGATCAGCATCTTTATCCATGCTGTCGCTGCCCGCTCTTTACCCCCACGAGCTTTTCTTGGAATCCATTTTTTCTTGTTGAATATTGTAATAGCTGAGTTTCTGTGCAATGTCTTCAGTTCTTCTGCAACAGCTACTTCAGAGCTTGTTGATAAAATATATTTTTATTTTAAATATCATAGTAGACATTATAAATCATATATCAATTGCTAGGAACCCCTGCTCTGGATAGCTCCCTCTCCCTATTATCCTTTAACACCCAATCTGTGCTTGAGAAGAGGCCAAACGGCAGGGCTTAAGCACTTGAGCACAGATGAGTGGTCCTATTTACCAAGCTTTTTTGAGGGTTTGCTGGCTTTGGACCCCTCACATAAAAAGAGAGAAGCCAACTTTTGTTTTTCCGACTCCCCATAAATCTGTCTGTCTGCCTTCCCCGCTTCACTGAAGTGGATACAGAGGCAGCCTTTTGTTCTACCGAGATGAGAAAGAGATGCTGTAGTGTAAGAGGGAGAGTGAGGGTGGGTGTGATTCATTGTAATTTAATAAATACCTTGCAAAGAGGGTTGGGGTACCTTCTCAGCCCCTCAGCTGTCTGTTTTGTTGCGGGGTTCTTCTAGATTTGACACCCAGGGAAGTAGAAAGAGGATTAGGGGAGGGAAAGCCCTAGGCCTTATACATTTCTTTTTGTCTTTTTCTTTGCACCCCTCAAGTTCTCTCTTTTTGGGACCGAGAGGCCCCTCAATAAGCTGTGAGCGTATGAATGATGTCATCCAGGTACCTATCTTGACCCAGAGATTTAGAAAGGCTTAAATGGATTCCCAAAGCCTCTTTTGTTCTAATGCAGGATATAATCCTCAAATAGCTATAACTTTTGGTGTATTTTCTGGTTCACTGAATGAACATAATGTTTCCCACTCTTGGATCAGCACTGTGTAACAATAGGGCAATGGT
>KV751339.1:6372246-6410814 GCA_001698575.1 Mola mola
ATCCTATAAGGGCAAGCAGAGGTTAGGCCCATGTTCCAGTCGTAGCACAGATGTCAGGACACTTTTTAGGCCTGGTAATTGAGAAACAAGCTCATTTTTAGACACATGAAAGAAAGACAGTCATGAAAGCATGGCACAGTGTGCAAGTTCACATGATTTGGATAACACAGGCAACATCCCATGTTATTGTTTCTTAATCATGGCAGGGCGGGGAGGAGCAGGATTTCTGTGCTTTCATTCCCTGCAACACAATTGGTCTTGGGTGGAACTAAGTTAACCTCGCTAGATTGGTTTGAATTTCCACTTTGGATCTCAAAGCCCGGCAGCTCAAAATTGTCCTCCTGGGCCAGCGGAAATTTTGCTCTCCATCCCTAGAGGGCAACATGATACGAGGCTTAGCGAGATGCCAAATACCGACGGGCAGGGATAAAAAAAAAAAAAAGCCAGAGCTGCCATGATAATACTGCATGAAAGTGCCATAGTCGTACTTTTGCTAATTGACTTAAAGACCAGTTTCGACCCCCTCTTCACCTCTGCCGCCTTTTGCTGGAGGCTAACAAGCAACCGACGCTTCAATTACTTACACTGCGACACACAAACGAGCAGGAAGGTTTGCAAATGCGTCAGGTGGGGGAGGTGCACTTCTTTTTTTTAAAGAAACTGCCTGTGCTTTCAAATAATTACCCAGCCAAGGAATGTTGTTCTAAATCGAGATCAGTAAGAAATCAAGCCTCTGGGGTGGTTAGCGTGAGACGCAGGTCTACACGACAGCCAGGCATGCAAAATCTGAATTTTGATTTGGCGGCACGTATGTTCCTCTGGCTGAGACAACAGAGTTTGGTTATTTTGATTGTTTTGTTTCCCAGCTTTGTTCTTCGCTGCTATTCCCTCCATCATTACACAACTTTGGTCCTCAGCCAAACCCACAAAGGACAGACGCTTTTCTGGTTTGGTGGAGCCACCCATAAAGATTCTGGGGCAAGTCGATGGTGAAACAAACAGCAAAGAATCGAATAACAGCGTTCTTTTCAGTTGGGTTAAAACCCCTTCGGAAATGCTTTGCAAGGTCCAAGTGACGTGTGCATGTGTGAGTATGCATCTTCTTGCATTGGTGCATGTGTGAGAGCCACATGTAGTGTAGTGCGATGTAGTGTTTCATCCCTGTGCCAAAGCAAACTGGTTGGAGCTGCAGCATGCCCACCCTACTCTCCCAGGCCCCCATCGAGTCTCCCCCACAGATGGTAGCAATCACCTCCTGAGGTGTCCATCATGGCCAGCAAACTCTTCCTCTCCATCGTCATGTAACGGAGTCTCTGCCCCAACATTTCCCTGCTCTTTAATTCTCTCCCTATATATGTTTTTCTTTTTGCTGAAACCAGACTTTCTGTATGTTCTCATTGAGTTTGTTGTGTTTTGGTAACAGTTTGGCTCCTCTAATGCTATTGCAGGCCTCTGAGCTCTATTGCCAGAGAAAATATGTGGTTTCTGGCTGTGAGTCGGTGTTGCTGAGGGAAGCGAGATTCAGAGGCTGTTAAGAGAAAATATACGTCTTGCTTGTTTACAGTGACTGCACGACAATCTCTAGGCATCCATTGGCTGTGGTTTTGTCTGACCATGGCTAACACAAACTGTCAAACTAATCAGTCGCTGTAACCACGTTTTGGTGATGTCATCAGGAAAATTTTGAATTTAACCTGCAGATTAACATTAACTGAAAGCTGCAGTGATGGTGTTTGAAAGACAAGGGCAATTACCAAGAAGGGAGGGTGAGTTGCATGGGGGGAACTGTAGGAAACATAGTTTTTGAAACACAATATTTTGGCTTCTGTAGCATAATTATTGAATTTTCCTTTTTGAATTAACGTAAAATGTCTTTTGGCTTTGACCGAGTCACAGCTTCAGTGCTTCTTGTAATAAATTATCAATAGAATAAAATCACTATAACTCAGTGGATATGATCATCAGGTGCCAAAATGCCAGATTGTTAAGAAAATTTCGACCATTTGAATTGAAAAGACTTGGTGGTTGTCACAGTGGATGTCATCAAACTCTGCTTTCTGTCTGCAAAATGCTGATCAGAAAAAAAAACAAAAAACGTTTCAATTTTTCCCCTCATCTCTGGCCACATTGGTGAATTTACACAGCAGGTTCCATCTGTCACTTTCTATTTCTACACCCAAAGTCCAGGCATCACATGGCTGTGGATGCCAAGAGTCATGGCACAATAAATCACAATAAATTTTACCTTGGCTCTTACTGATTTACCATGATACTGCGTCTGCCTCTGTGATCATAGCTGTAGGATACTGCCTGTGAAAAAAAAAAGTAGAAACTTAGACAGAGTGAAGGCAAAGGCAGAACAGAGATAACAATGTTTAGATGTGGGGAAGTGAAGTGGACCAGAGAGAGAGAACAGAGCTAAGGACTCAACTCTCCACTGACACCAGGCCCCCCAACCTGGCAACCCTCCAGCCTAATCTTGTTAAAATCTTTCCCTGCCTAATGCCATCCAGAGAGAGAGAGAGAGAGAGAGACAGAGACTGGGATTTTAAGGGAGAAGATGGGCAAGAGAAAGGGGTAGCAAGTGTATTTGAGATGGGGTCTCATGAAAGTAAGAGGGGAGAGGGAGGGAGAGAGGGGGAAGCTGTGGGGAGGGGTTGGAGAGGAATTAGGGGACTCTCAGTTCAAAAGGGCTCCCGAGAGCTGGCTCTTAAGCCCACGGCATGAGGCTAACCGCAGAAACCAGCAAATGGAGGGGGAGAACTGAGACACGGTGACAGAGCCAGGAGTGAAAGATATGTCTGAGTGGAAGTGGAGCTGGAGCTGAAATGACTTTGTTACAACGAGCTTGGTGCTCATAATGCACTCAAGTCAATGTAGTGCACACAGCGGGGCTGCAGGAGTTGTATTATCCTGTTAGGCCTCCACTTGGAGTTCTTAAATCTTCATCTCAGCTTGTTGTCCACAGCTCATTAGTGTCTACAGACCCGGCGGTGTTAACATCTGTTGAGGTCTCACTTCTTTTTGACTTTTTTTGCATCTTTTGTTTCTTAATTCTTGTCATTTTGTGAGCAGTTACTTCTTTTTTTGACGTAGCGTCTCTGGTGCATGTGGCGCATACGTGTGTTTGTACACACTGCACATTTCTTTGGCTCTAATGAGGAGCTAATTAACCGGGTGTTACCACCGGTACCCCGAGCAGGTGGCTGGAATAACCAGGCATAACTCAGCCCAAACACATAGACACAGACACACACCGGTGCACACACATGATGGCAGGATCCCATATAGCAGACTCTGTTTGGCCGTGCAGGGAAGGCAGTGGGGGGATGGTGGCTGCATCAAGTCTGGACCATGTCCTGGGCCAAGAGGGGTGTGGGGCTTTGGGAGGGCGGCCCTCCAATTTTCAAGAACCAATTTTTGCCAGGGGATTTGGGTTTTGGCTTGACTTTGGTCAAGATGAAGGAAAAATGAGGGTTGATTTACCCTCAACATATGGAGGGGAACCGAGAGGCGGTGCACTCTGCAAACACACTTGCATTACATTTGTCGAGCACAGTCTTTACGGGCCAATTTGTCATAGCACACTTGACAGAGCAGTCTGCGAATTAGTTCACAGCACATTTATTTGTTGAGGCACCTGCTATGAAAGTTGGAATACAACAGTAAGGTGATCTTCTGTCAGTCTGCCTTACCTGAAATGTTCCCATCTTATCCCCATACTTCTTAAGAAAACTCATACTTCCTGAAGGTTTAGGCTTTAAAATTTCACAAAATACATCTTTTTTTTTTTTA
Source organism: Mola mola (assembly GCA_001698575.1). NCBI lineage: Eukaryota > Metazoa > Chordata > Actinopteri > Tetraodontiformes > Molidae > Mola > Mola mola. The sequence goes on from KV751339.1 coordinate 6,376,042, forward strand.
TTTACTCAAACAAACTCGAAGAAAAGTTCAACAAAGCAGTTCAAAATGCGGTATTGAATTTAGTATAGTTAGTGGCGGAAAAAAATGTCCAAGCAACGTCCTGACTTGCCCAACATCGTTGCATTGTAAAACATTGCCAAGCTAAATTGTCGTAAAAACCAAACTGCATTCTGAAGTTTAAAAAAAAAAGACATATATATATATATATATGTGTGTGTTTGTGTGTATTTTGAGTTTTGTACAGTACACAACTTGGAAAATAGGGCTTAGGTTGAAAAATACCAAAGTTCTCCTTTTAAAGAAAGAAGCACCACTGATATCACAATCTAAAAGAAAGCATTTACTTTACCCTTTACCGATTTTCATTTTGAGTTGTTCATTTTGAGGACAAAGTGGTGCAACTATTCTCTCTTCTAATATTGTCCTCTGGCTTCTCTCCTTCCGTGCCTTCCTTTATTGTATTGCAGCATCCCTCTGTTTGCGTTTGTCGATTGATTTCCACGACAACATGAGTGGCCAGTTTTACACATCCTTGAACTGGACACTGACCCACTGATTTCTCGCCCTCTAGCACCCAAAGAAAACTTTCGTCCAAAATGTCTCCTTTTTATCTTGCATAAAAGTTTTTTTGTGGAGCACTAGTTGGACTTTGCCGTGTTAATGAATTGAAAAATGGTCTTCAACAGTGTTCAGTTATCCCTGCTGAGCCTAATTTGGGTTAAGGGGTGCTGTGGTTCTTGGGGGTGGGGGCAGCTGGGGTATCGGTGTGTTTGAATGTGTATGCACAAGCACTTCAAAACAAACCCATAAACATTCCAGAATCTTTGAGCAGCTGCAGGGCCATGTTGAACTTAACTACACACAGCATGTACGCCACATGAACATACACACAAATGCATACTTTTGGCCATCAGGGATTTCTGCTTATTTTTTTCTCCATCATTAAACTTACATCACATTTTCATCCATGTTTTCTCCCTTTTTCTAACTGAACTATTATTTCTGACAGACACTAATCCTCTAACTGTCTGTCATAAAACAACCTACTGTTAAAGTCATTCCCAGCCATCACTACTACACATGCTTAATCATTTAAACATTAACTTCTGAAGCTTTCTTTACATTCTCCACACTCGAACATATCGTCTCCCACTCCAGACTTCGTTGGCCGATCTTGTTGCGCGGCTGTAAATTGAGAAGATGCCCTGAGAAGGCCATCAGTACTTGAGCAAGGGGAGAAAATGTGGCACAAATGTTGCTTTCATGTTCTGCTACAAGGTGTTAATGGACACAAGTGCTCACAGCTGGTGTGTGTGTTTGAGACGCTTGATCATAATCACAGTCCCCCCTCCACTCACCAGAGCTGCTGTGTTCTTTGTCACGTTCCCCTCAGAAAAAGTTGGACAGGCTGTTTAATTGTTCACATGTATAGCCACACTACACGCAGCAGCTCACACACAGGCACACAGAGGGTGAACCACTTACAGTGCCAATGTGACATCAATTTAGTATATTTTTTGGTTCAGCTTTTTTGATTTGCTTCCCTCAACCCACATTTTGAACTTAAAGAGCCCACCAACAGATCCAGCAATGTCTCCTCACGACCACTGTCTCGATACGTATTCATACACAAAACTGTATTTCTTAAATTGCAGAATGTCACACAAATACAGCCACATGTGCTGTCCCTTTCTTTTTTTCCCCCGGGTGTGCAACCAGGGAAAACTGGGCCTCCTTCCCAACCTGGTGTCAGGTCTGTCTCGCTCGCTGCTCACACCGAGCTATTTTACTTCACTTATGTATCGTGATTTTCCTCCCAGTGTCATTAACAGTCATTCTGATTAAGTGCAAGGAGCTGATTGAACATTTCACAGGTCATTGAGCTTAAAGTAACTGCCGAACTGACCTTGGCTGCAGCAGCACATATCAGCTATTGATGACGGAGAAAGAAATTATTGAAAGTATCTAGTGAAGTGGTTACTTGTTTAGTCACTTAATCACAAAAAATGTGATTGTCTGAATGAACCAACACAAATCAGGTTAAAGAGTTCAGATTCAAGAGTTTGATAAGATTAACACCATTTACATTTGATTGTAGGTATATTAAGCAGCAGCTGCTTAGTTTAGCTTAGCTGAGACTTAAGATAGAGAAAAAGCTACATGTATACCAACAGGTACCATCTTCCGTAAAGCTCATAAATGAACATTTCATATCAAATGCAATCTATAAAAACATCTTAAGTGCAAAAAAAACACATGATACAGAACGTGCCATGATTTTTGGCCACGTATAGTGACTTGTAAGAGTCTCTTTGGGTTGCTGGGATATGCAACTGGCCCATAAAACATACTTTCATAAAGAACATAGCGTCTGGAGTGAAAACTGAGAGCTAAAAACAAGCTCCAGCCCTGGCTCCCTTCTCACGTTGCACAATAAATCATCATGATGTGAAGTAGGTGTACATGTTGAATTGTCGGTTTGCTGAAGATGGTTTGATGATGGTTTGAGATCGTTTTGATTCACCATTCACGCAAACATAAAAACCTCCCAGTCCCTCAGCTAGTCAGTTTACTCCAAATTGTTATCATATTCCAGTCCAAACATCCATTGTTTGTGTATTATAAACATCAATTGGAATTTAATTAATATAACCAGTTGTCTTAATCCCCCTAATAATTGTCTTTTGTCATAACTTGATGTTTTTGGTCAAACTACTCTGCTGTTGTTTACCTCGTTCTAATTAGTCAGTGGGTAACTTTGAACTGGAGCTAAATTCTTCAGCAGTCGTCTTTGAAGCCATGGCCAAAATCCCAGCTCTGGATCAAACTTGTTACACAAACAAGCAGGGCAGTTTTCTCATTAGACTTCACAAATGCAAACCCAACTATGTAGAGAGCGAGCAGGGTTTATGAATGGAGATTGTGGTCCAATATGGAAGCATTGAGGGAAAGACGTCTGAGTCGAAGAGACATTAAGGAATCAGCTGGATTTGAAGTGGAACTGGGGAGAACTATGAAGAAATGTAACCTCACTTCACATGTCCCATATAGTGTGGCTTGCCTCATTTAGAAGACGACTATCTCGAGCCCGTTCCTTTTTCTCAATCGCTCTCGCTTTTAATAGATCTCAGAAGTCTTTACTCATCCGTGATTCATGAAATTAATATCTCTCTTTCCAGTGATTAATAACTGATGGGCTGAAAGAAGCCGGATTCATTAATTAAGAAATGGAGAAATGAGCTTTGCAAATATCACTTTTGATTGATGAGTTGTGGAAGAGCAGCCAAGCATGGAGCTGCAGTGCGGATTATAAATCACTCACCAGTGCCTTACTGGAAAATCTCTCCCAGCTCCTTTGCATTATGCACAATACATGTTTGCCTCTTAGACTAGAAAGAAAAATACTGGCTCATCTTTGCTAATGCATTTTATGACAATGTTTTCTGCAGCGTGTAACTGCAACCTTCATGCCCGGCGCTGTCGATTCAACATGGAGCTGTATAAGCTGTCAGGGAGAAAGAGCGGAGGGGTCTGCATGAACTGCCGCCACAACACCGCGGGCCGCCACTGCCACTACTGCAAGGAAGGCTTTTACAGGGACATGGCCAGGCCCATCACTCACCGACGAGCCTGCAAAGGTAAGAGTCTGACATAAAGTTTGTGCCGAGGGCACGACTTATTCCTGTGAGTTTATTTTTCTGTAATCAACAAGACGTATGAGATGCTATAATCTAATAGTGCTCATTGCTGTGCAGCAACTCTTGCATTTTCTGCGAATGAGATGTTTCTTGGTGGTTTTGTTCTCTTACATGGTGGAGGGTCACTCGTCGTTCATCAATGCACTTCTTGTGCTGTCAGAAACATAAAACATATTATAAATAACATTTTTCTGGCAAAGAATTACCCACCACTCTATGTTTACAACATCTAAAGTGAGCAAGGTTGACTTTTGTGTTCTATCAATCAGTAATAGAGTAGCACAATGAATATGTATTTATATGAATATGTCATGGATTATAACTTTAAGCCCATTTTGACTTTCATTTGGCAACATGCTGCACTAAATGTTTGCAAAAGGTTCAAACAAAAGCTGACTGAGATGTTCTAACCCAAATAATATTTGTGGAATCATGTCAATACTGAAAACGTTTAATATAAGTAACAAGTTCTGACTGGAAACATACACAGTCACGGTGCCTTTAACTGAAAAATATCAGCACGTCTCACTTGAAATAGCGGAGAGAAACAAAGTGAAACTGTGCCTAAAGCTTTCCTGACTACCCCCACAATTTTTCCCATACCACACTTCACATAATATTATCACATGACCAAGGCGTCTCTCATAGAAACCCTTTTTTTTTTTTTTTTTTTTTTTACATTTGCAATACTTGAATTCCAGCCTGATATTATGCTGGAAGCATTTCTCCTTCCTTGCTGGAGTCATTGCAAAAACAACAGCAGCTTTCTGTACTTGTTGCTTAGGAAAATATTTAAATCAACAGCAGAGAGGGCGTGTTGTTCATTCTGTTGATCGTTGTGAATGTAAAGACTTTCATCCAGAATATTTAAAAACAGCACTGATGAAAGCTGTCAGCGTTTCAAAACTGTTAAGATTCTTTTGGTAGAAATTTCATGGCAAGAATCTCCCACTGCTTTCCATTCAGTTTTCCCCTCTGCAGCCAACCCAAGCTGTAACCGAAAACCAGGAGGTTAGGGATGGCACAATGTTAGTCATGCTGAGATGTTGGCGGATTCATCATATATTGACAAAAACTTCATTTGGTCAAATACCTCAAAACTTAAGTCATTTGACCTGCTACTACACCAAAATACTGGCAAAAAATGATCTGCCTCGGTCCTGACAGTTAGTCCTGAGATGTTCATTCGCCATCTGAAAATTATTCGGCATTTTGCATTTCCTGCGATCCCTGCGTTTGCGATGTGCATGAACACACTCACCTGATGATCAAGTAGTCAACAGTTTATCTCCCTCCCTCAGGAAGGACACGCAATGGAAATTAAAGTCAGAATAGATGGTGGTGAGTGCCTGGCTCTGTGATTGATCAGTGCAATACCACAGCCCCATAATTTTCCTTCAGCTTCAGGCCTTGCTCACTTTGTTTCCCCTCCATCTTGTCCATCTCGCATGATTGTTTATAACCACCATCCTCTTCCTCCACAACTTCTAGCACAGCACAGCAAGCCTTTGAAATCTTTGTATTTTTCTTTTACTATCGGAGGCTCTGGTGTTATTTTTCAGCCCTGTTTTATCTCAATATATCCAAGTCAAGAAAGAGAGGTCAGAGGTGCAGTATGGCTCAAGGGGGGTGGGTGTCATGTTTAAAATGGATTTTCAACAATAAAATACAGGTGTTTTCAAAGTGCAACACAGAAGTGGGGAGGGCTTGGGGCAGCACAGGCTCTGCTTCTACTAAGTCCTTTTCTGTAGATGACCACCCATACAGCATCTGAGGAACATATATGGAAGAGTAACCACCTTTTTCTTGCCTCTGTCACTATCTCCCACATAACGCACACACTCCTTGTTAAGTAACAGGCCTGCAGCTCTGGATATTCCACAGCCCCACCTGGAGCCCTTGGTGGTGTCACAAGCATTAAAGCAGGCAGGAAAATGAAAGAAACGTGTCATGGCTGCAGTGATTGATGTTTTCAGTCCAAGTCACGCAGCTGAGATGTGTTGACCACAAGGATCACTGATAGAGAGCATCGTAAAGAGACTATAGTCCATGTAATGCAGCGTCGGCCAACATTAACCACAGTGGCTGTTTGTCTAAAACATCCTTCTGAAGTAGGGCACGAGGATGTTTGCTGTCAGAAAACAATCTAAAAGTAGTTGTAGGTGTGTGATACAGATGAAAATGTAACCCTTGAGGAACACCATTTTTGTACCATGTTTAGCTAATTATCTGTGAATATGAACAGAACAGACCATGATGTTGATCTAGGATCTATTTATTGTTCTAAATGCTAGAATAAGGGTAAATGTTTATTGATTTAATATGCACGATTGATCATTACTCAGTTAAAACAACATACTAAGAATTTAATGATTAAATTGTTAACATGTTTTTAATATCAAACCACCGTCTGTTGTATGTTTAAGTAAATAGACTTAACTGTTAAAAAACATATTCCCATCAAAGGGTAGAAATTTACACACACACAGCAACACAAATCAGTTAAAGGGAGCAAACGCCTGTCAAAGGACTAAAAATCCCAGCGCAGTGCCCGTCAGGTCTGCAGGCGCAAAAAGGCTTGAAAAGTCATCAACCTCCGAGGACGTTTTTACTGCATCTTAACTGGCCCAAGCCACTGCAAATAAAAATTCAGAAAAACAGTTCAGGCAGCAGAGCAGGGGTGGAGATTGACACCAACCACCCCCATCCTGCCTCTTACAACCCATTCAGACCTGGCAGTTGCTGGTTGTTTACTGAACAGTGTAGACACTGGCAGTAAAGTCTGACGTCTTAACAGCCTGTGATTGTTTAGAGGGGACGTGAGAACGTCTAACATCGCTCAGGTCTGGTTCACGCCAAACAGACTGAGTTGATAGCCTGTGCTGTTCCGGGATCAGTTGGGGGAAACAATGGGCACATGCCTCAGCAGGCATGTCAAACCAACCGGACACTTGTCAGACGGATCATATAACCGATAGTGATCATCCCACTTTGTATCATTTCACAGGCAACAATCAAATTTGCACACTTTGCATATTTTTTATTTTGATAGACATCTCTTGTGTAGTTTTGAAACTGAAATGCTATGTTCATCCCAGCTTGGTTGCGCTGTAGTACCTACCTGGTGACAGCAGCTGGAGTTCTGGCTGTCCTTGATGAATGAGGGTGGGTATAGAGGTCAGGATATGGTTAGCACACAGCAACGGAGTTAAGACACCCCTTGACTTGATCCCTGACATCCACCTCAGCCTTGCATCTCAGCCTTTATTTCCTTCGGGTCGGTCAGAAACCCTTGACAAGGCTTGGGTTTTCCCAGTTGCTCCTGCGTGACTCAAATGATGGGGATTTTGCACGGATGCTGAAAAACATCAGATTTACGTTTCTGTGCGAGCTTCAAACAGATCGCAGCCACTTTGACACCTGTGGACTGCTCGACCGTGCCAGAAAACGCAAAACGTGTTTCTGGAGATCTGAGCCACAGTTAATCCCCTCTAACCCTGCCTCCCAACACACACGATCACCCTGGGTCAGTTTCAGCCATTTAAAGCCTGCCTTTGCCCTGCTGACAAATGGAATGATCCTCTGTTGCAGCCGCAAAAAAATGTTCAGAGCAAATAAACACATTAATTGATCCGTCGAGCTGTGAGAAGAAAGCGTGACGTGTTAGGAGCTGCATTTCTCTTCCGGCCCCCCCACTAAGTGTAATTTTTGCCTTTCTTGTTGTTTCTTGATAAACTTTGACAATTACAGCTATTGTGTTACACTAGAGTCATTTCGGTAAATTTGCACAAGCCTATGCCTGTTTGTCAAAGAACCATGCAAAAAATAAAGAGTGAAACCTACACACCCCTCAATACTATGTAAGAAGATGTCAAATGGTTTTGATATAACACTGATATATTTTTCTCACTGGACCTCTGTGAAATGCATTTATTATTCGAAGAACAAATGCCTGTTTAACTTTACCAGAGTCGGCAGTTTGGATAGATTCAGCCTTGTTTATGCTGCGGACACACCAGAGGCTCTGTTTGGACTAAACTGAAGCTCTCCCTGTTTCTCTCCAGTCTTCTCCTCCACTTCTCACTCCCAATATTTGGCCTCTCCCTCTCGCTCTCTGTCACCCTCTCTAACGGCTTGTAAAGTTGTCTCGGAAGGTTTCAGATCAACACGCCAGCTCTTGTATTAAACAGCTCTTTAAACAACAACAAAAAAAAGCTTCTTGTTACTTATGAGGGTTTTAGTAATTCGCCTAGAACCAGCAAAACTCATAAAAGCATTGCCAAAACAAGGTGACCCGAGCATTGCTTGTTGCTGTTGGCATTTGTTGGGCCATGACTGAACTTTCGGGAAGTGATGAAACAGTATCGCGTGTCACATCGGCACCAGACTGCACACAGGATTTAGGGATGTGGAAGTGTGGTGAGGTTTTCTGACTCACCTGACAGAGATGCACTTCATCCTGTCATTCACCTACTTTTTCTTACTTGCTGAATTATTCTTTCAGGTCACATAGGTTTTCTCCTTACAAGATTTTACCCATACAGTCACATTGTCATATCAAGTCAATATCTTGAGTGTGTCTTTTTAGCAGCAACCTTCAGTTAACATTGAATATATATTGTCTCTCTCTGCTCTGTCTTATTTCACATCCCTCCGCCCCCCTTCATGCCTGTCCCTGACCCCACCTCAGCTTGTGACTGCCACCCTGTGGGAGCAGCGGGCAAGACGTGCAACCAGACCACAGGCCAGTGCCCCTGCAAGGACGGTGTCACCGGCATCACCTGTAACCGCTGCGCCAAAGGCTACCAGCAAAGCCGTTCACCTGTGGCCCCGTGCATCAGTGAGTGAATCACATCGACACAGCTACCATTCACTGATAATTTCCTTTAAGAGGCTGAAAACTGTAAAACACAGACAAATTTTATTGTGAAGACATATAGGGCAATAGAGCGATAGAGTCAAGAGAGGCCGGACATTACAGAGCGTAATTGAAAGCACACTTCCTTTGGCCTCAAGTCATTCTGGCCTTTTGACAGGCACACCCAACCTGATCGCTGCACTGCATAAACACACTGTGTGATTGCACGGCCATAATTTCGTGGAGCCCAGCCCATCAGATCTTTGTTAAAGCACAAGAAGTGTTTGAGTGTGAGGACTCAAGACGTGGGTATTGTTTTCGACTTGCTGGCAACAGTATGCAGTAGTATGCATGCTGACATCATCAGGTTTTTTTTAATTTCCTGTGTCACGCGAGTGTGTGAGAGCACGCGGATTATGAAGTTTGCCAGTGCCCTGGCACATACAGGCACGTGTAATAGAGGACAATTTTCCACCACGGCATGTGCCAGGCAATATGCACACACTCCAACAAACTAATTCAAGCCACCCAGCACTGTACCAGGCTCTGCCATACTGTGCCACATGCTGCCATGTTGTTTCTTTCACAAGCAGCTCACAGAGCAGATGGCAGATGGGCAAGAAGGAGACTGTGGTCATGGAAGACAGACCCCACTCATCTGAGTGCCACAGAACCAACCACAGAGCAAGAAGCGCTGTTTTTAAGTGCATTAGGGCTGAACAATTAATTTGAATATTATGAATATTATATGGTCAATTGTAATATTCATTTTTTTTATAGATCTGAGAAGCCTCATTCCAAATTAGGATATATAGTTAATTTTGCATACAATTCATCTCTAATCTGCATTTAAGTACATGCCCACTTTTGGACCCATTATAGATAGTTTTAATGACAACTCTGCGTGGCCTCACAGTGGGCGCCTCCTACTGAGGCTCCTGGACCCCAAGACAGAAGACAAGCCCATTAAGCAGCCAATTAGTATGATGGCAGCAACCCTCATCTGAATGATTCTTTCATCATCTGTCCGTCTTCACAGGATGTGGCCACGAAGGGCACACGGACACCAAGTGTCTTCCAGCAGCTGCGCCTGCCTTCATAAAGCTCTGTGACCTTGTTTGCTTTTGTTGGCGGGGTGTCCATAATTTCAGAGAGACAACTGCTGCTTTTGCCTCAAAACAGCTTTCCAGCAGCCGCTCGACCCGCCTCCCACCGACACGCTCCTACTCGCTCAGTTTAAACCGTCAACCTCCCAATGAAAAGCAGATCCTCTGGGTGGATGCTTAGCCAGCGTTCCAGTAACTCTGTTTGCGGTTAAAGCAGGGGCCTGTTGTTAGCATTAGCATATGTATTGGAAAGGTGCACACAATTACAAGAGAAGTCCTGGAGGAATTCCACAAGGCACTTTCAAAGAACAGCCAGCGGGCACAGCGAGGGAGGGCTGCATCTGTCTCGAGACGATCCAAGCAAGGATCTCCTCGTGCCATCTGTTCATCTGTCTATAGATGCTTGCATTACACTGCAGAGGCAGCCCAGTGTCTGTCAGGGGGAAGACAAGAATAATCTAGTGTAGCCACCTTTTCTCCCAGTGGTACCATGTGTGTCGACTTTTGAATAGATCAACTCCAAACTGAATTACAGAGTATTTATGGGTTTAACTCAAAACCTAAACGTGGTCCTCCAACATCCTTTTTTTTTTTTCATTTCAGTTTACACCGTCACAGGATCTTTCAATGTATTCTTTAGGAAATGTTGTTGAAACCACGCACACTGGACTGTGGAATTCATGGTTTACTTTGCACTCGTCCTTCTTCTCACCACCAATAAGTATCTCTGTCAGTGTTTATCTAGTATGTCTGTCTTCAATTCCCCTTGTGTTTTTGTGTGCATTGCTGACATGTCACTATCTTACTTTATGACATCCTGGTATTTTTTTCTTTTTGGCCTTTGTAAGCAAAGGCACCAAGCTAAACCTCTGTATTCTGTTGCATAAATTGCTTATAATGTATTCCAACAAGCACCATTTCTTTGACTACAATTGCTCTGTTGGCAGACATAGAGCCAGTTCACTTAGACCGTATTTGAGAGGTAGGAATTCACATTTAACTAGTGAAATAACTTTGTAATTCTTGTATGTGTTTCAGAAATCCCAGTGGTCAGCCCCACAGCTGTGGTAAGCAGCACAGAGGAACCAGCAGGTCAGTGTGCGCTTTCTGCACCTCGCCCATAAGCATCACTGCTTTATGATAGGAACAAAAACATATTTTTTTTATATTTCTGGACTTTAGTTTTAAGGTGTGGAATAAATGTTAATGAAGGGTGGGGCTTTTTCTTTTGAATTTTTGCACATAGAACGAGTGCTCTGGGACCTACAGAATTTTTTCCATTGTCCTAAAAACTTTTCTCCTTGGCACCGTTTCCCCGCAGGCCTCCAGTTAGTGCAGACAAGCTGTACTCAGAATATAGCAGCCGCTTAAAGCCAACGTCACTAGATCGGCAGGTGATTAGTTAAAGTTTAGCTGGGAGATACAGCGGAAGGGAGCGTTTTAAAGCATGAAAATGTTGTTGGAAACTGACTGGGGGGAAATTTGTTCAGTCTCCACTGTCCAGTACAGGCTGCGGTCAATTACCCTTTCCTTATTTTTCATTATGTGGCTGTTGGATGGTGAAAAGCTGGGTCATTAGTGAGTTTATATCATGTATCATCACTCAAGCTGCAGATTGTACCCCCATGTTGCCCACGACTTTATTTAAGTTTTCCAATCACATACTAATTTAGATTTTATAACTGCAAGTTATGATTTTGACTTATGGATGTCATTTTTATAGAAATAGTTATATATATTTGGAGCACTCACCTCAGGTCCTGTCCTCCTATAGAATAAATAATTGCCTCACATTTACGGAATAGTTTTGTGTAATAAATCAATTTGCTATCTTGCAGGTTTTTAATAACACTCTGCACAGTAAACATTATAAATTGGCTAAGTTAACAATTTGTTTAGCTTAACACAATGACTTAACACAAAAACAGTTCAAACCAACCCCTATGAAACTACAAATTGTTGTTTATTACATATATTTACAGTTCTAGATATAAAAAGGCCAGGACACTTACCAAGTCTTTTTGGCAGAATAGCTCCAGCTTTATGTTTACTGCAAAGACATAAATCAAATGAGTGTATTTCCTCTAAAACATATCTCATATTTGCAGGTTGTTTTCACATGTACAGCTTTTCTCATGTGCTCTCATTACTTTGGATTCTCAGCCTTTGGAAAACAACTGCAGCCCTTTCTTATGTTTGCTACTTCCCTGGGAAAATGTTACAGGCCCTAAGAACTCAAGTATTGTTGGTCGCCAATTCAACTCAGGCTCTACCAAAACACACCAGAGCATTTCTTCCCATCTTTCTCCTTCCTAAGCTACCATAAAACGAGCCTCGCTATCAGAAACCTAAAGGCCCAAAATGTTTTTTGTGCAAGGGGAGGCGGATGCAATTTGTACTTGTCATGGCACAGTGAGAGGGGCTCAAAGGAACGAGGGCATGAAGACCCCCAGAGCCAATTGTGAGTGTTTTCAGAGGGCCAGTCTTCTGGTTCAGTGGGCGATTCACTGAGAGGTTTTTCAGGTGAACAGCCAGCAGTGAGCGACTCTTCATGGGAAAACACAGTTTCACCACTGATACCTTTAGGCCAGCCACTGTATACTGCAGGCGCACACAATGGTAGTGATCTAATGAAATCCATGCACGACTCATACAAAATGCACGCCTGCCACAGTTGCATGCACACTTACATGATAATGATCTGCACATGAAACCACAAACTCGCTCATAATGAAAAAGACCTTAAGCAAACTATGATAGTTAACATCAGTCTGTCAGCAACACACACACGTACACGAATCCATCCGGATTTACACCTCTGCAACCGTCCACATCTACACCTCCGAGTCTTTTCAAATTCATCCTGTCTTGGGTTTATTGGAAGTTGCCATCTGCTCTCTCTTTTACCCTTTTATTCCTTTTTCTCTCCTCTCTCCAGCTAATAAAATCTCCAGCGCTCTGATATACAGCCAAGCCTCCTGGACATTTTTATGGGCTCCTTGGTCCCCTGTTTCTTCCCTCCTTCCATTGCTCCATCCGTCCTTCCTCCCCAAAAATGAACGATGTAACACCCTACTCTCATGCAACCCAGAAAGCGTAATTTTTCTCTCTCACGACCTTTTTATTTTGTAATTGGGGCATTTTATGTCCAGCAATTTTATTCGGTTAGCGCTGGGAGGCAAGATGACTGAATGGTTTTCCTTTTGAAGGCAACCAAGACCAGACCAGTTACCAGCATGTGTTATTTCAGTTTCATGCCCTGCCATTCCGAACGAGCAGCGCGGTCAGCTTCTTGTGTCGGTTCACTAAAACTTACTAGAGTTGTGTTTGAAAAAGAATTTTCAGTCCCCCGTTTTCATTTATTCTTAACTTTGTTCTCCTCATAGTTTTGTGATTGAAACAAATGGATCCAAAATTTTATGGTGTATAAACTCCAGTGGCATTAAGTCATGTAGCAGAGCGTTGCCAATAATCAGCAGTGTCTCTTCGATTCATGTCACAGCTCCCATACCAGTAGTTACCATAAGCAGTGCCACGCTTTGCGTTTATTGTAACCGATTTCTAACATGAGGATTTTCATCTTTTTTGAAAGGTAATGTAATTTTGTCTTCTTTGTTCCCCTTTCAATCTACTAATGATAATCATATTTCGCGAACACACAGAAAAAAGTAATTTAAAGTGGAGATGACACAATAACATTTTCAGGATCACAATAAATGAATTAACCATTGGAAGTTATTACTTGCATTTGCTCTATTCGACTCATCTTTAGCTTTCATGGTCCATAGAAAATGTCATTTTCAATCCGATTATTGGGATTGTCATTTTTAATTCTTTTGGGTTAAAGGTAAACTTTTGGACATAAAGAGATGGAAGGTTCCAGAGAATCGTTTCAAATTGGATTAAGAAAATTAGGAATTTAGGGAATTTAGGGCATAGGGGATTTTTTTCCGTCCCTCATAGAAGACTGCGTGAAGAAACACAGCTGGTAAAGCCACTCAGAAAGACACATGAGAACTACACAGCTAAGAGAAAGCCGAGACACACCACTTCAAGCCAAGAGATCCATTTCAACTGTCACCATCATTGTGACACCTCATCACTGGCAGCTCCTCCGATGAGTGGTCACTCGAGGTCATCTATCCAATGTGTGGTCTCAGTCATCACATTGGCAGCCAAGGTCTATTCACATACATCCAACCATGACCTGCTTCCACCATGTTCTGTCTTTCCTCAAGATCCCAGAAAACATGTCAAACTGAACACTTTTACTACTCTGGTGTGTTTCACCTGCCTCCCAGCACCAGCTGCTGCTGGCGTTTGATGTGTGATCCATCTAAGCTGTGTTTTAACACGCTAAAATCACACCAGGCTCAACATAATCCAACCTGCTCCAGTTTGCCTTGCAGCCTTTGGTTCTGTCAATGACATTAAGACACACACATTAAGTGTAAACAGGAGCGCCGTAGTGTAACATCTTCGGGCTGTGCGCATGTGCAGAAACAGGCACATGATGATTTATTTTGGTGTTGATGATTGGTGCTTGGTGTGTGTTTATTGGTGCTTTCACAGTACGTAACAGTTTACAGTGTTTAGTCACACAGACTTTTTGTTACACATGTGATTTTCGCACCCCATAATGCACTATGAAATGATGTGACATACTCCTAAAATGTAACCTCATGTCAACGATTCAAATTTCACGTGTGTAAGTATCCCCTTTATGTGTGTAATTTGAGTGTCAGCGGAAGATGTGTGAAGTTAACAGACCGTTTTACAGGAGTGAACAGCCTCTTTTCTTGTCTTCGCAGATTGTGAGTCCTATTGTAAACCAGTAAAGGGCAATCTGAAGATCAACATGAAGAAATATTGCAAGAAGGATTATGGTAAGAGAGTGAAATTGTCACAGTGAAATGCTCACTTGTAATTAAGAAATGCGCTGCGTTAGGTGTGTTCTTCTGAGTTTTTGTTTGAATGTGTCCTCAGCGGTCCAAGTGAATGTGCTGGACATGGAGACGGTTGGCGACTGGGCTAAGTTCTCGGTAAACGTGGTGTCCGTGTACAAGAGCCGCGGCGAGCCCTTGAAGCGAGGCGACAACATCTTGTGGGTACACATGAAAGACCTAGCCTGCAAGTGTCCCAAGATCCAGATGAGTAAACGATTCTTGGTGATGGGCGGCAGTGACGGCGGGACAGGCACGGGGGCGGGTCCAGGGACTGGGACCAGTGCCGGAGCCACCAGTCAGGGAGGGGCAGAGCGAATGGGCCTAGTGGCCGATAAGAACAGCCTGGTCATCCAGTGGAGGGACGTTTGGGCGAGGCGTCTGCGGAAGTTCCAACGCAAAGAGAAGAAGGGGAAGTGCAGCAAAGCGTGATGGAAAGCGGTGTCCAACCCTACCTCTATCTCCATCATCCTTATCCAGAGAGTTCCTTCTCCTCCCCCTGAATCCCCTATCACAGGAACACTGCACATTAGAAAGACTGCATGTACCCTACCTGTTTTAAGGACCGTTTTGTGTGTAAATTGTATAATTATTTTCCTTTTTTTTCCAAGTTTTGTCTTTGTTTTGTCGTTGTCTTTCTTGTCCGATTGGTTTGCCTTAAAAAGGGACCATTAAAAAGGGTATGAAGTGTACACAAAAGCAGACGCCATTCCCCCCCTTGACGACGACAGCGGAAATCTCCACCCGTCCCCCGGACAACAGCCCCCTCTACCCCCCTCCTCATCCTACTGTCAAGAATCACTCGCTCCCGCCACTTTGTCTGACATTAGAATTTCACTGCGCACACTTCAGATACCTCTCCAAGGATTTTACTCAGCCGAGTTTGTCACTCCAGAGAGAGCGCAACGAGACCAGTTGCACATTCTTCTCAGCTTGGCTATTGAAACAAACACAACATGGATCAGCACGAGCTGTCCTGCCAGACCTGCAGTAACTGCTACAAACTACAATTATGAAACTTGTCCCGTGAGAAATCAAGGGCTCCCTTTGCAGGGGACATTCTCCACAGCAAACCTCAGTCTCACCACCACTGCTGCTGCAACCAGACAGCCCTCACAGAACCAACTGCTCGTGCAGGCTGTTATATCTTCAAGTATGTGATGCCACTGCTCAGTGTAGAATTTATATCCTTCATTTTATCTCACCCATCCATATTCTTGTATTGAGTTGTATCTTTTAGGCAAAACAAACCCTTTTAGCATGTGTGAGTCACATTCTAGGCCTCCGGGGTTGTCCATCTTCACCACTATTTCCACTGGTGAGTGGTTTTTAAAGTCATGCATCACCATCAAGACTCATTGCGTGTCACTTTTTCAGGAAGAAAGATTAATAGTTGTGGACAATTGGTTGGAATTTCAGAACAATGTTGAAATTTCCAAGGAGATTCTCTTTGCTTCATGGATAAGTGTTCTGCCTGGTAGTGGTCCTACCAGATGTTGCTGTGTGGCCAATGTCATCTCTTTGTATTTAAATGTCTGAACCTCTTCCTGATGTGTCTAATGACTGGCAGACCTTTGTTTGCTAAAATAAGAGATTGAATTGAGAGTTCCTTTTCATGCAGTAAAAAGAAAACAAAGTCGGATAAACAACATATTTGTGTTTTTGTCCAGCATATGTTGACAAAATGAATGAGGCTGGAAAGTTTTTAGTGCTCTCTGATTGTATTATGACACGGGAAGCTCATATTTCATTCCTCATGTGCTTTGTTGTGTTTGCATGTTTGTGGTTTTTGCTGGTCCATCAAAAATCTTAGAGTGAGCAGAAGAAGACCTAAACCAATACGAGCATTGAAATCCAAAGGAAAACTACCCAAGTCATCTTAGCCCTACTTGCCCACCCTACCAAAGTCCCTGTCATCTTATGCCAAATACGCATAGGCAGTTTTTAAATTCAATTAGGAGACCATGGAATTCAGGACCAACGAAAACCACGAAGACCCATCTGGTTGCTCTCAAGATTTTTTATCTGCCTTTTGCTGTTATTTCATTTTGTAAAGCACATTTAGATTTATTTAAATAGAGTAAAAGATAAACACAGTTTTGAGGGGCACATCAAGCTAGCGTAGCAGTGTGTTCCGACAGGCATGTAATGCTAGGTAGTGGTCACGTTCCTCTGGCCGTGGTGGTATGTTTGGTTTGTTATCCTTCCAAAAGTGTCTTTCCTCTGCTCACCTCTATGTGTCAGCCGCCATCCTCCTTAAACACTCTTTATAACCTGTTTTGCATGTTGTGTATTCAGTGTTGTAGGTCAGTGACAGCACAGAGCAAGGCCGCCGAAAACTTCTCAGTGGTGTACTGTACTGCACTGTATTTCTTGTTTTCACGTCTCCTGAGAATGTATATCAAACTGTGAAGAGCACACTCACACAGGTGTAGGGTCTGAATGTAAGTGTTTGAGAAACAATGTCACCACACATTGTGGACACCGTGACAGTTAATGGTATTATAAACTATGAACTGAGTTCATGCATCATTCTGTCTCTTAATGACATTTTAATTTCCTAATCCAAAAACAACCCGTAACCAAAATGAGCTTCTGCTAACCATGACTTCTGGCGTGTGATAAAAGAGCGAAGAATTAAAAAAGAAAAAAAGAGAGTACCATCCCAGGGGAAAATTCCCACTGTTGGAATTTCACATGTACTGAAAATGCAGAACCAAACCTTTTTATCATGTGCTGGCTGTTCACTCTGCCCAGTGTGACAGGTGGTCTGAAAACCAGCCTCCTCAACCCGGTATGTGTGTATGGTGTGACACATCATGATGGATGGTCAAATTACGTGCCCAAGAGGCCTCTTTGGTATTCAGCTCCTTAAGCACCAAACACAGTCATGTCCTTGAATCTGGACTTTAGATTTGTTTCCCTTTTTCTTAAGTGCCCACCCTGAATGTTGGAATAAAGATAAGAAGTAAGAGTGAGCCAGATGTTATTTGCAGGGTGGAAACATAGTCTTGTGAAAGCTATTTAGTGAGCTTCATAGGGAGAGCCGTCTTGTTGTTTTCCGTTAACAAGCCCAGGCAGCTTGGCGGTGGAACTGAGGCCATCACCGATTTGCTTTGTTCCCTCCTTTACTGCATTTATAGCATTCACAGGTGTGCGTGTGTATAATTACCCTTACTCAAGTAAACAAGTGATAGGCACATGAATGTGCAGAAGTGGTGAAAGAGTTCTCATCTCAAGGCAAAATTTTTGGGACGATAACGCCTCTGACTTTAATGTTGTTCGAACAGCCTATGATGAAGAATTCCGTTTTCCTTGTCTGATTCCCGTTTTTCCCATTTTCTGTGCCAACTTACATCATTTAATAAGTTTTACACACTTTTACAATGTTGTAAATATGTACTGAACATACCATTTATGTTGTCTTTTGTAAAACGTCACTTGGCCTTGGATGACTCACGTGTATGGATGTGCAAACCAGATGATGTTATATGGATGTAGAAACCAGGAACATATGCTTTTGGGATCACGACCAGAAGATGTGGTTCAGATGTTACACGGAATGTATTCCTTTAGGTTTTATGCCGTTTCCAGACAACAGCCGCCAGTTTGCAAATGACTTTGAGGAGTAAAAATGTGACACGGGCTGATCGGAACCTCTGCTTTTCCTATAGAGGTACAGATGGCGAATGACACAATGACCCACCACTTTCTGTTAAATTACTGTCCTGGGAATAATGCTTTAGTCACACAAAAATTGCCTGCCTATCCATCTTGGAGAACAAAGGGATTAATCCCTCAGTTCCCCTGTGCGCTTCACTTTCATTATATCAAAGTGTTCCTTGTACATTTTCCTCTGAGGCAATGAACCACTGACTTTTTAATCTAAATGATAAAAAAAATAAATTATTAGTTAATGAGCTATGTGTCATGTTGATCATCTGTCTTCTTCATTGCAGTCATTAGCCTGAGCAATAATATCAAATTGATACGTGTGTGTGTTTTTCATTGGAAAGTATGCTTGCATACAGTGGGCGCTGCTCTGGTGTGTTTCCACTCACGGGCTAGACAGAGGGAGAAGGGGGAGATTGCTGGCTAGAGTGGTTCCCCCTTTTCTATGAACAGAGCAAGAGCTAAAGCTCTGTAAATAAACAGTGAAGCTCGTGCATACACACACACACACACACACACACACACTTGAATATGTGCCTCACCTCTGAGGAAACCCAACTCCCGAGTCAGGTCCAGAGCAGGAAACTCCTTACTCTCTTTCTCCCGCCGTCTCTCTCACCTACAGTCCCCGCTCTCCTCGTCTCCCCACCCTCTAACCAAACAGGCCCACTCCATCCATCCTCCTGAAGGTAAATTACAGGAAGGTGATCATTCATCATCGCTCTCCCCAGGCTTGACCATCAATGCTTTGTGAGCAGAGGTCGCCGAGATTGTCCGGACACACGTATACCATGACACACGTGTTTGCATCAAGCACATCCGTCCTGGATGTCTCAGCATCAGCTTCTCATTCCTGCCCAATCCCCAGTCACCAAAATGGTTTGAAGGACAACCAAATTAAAAGTAAGGATGTGCATGTCGCCATCATGAATTCTATTTCCCCTTAATCTCCCTGTACTTCTCCTCCCTTCCTGCTTCCTGCTTGTAAAAGTCAATATATTGATTTTCAAAGTCAAATTTAAGTGCCCAGTGATGCATTTTGCTCTTTGGGATGTCCTTGTGAAATGTGTGCAGATGTGTGGACAAAAGCAGATGTGTAGCCAGTCATATGGCTTACTTTGGCAGAGCATGACAGTTCACATGTCCCAATTTACAGTACGTGTGAGCTTTTGAACCTTTTCTCTTTCCAGCCACAACCCTTTCAAGCTTGTTCACCACCCATCCCTTAACAGGTTTCTTCCACGGTCTTAAAGGATAGGACAGCTTTGTCAATTGGCAGCATGTCACCAGATTGTTATACATTTAAAGAGAAACCTAAACCAAGATCCAGTTTCTCATTCACTGGTCTGCAGTGCTTTTCTGAATTTGTGGTGCGTGTTGCTGTGTTAAGTCTGCTTTCATTCATATCTCTTTCCGTATCAGCCACCAACAATTGCCCTCTTCATATTTCACCTTGACAAATTGGTACTTGCTGGTACCCTGAAGTAGATTTGGTAGCCTCCCTCCTTGACAACTGTGTGAAACTGTTTAAGTGTGTTTGGGAAAACCTCACCAATGTTTGCTGAGAAACAGGAGGTCTGGAAAGTCACTTGTCTGGTAGAGAGAGCAAGAAAAGAGCAATGCAAATGGGGCCCAATACTGACCACTCTTCCCCCTCTGTATCCTATTGACACGCACATACATCCACACAAACACGCACCACCCAGCGGCAGACCAAGGGGCTTACCAATCGTGCTTTCATAAGCTGCCAAAGAGGCTTCATTGGCTTTAAATGGAGCCTCATTACCACTGCACTTCAAAACTTCGTAACAGAATTTTTCAGCATGTGGTCTGAGTGTGCGTGTGTGTGGGTCTGTTTCCTAAATTTTCTCTTTCCCCTAATCTACTTCTTTGTTTTCTTTTACCACATTTACAAATTTCCATTCTAATTAAGACTTATTTCCCTTTATAGTCCTTTTTTCCCCTCATTCCCTGTAGGAAGAGTAAATGCCTGTGTGAATATCTGAACGTATCTGTGACCACTCATGCATGCTTGTAATGCGAATGTGTGTGGGTCACCAAGTGCTAACCCTCCAACCCCCCAACCCCCTCTGAAAAGCGCAAAAAATGTGGCAAGAAATCTGTGTGGACCAAGAGCATAAATATTCAGAGGTGAAGGTCTGATCTCTTTCTCATTCTCTCTCTCTGTCTGCTGCATGTCGTCCCTCTGAGTAAAACCAGCTGTCGTCTGAGGAGACACCACTCCCTCTGAAGCTGACAACATGCGTGACGATGACCACACCTCAGCTCGTACATTTGTCATCCTTCAGCCTCTCCATCTCTTCCTCTTTTCAGTTTCATGTTGAACTTTTAAAACTTTCATCCTCCTCTCTCTTTCTAACAAGCACACAAACATGCCAATCCCATCCACGATACTCAATTTTCCAAACACAAGCCCACATTGTCATGGATTGCCGGACGGCTGTTGCACAAAACTGGGATTCGGGGGGTTTCTTTGTTTCTTTTATTTTAGAAACGAACTTTATCGGGCCAGTGAGTGATTGAAAATGATTAAGGAATTGGGGGTAATTTAAAACCAGTGTGGTCCCTGGTAGGAGCATTGTGCAGCATAAACCTGCTCCTAATCCACCCTGCAATTTTTGCATTTGATTGGGTACTGTTGAAAATGGGGATGAGTCCGCCTCTTCAAAGCCTGTAACATAAGAGGAATGTGTGTGTGTGTGTGTGTGTGTGTGTTGTCCATTTATTAAGGTGTTCACAAATATCGGATTGTGTGCCGATGGACAAATATAAATAAATGCAAATGAATTTTGCATGAGCCCTGTCTGACTCATTGTCGTTTTTTTGATTACAGTGTAATTTAACAACGTTTCTTCAACAAATTCATTGTGCTATGCTTTATCTGATGATGCATGCGTTACTTCAGGGTTGGTTCCGGATCAGAAAGGGTCTTTGGTTTTAATTTTGCCAAGGCCTAAGGAGAGGCGGACAAAAATAGAATTTAAAAGAGAATTCTGCGTAACATCTTTAAGAACTGGACTGGATGACAGAAGGCTTAGTGGTCACTGCTTGTCTCTGATGTAGAGGATCAATTAATCTTTTCAAAACATACTGTTAATCAAACCAGATGAGCTGGAATATGATCGTGGGAAAAACACATACCAGCGCATGAATCCCACAGCCTATAGAAGAAATGTATTCTGAATAATCAGTTTTCAGAGAGCAGTATTCATTCATATTTTACAATTGACGACAGACTGTTTAGTGAATATGTGCAATATGAGGAGTATCCATGCTTAATGGACCTTCAGTTGCAATGGTCACCTGAGCCTAACATTTCAGTGAATATGCGGAATTAAGTCATGAACTAGGGATTAAGTTGTGTAAAAGAAAATATTCTGGAATACATTTATATAGATAAATGTAAAGACAGAAAAAAAAGTTATGTTCTTAGGGGAGAAATGGTGTTGACAACATGTTTTTGTGTTCATGTACATACAGTATATCATAAAACCCTGATTGAGTTAAAAAAAAAAACAACAAACATCTTTCCTTCCTTTATGGACTCAAATTCGCTGCCAGCTTGTCTCTCTTCATCTTTCTGTGCTCTGGAGCTTTTCATTCCTCACTAAAAAAAAAAAAAAAAAAAAAAACAGATTTGGTTTGAATGTTCCTTTTTCCTCTGGGCTCAGGCCTTCCGTCAGCTCTACACCCCAGGCTATACTGTGCCGTCCTGACACTTCAGGCTCCATCTGTTGGCATTTAGCACCAGCTTCCACGCCTCTGCACTGATCTCCGGTCCACATTACTGCCCTAATTTGTCTGCCAAAGCCCACTCTGATTGCTACCATGTGATGTTATGTGAAGGGTGCTGGGATGCCTCTTATCTGTGGAGATGGACAGGGAAGGCAAGTGGGAAGGGCAAACAGTTGAAGGAGGAAAGAAAAGTGGCCAGAAAATGATATGAAGAATTGAGGCCACATGACAGCGTGGACAGGAGGAGAGGGTAGTGACGACTCATGAAATGTGCAAAAAAAAAGTGCCCTGAGGTGGTCTTGTGAAGACAAGAACTAAATGAGACAGTAATGATTCCAGAGTGAGTTGCTCCATGCTCCAACAAGACCTTTCTAGTCACGCTTCAGTGTCTGCACCCCAATAAAACCGCCCAGTAAAAAAAGACTGAAATTTTATCCTCTTCAGTTTTTTTTCATCAGAGACTTCCTCTGTCCTTCAAGAAGAAGACCCGAGGGCTTTTAGATCTTTATACTCATTACCGTTGGACATTTGGAGATCTGGAGCTGAGAAGTGTCTCTGGTTTGATTACACAGGGCACAACAGCTCCATAATGCTGGGTAAAACGGTGTTCATTCCCATTTTTGATGACCACACTTGAAGATAGGGTGAAAGAAAGTGAGATGACATCCAGTTGTCTCTGATAAGAGGCACTTGTTTCGTTGCACTGTACATTAAAAAGGATGCCCTGTTAGGCTATACTTAAGCACAGTGGTGTATTGAACATGATGCTCAAGTCACCATGCTGACATTCTGGATTTTTATTGTTGTAATGTTAAATTTTGTGTTGAATGAATTATTTGATGCATGTTTTGAGTTTATTGGTTTTGATTCATTACTTGTGTTATGTTCTGTGGTTTCCCTTCTTGTTTATTTTGTATTCTGCTTTTGCCTATACTCCTTTTGGATTTGTTTGCATGTGTACACTGACCCCTGTTTTCAACCACTGTCTGTCATTCGATGAGTGAAGATATTGCAGTAGATGAAGAGACACATCTTTGTCAAAATTTATTGCAATCTGTTTAACAATTGTGGTGACGGTGTTACTCAAAACCCCGATTATTAACCGTATATAATACAGAGACAATGTCAAGGGATGAAAGAAAGTCATTAGAGAACCCTGAATGTCTCCATCCATCAAGTGTATACCACTGGAAACATCACTAGATACCAAAGTGATTAGTATTCATCCTTGGGAAACTTCAGCAATCCCTCCAATAGATGTTGAGTGTTCAGTCTTGACCTAAGTGGTAGACTAACTGATTTATATTTCCTGGATCTACAGCCAAATACTGCATGATATGCACACTTTTCTAGCATCTCAGAACTTTGCATCTACATCTTACCCATGATCGACATCAACAGGCATTTTTCATACTTTTTCCAACTATCACTTGTGTCACAGAGTCAAAACAAGGCAGCAACCTGCGCTATGCTCGCCCCATAAATCCTCAGCACAGCCGTGGTAGGGTGCATAATGTGACTTAACCACAGCTGCTCACCAGGATGTGGTTCTGTCAGGAAGACCCCCACAGGCCCATTACATCCACAGCTAACGATGGCTCCCGGACCATTATTTGCCCAAAATGCTGAAATTGGCCATTGGTATTTGCAATTGAATATGTTGATGTAATTTAATAAATAGCCAGAAAGCAAAGCACTTAATCCATCTTGCTTTGCCCATTCAATAATTTTCTGGTCCAATTATTAAAATAAACTCTCTGTTGCTCCGGAGAGGTCTTATCAATCAATTCAAAGCAATGCTTTTCACCAACCCGAAAACTGTATATTTATAGATACATAAACTTCATTAAATAACCAAATAAATGAGATAAGGCGAGGAAATTTTGAGAGAGACATTTTAAACAGGAATGCTTCCGAAGGGAACAGAGAGGGCACCACCCCCCAGCCCACCCCACCCCCGCTTACACCAGAGGAAATTCTGGACAACCAGGGCCTTGTGTCTGCCAGGGAAAGCAGGAATCAAGCTTTTGGTTCAACAACACAGGCACCTGTGAAAATATGGGCACACACCAGGTATCAAACCAAATAAACTCACCTTGGCGTGGAACGAGGGCATGCTCCGATGACGGATGCCACTCGGCAGTCCTTCCCACAGGCCAATAAAACACTTCATGAGCTTGAAAGTAGAGCTAAGGGCTAAATATGCTTCTCGTGACACACAGGCATTATTTGTGTTATAGTCTCTGTATTCAGATTTGGTTAAAGCCCAGGTTGACTGTTAACCTCTGTGAAGGGCTCTGTAAGAGACTGCCTACAATGAAATAGCTACACACACACATAATAACCACAGCAGTATAAAAATACCAAAATACAAAATATAATGAGTGACTGGGGCTGCAATCAATCATTTTTAATAAAAGCAAATTCCTATAAGCGTATGTCACAGTTCAGTGGCTCACAGGACCCAGGGCCTGACATGGTGCTGTAAAACCAAAGGAAACCACACTTCCTGTTCCTTGAGTGGTAAAGCCTGAAGCCAAGCTATGGCCAGGGCAAACCAACAGTGGCTGCTGCAGCCAGAAATGACCAGATGCCAGTGTTATCGCCAAGATTGAGACCATGATCAAATGGGCTCCAGGACACAGGCAAGGGCCCTCCTGGCATGATCCAGTTCCATTTCATTTTTCTCTTGACTAGCACAATGAATGAAATCATGCTTGGCATAACGTTGACGAGCTTTGGAGTGCTGTAGCATGTTGGTAAATCATTGCTTTCAAGATCCTGGAAACAACAATCCTACCAAGGCCATAGACCAGAGGCGCATAACCACTACCAGCACAGCCAGACCTAAAACTTTTCCTTTTTTCAAAATGGGAGATTTTAGTGCGGTATGTTGGACGTTTATTTGCTAGGTATACAAATGTTAAGTTAGCCTGTTACAATCACTTATTAGAGCATTCATACTTAGCTCAGTTGCTTCGTATCTCTCCCATTATTCGATTGTCCCCTGCTGCTATGCACTCACACTGCTCTAAGCACAACCATGCCTGAGGATAGTTGCCTCTTTTAACCTCTCATCACACTGAGAGCACATGACTGCAATTTTACTGACTTTGTGGCCTTACTTGGAGTCTGTTTGTTCAGATACATACAGATTCATACATTCACACATCCATATACTGGTGTTAGGAACCCTCGCAGGGTTCCACCCGCTCACCAGGAGCGTTAAACATTAACACACACTCATACAGTGATGGCAGAGCATTTCCACATGTTAGTGTAAGGTGGAGGATTGAACCTGGAACCTTCTGATCACTGGACGACCTATCTACCATCTGAGCCACAGCACAACGACTTCAATGTCTTTATTACCTCCACAATGTTTTTGCCAGCGTTTGTTACTGACAGATTTTGATGAAATTTTTTATCAAAGGCTGATTAGATTTGGGTAGCCAATGGTCAAAGGTCAAGGTAACTTAAACGTCAAAAAAACATCTAATATAACTCCTGAATGAATTGGCTGGTATCATTTGGCACTGGCTACAGATTTACTTTTTTGCTTGCTTTCTAGGTCAAAGATCAAGGTCACCAAGAGTCTAATTTCATTTTTTGGACATATATTTCCTGAAGGAATTAACATACAGAAGTGTAAATGGTGAACGCTGAAATACAGTATGAGCATGTCTACTGACATGTAGAATGGGATTCTTTGGCCTTGGTGGAGGTCTGTGCTCTCCAAGTGCTTTTGTCTGAGTTAGCTAATATTTTTAATGACTATGTTAGATAAGTTTGTTGTGACAGGGAACTTGCAAAGTGAAAATGAGGCAAAAAAAAAATCTTCTTTAACATTACTAGCAAAAGGAATTTTAAGACCAACACTTGACACTAGAAAAGATGAAATGTAAGTGTACAAACCTTCACCACACAATACAAAAGCAATGCTATTTTGAGATATGGAGGCTGTCAGTAAAGAGCAATAGAGTGGATCTTTGAGCAATGCTCCACCTGAATGTGCACCTGTCCTAGCTATCCCAGAAATCCGAGACGGGGTGGGGGCAGGGAAAACCCTATCGAAGTGACAGCCAGATGTGCCACAAGATTTTTTTTTAAGAATTTCAACAGATTTTAATATGGTTTATTGCCCATTATAGGAGGTCATCTTATAGGCCACGGGACATCAGTAATAAATTGATAATCCTCCAGTCTCCTAGAACCAGCATGCTTTCTCACATGGCCTTAAGGTTCTGTACACATATATGAACATCAGCACTGATGTTCATATATGAATGCTCAAGTGTTTTCATAGCCCACTGACACAAGCAGGCCACTTTGCAGGGAGATGAAGCAGCTTTGCGCATAATGAAAAACACAGCAGTCCTGAATTTTGCATCATGAAGAAGCACTTAACTCTTGAATCCAACTATATCCCCTCTGTCCAAACTCTCGGGCCTCCCTGGTCGGGTGCAAAGCAAAGGGTTATGTGTGCCAGGGTGCTATGGCAAAGTAATGATTATTATTTCAAGGCTGAGGTGAGGAGAGGGTTATTGGGGAAAAGGGAGTGGGACACAAAAAGTATGTATAATAACAACCAGGTGAGAAGACATGGCAGATTGAATGAGATGCAACAAACTTCTGAAGCTTTGTTTAATGACAAAAGTAAAAGATGAGTGTAGAAGAGTGTAGAGTGTAGAAGACCAAACTTTTGTTTGTATTGGCCTTTTCTAAAAGACCAGACTTGCCCTTTATAAGCTGGCAATCTTTGAGTGCAGACATTACAACCCAAATTTTCATTTATGTACAAAACATTTTTGTTTTTTGCCAGAAATGTCATAGGACTTTGGCACTCTTCCATCCTTCTTTATCTTTCAACAAATCAAATTACTGTCATTCAGTTGAGGCTGACATTCAGTAGGATCAGTTACAAGACACCATTTGGAAAGTCCCTGAAGACCTGTTGGTTTGTGGTGTGAACACCGGTGTCTTGTTACACATCTTAAGTGAGCAGAAATAGGCTGACGTTCATTAGAAGGTGTTGAGCTACAGTATGGCTAACAGGAGGCCTACAATAACCACTGTGGTCATGACATTTCAGCGGTGGTTGTCAAGGCATAATGTGGAGTTTGATCAACTCAAACACTTTGGAGTTAATTAATCCTGACATTGTAGACATTTACTTCAGTAAAATGTGAACCTGAATATTTGTTTGTAGGTAGGTAATTTAAAGCATATTTCGTGTAAAAAAAATTTCTTGTGACATGCACGTTTATCTTTGCCGTAAAGTTACAATAGTTTATTAAGGTGGCAAAAAAATTCAGTTTTAAAATATGACTATCACATTCTCGAATGTTACTGCAAATACATTATGTTTTGATTACATTCACTGATAATCATTTTTTATCTTCTAACTTCTGCTTTCTTAATCAATTTAAGCAGAATGGAACACTGAAGTGCTCATTTTTTTATTAAACGTGCGAGTCGCCAAAAAAGAAAAGATTTACTGAATACTCACCTACAATTATCCAGGTGACTACTTTTATATTTTTCAGTGTAATGCATGAAACCTCTCATTTTTCTCATTCTTTTTAAACTGCCAACATCTGGTTTTAATTAAGGGGCCATCTGGATACCTCCACCCACCCCCAAAAAGACAGAGTTTCACATGTGTGCCGTGCTAACTATTATACCTGAGAGGTGAGCTCTGTCCAAAACATTAAGATGGCGAGCTGTTTCAAAAGGAATCAAAAGGCATAAGTCAAATTTATTGAAATGACTAAGACTACTTTGACTAGGTTGTAATGATGCAATGCTAATGCTATCTCTGTCTTGGACCCACTTGGTGTGTTGGAGCCCCTATTTGTTATGATTTAACCCCAACTTATTTACTTCTCTTTTGTAGGTGAACCTGCTGTTACTGCTGCTTTTAGTTGCATTTTGCAGTTTTCATTTATTTCTACCGTTTAGTTCTACTCTTTTGTTTTGGTTTCAGTCTTGACCTTTTGTTTCTTCTTCAGGTTTACTTTAGTTTTCATTTCAGGTTTACCCTCTTTGTCTGTTTAGGTAAGTTTACTAGCTTATTTCTAGTCTCTTTGTTAATCAGAGCCTTTTTCCATATTTTGTCTGTTTTGGTTAGTTCTAATTTCATTGAGGTTTGCCAAATTGAGCAGCTCAACAGGTTTAGGAACTGGGTACCAGAGCTTGGGAACCAACGACTGGTCATGCACAGTAACTGAAGACTCATATAGCTCAGAGCACGAAAAGATAGCTGGAGGTCTTGCACGGCAAGTTTGAGAAATTGTTGACTGGAAATCTACAAGTTCAATCTAGATTTCAGCTGTGATTGCTAAGGGGAAGCCAGGTTGCAGGTGTTGAAGTTACCAGAGTGTGAACCAGGAGCAGAAGTGAGCTAGGCCACGGATTGGAAACCATAATGAGTCAACTGCACCACCAACTGGGAACCGGAAGCAAGCAAGGGTCAGCCAACCAGCTGATTGGGGCTGAAGTTGGCTGAGCTGCCAAATAAAGATCAGGACCTGAAGTCAGCAGGACCACAACCAAATGGTCAGATGTGTGTGGTGGCAAAATCTAAACAGCGAAGTCTCTGAGGTAATGGTCAGCTGAGAATAACGGCACTGGCAGGAGTCACACTTCCTTCTTGAGGATTCCCAAAAGGAGGCCCTTTTAGAGCAAGGTCTGGCAGAAAGGAGACCAGGAAGGTGGGCAACAGGGAGTCAGATGACAAGGAGTTCAACACTGTTGGACCCTTTGTTGTGGTGCCAAGCTGTCCCTTGGTAACCATTGGAGGGGGCTGATTAGTCTGGTGGCAAACCAGTTATTGAGCTGACGCAGTTTTGGTGGGTGGAGAGAATCTGGCTGTCTGTGTGCATTCTGGAAGGTTGTGTTCAGCGCTTGATCGCTGGGGTTCGCGTACTAGCAACCAGTGCTGAAAGCTGAAGTTGAGTCTCGATTAAAACTGGAATTTCAACTCAAGAAAGAAAAAAATAATATTAATCACAAAATGTAACACCATAGGCTGCTTTAGAATTGACAAGTTAGCATACTGTTTAGTTCTCATGACTTGTTGATTCAAAATTTTGAGATTTCTGCTGTCAGATGAAAATATTATTGATGGTCTGTCATTTTGCATACGAGTAAGTATTCATGTGTATACTGTATGTTGGACCAGGACAGTCTCATTAAATGCATCCTCAGACTTGTAAATGCCCTTCAGAGAGGCACACCTGCACCAACTCGTAAAGCTTCCAGGCAGTACAATCTGTGCAGATGTCTGCCTGTCTTGCTTTCCCAGCTTGGTGGCTATTGGCTGCCTTATACTCTTCCCTCACTGTCACAGCTAACTTATCACCTGGCTATGACCACCCAAATTGCAGCTCTTTCTTTATTGATCACTTTCTTTTCTATCCTCATTATAATGTTTGCTGGCCCTGGCATATATTCACTTTAGATTTACTTCACAGTGATTCAGCCCCTGTAACCTTTGACCACCACACACACCTGTGCAGACACTTAAATACCTGTTGTGGTTCCAAACCCCTCATTCACTTTCCCTTCCATCCATTTCGTTCTCCTGCCACTAGATAAACGCATGTTTGTGTTCAACTTAACATTCTGAACCAGTGTTCACGTAACCGTGCGTACAAACACAATTTATGCACAGAGAAAAGCACATGGCACATTTCCCTTCAGACGATATGCATCCCAATGAATATCAAGCTTACGGCCAGCAGGGTGGAAGGTACGCTTTTCCCATTGGGAGCTCTGCCAGTTTTCTTTTCATTACTCTACCAAGGGGTTAAACCCCCACTATCACAATAAGCTTTATTTTTATCGGCATGCTCAGACGGAAGCGGCATTCCAGGAAATTAGGTTCAATTTCATATGGCCTCCAGTGTTTTTAAGGAATACCGTTCTCCTATAATCACTCAATTCCCCCCTTTTATTTGCTTTTTCTTTTTTTTTGTTGTATATGGAACATGCTGCTCACTGAATATCATATCTCCACAGATAGTGTATAGTGTTATTTCAAAACAGCTGAATTGATTCATTTAATTTGTTTGCCTTCTGAAAGGTTTCATTGCAGTCATCTGAACACTTTGGTTTCACTCATCATCCTGGTTTCCATTTGACTCTCCCAAAAGGTACATGTCAAAAACATCTTTATCAAATTGTCTACAAACCCCATTAGCAAAATCGGTCTTCCCACTTGGCAGCAGACTCTGCAACTTCTATAAAATAAATAAATGTTGTATCTGCCATAGTTTGCATATGTAGGAGAGCATATAAAGCAACATTTCCATCGAGTATTCTGTGTTAGTGTACAGTTAAGCAGTGGTATTTTGTGGACAGGTCCTAGTTAATTCTTAGACCGCCACTGCTATTGTCTGTAAATCAGCCTGCAGGGACAAGAGACAACTTCACTGTTTTTATTTGAAAATTTAAGTTACAAGTTACTTTGCAGATTTATTTTATTATTGCAGAATAACATCAACAACTTAATTATAATGGCTAACGCTAAAGTTATCCGGGAAATTAACTACAGAAAGTAGTTGCGCCACCTTTACCTGCTTCACCATGAAAGTGAACACATTATTAATACATTAATGATTTTGAACCAGTAAGCTTACATTTTCCTAAAAAATGCATAATTAATACTTTTACTTTGAGAGGTTTTTTTTAATGTTTGTATGGTGACTGAAGTAAAAAATAGATAAATTCAAGACCCTTCCTTTCAGCACTTGAACAACTTTTTGAGTTAGTGTGAGTCAGTTTTCATAATAGTAAATCTAGAAATAGTGATTCTTCAATGGAATATATTCAAAATATGAACACACACACACGGGCATATAAACAGGAGTCTGTTTTTCACCTCTTTTTCACTCTGTTATTTGTACTGTTCTGTCTTAATCTGCTCAACAGCCTTAAGTCAATAATTAAATTGGCCTCTCTTTTTTAATTTGTTGATCAGGTTGGCCAAATAAACCACATTCCATATTAGTTTATTAGGTAAGGCAAAGTTTTTCCATCAATTATCAAATGACTGTGTTGTTTTATGCAGGATGGTTTGTAATTCTAAGCATGACCCTGTCAGCATGTGTGGTATGAGAGAGGGGAAGAAAAACACTACCATTAGATGGAAGAGGTTAAACCACTGGCTGTGGAAACTGTTCAAACCACAAATATCAGGTCCTGTGCACTGAAGCAATTTCACAACCCATAGTCCTGCAAAATAAATCAAAATTTGAGTTTTGTAATCTATATCTCCTGCCCTGAACTGATCATGACCCTGATCCTGACTTTATTTGCTTTTTGTTAAGATGACTTTTAATAAGAAACCGCTAATTAAAACACTTCAAATCCACTTGTGAAGAACTTCTACCAGCATTGTGAGGAAAGAAACCACTGGCAATAGCCCGAGCCTATTAGTGTTTTATCATCCTTGCTTTGAGGTTGAGGAGTTTGGATGAGTGGGTGGGTGGGGAGGGGTTTGACCTTGGGTAGTTTTCCTCTACCTCACTCTGAGTCTTTATATAGAGGACCCCACCTGTAATTATGTGGGGATTACCCCTTTATATGAGCAAGCTTTATAGTATCCAAAGGGACTTCCTGCTGCCCCCACCTCTGTAGAGTCAGAGCAAGGTAGCAGCCAATCATTATCCTTGATTGCCTAATGTCATGTTCGCAGAATGGGTTTTTAAGCGCTATTCATTAAATTCAAACATTTCTATACGATAAATATATATATATGAATGCTGCATACACCTATCAGATTACACGCTTCACTATTTGCAGATTTTGGATCAGACAGTGTAAAGTGAGTAGTTGGCATATTTCAGCCACCTGCTCTTATAATATGAATGTTTTGAGGAGCAGTGTGCCCACATCTGGAACGCATCTTCTTCCTGTGCCAAACTTGCCACCTAGATTGAACTGATCGCTGGAACAGTTTCACTGTTCCTCGTTCTGTAATATTTGCAAAGTGGCACCACTGAAATCAGTGAAAGAGTCAGGGTGGTTTCCAACCCAAAACCTATACATTAACCCCCCCGATCCACATATTGTTAAAGAGAACAAGGAAAAGGAAAGAACTGTAAAATCAGGCAGGAATTCTGTTTATGGGGCGCAAGAACACAGCTGCCTGTTGAAGCTGAGATGAAAGACCGTGTCACAGGCTGTATTGGCATTTGCCAGATGGTTCAGTCTTTAATGCAGTCATATGTATATAGACTGACAGATTTTTAAAAACACTCTAACTTAATACAGGTGCATCCACTGTCTTATTAATGTGGTAAAATACACAGATGCACACCTCTGCATTGCACAGGCTCCGTTATTACTCCTGGACTACCTTTACACCCCCTTGCATCCCTGTCACGCGCAATGTGCCAATTGAAAGCTCCCTAAGTCATAGTGGGAAAGGGGAAGCCAAAAGGGGAGGCTGCGTGAGAGAGGGAGCATGCAAAGGATTTGGACATAGGGTATAAGAGCATGAAAAACTCCATTTAGTGACTTGTCTGGCTTTGCCAAATGCAGTCACACCCAGCTCAAAGGTTCAACTCCATTCCACCACTTGCTCACTGCCAACTGTGAAAAATTAATTTCATAGATCAAAATAAAAGTCTCCATTGAAGTGGGTGGGTGAGGTACATCCAATAGCCCGATTTGTCAAAGCTCCATTCCGTTTTTGATCAAAACCCCAACTTTAATAAAGTGTAAGATTTAAACAAAGCCAGTATGCACAGGTGCCTTGGAGAAAGTGCAATGAACACCCATTTTTACAAGCCTCACATTCCCCAAGGTGGATGTTGTGTGCCTCACTCTGGGTTGTGTTTGGATTGTTTTCCTGGCCCATAAAAACAGGAATTTTTTTAAGAAAAAATGTGAGGCACAATGACCTTAAAGGCACCACAGCAAAGTTTAAAAAAAAAATTTTCTTGTTTCTACAGTTCTAAGTGTTGAAAACTTGGGGCCATTGCCTTTGTGATTATAATTTTTGACCTTAAGAACAGTAAGGTGTGAGTTTGCACTCCCTCCACAACACAAACATGTTGGCTATTAGCTAGCACACAGCTGCTTAGTTGAACATCCAGAAGGATAATTATACCACTTATATTCATTTTAGCTTGTGCCTGTGACCTGATGTCAAATGGCTTTCCTCTGTACTTTTTTGGTCTTGACCAGCTCCTTAGAACGATTGACTGATAAGCTCCTGAAAGTTATATTTTAACACCTGTCTGTTGTTTAATGAAGGGTATTGATTTGAGCATTTAATAATTACGTTTTTAATGTCAACCAAGTTTTGGTTTGAGAACCAAATGCCAATATGGTAGGTATAGCTTACACTCAAACAGAACACATTGTTTGACATGTCAAAAATCATGATTTGTAGTCCTGAATTGAATGATGTAAAGCCAATGGTCATATTTTTCATACTAGAGTGATGCTAAGTATTAACAATTTTATTAAGTATGAAAAGTCAGAAGTAGTCAAAATGTATTTGTTGCCGTCAGTATTTCACATGGGAAGCAGCAGAGATTGTTGAAAAGAGGGTTTGAAAGAAGTTCAAATCCTTTTACACCTCTGTACATCTGGACAGTCACTCCAAGCAGTGGGTGTAAAAATGGAAACCTCGGTTTTGGAAAGTTAGACACATTCAGTTAAAGCTACCTCTTATCCAATGTGGGAACGGTGTGTGGGCAGCTGGATTCCAAAGTAACCTGGCCTTGTGATGTTGCACAATAATGTAGCTACGATAAAGCTTTGGTTTGTTTTGTGGAGATAGGTGAGCATTGTAACTGATAAAAGGATCAAAAAAAACAAAAAAAAAAAAAATGAATGACTGTAGCAATGGGGCTTTTTCAAGCTACATGAGTCACCTTTACCTCCACTGGAGCCTTTTCAGTCTCTAAACTTTGCAAGGTGCTTCACCCCCATCAATCAGAATCCAAATGTAGAGTACGGGGGTCACTCCCTTTTATTAAAATAATGCAAGGGGAGGAGTAAAATCATACATCATTTTTACATTTTCTTTCCTCTGGCAGCACATATTGCAATAGCAGTGTGACGTACGGAGTCTGGACCCACAAGCGGACACAGGAAACTCAGGGGTTAAAGTACAAAATAAGATGTATTTAACAGAAACAAGAATCAAAACCGAACTGAGTAACAAAGAACACCTGGGCAGGACACGGCTGTGGTGGCTGAGCTCTCCAGTTCCGGCAGGGCTGGAACAACAAAGCAATGATTAACAAAAGGCGCAGGAAACTCCAGGAAGATGCGTAGACAAAGTACAAACAAAAGATCGCTAGGAAGGCTGAGCAAAGTATTGAACAGAAAATTTCTAGTAACATTAAGAACTACAGGATCAAAGTAGCAACAAAAAGTCACGAGAGCAGAACTAGGAGACTCGGACGAGAAGAACCTGGAAACAGAGAGTTCAAAGGTATCAGGACGTAAAGCGCGATCGAGGTTTACCTTACTGGGAACAAGACATTCTGGCAACGAGCAGATCAGGATCTGAGTCTTATATACAGCCACTGATGAGGAATCAACAGCTGCAGGTAATCAGCTCTGCACACCTGAACTGCTTTAAGTCCTGAAATGAAGTAACACAAAACCACAGCACCAGAGACAGAATGAAACACAACCAACAAACTAAGAGCAGAGGGTGGAACCATGACAAGCAGGTGCTGACATTCCTTCACTTCTTCCCTCTTTTCCAACCC
>KV751339.1:6410853-6424411 GCA_001698575.1 Mola mola
TTTTTTAATTGCAGATATAAAAATGGCCAAATGCTGCCCTTTGATGGCGAAGGACATTCCTGGCGTTTCTCAGATGTCTGTGCTGCTTTGCGGGTAACCCAACTCTGGTTGAAAGCATTTTCCTGGGAAAAAGAGGCGGCTCACCATTAGCGGGGCACAGGGACACCTGCAGCTCTGGCACAGCGGTGACTACAGATCAGTCCTGGATGTGACTCAACACTGACTGGAGCACACAAATGCACAAACACACACACACACTTGCATTCACACAGAAAAACCATCCAGCGCTTTGGCCCAGACTCTGCAACTTCCCCCACCTTTCCAACTGTCCCTCGGGTCCACTCAGTGATGTCCAGACTGATGAGACTAATATGGCTAAAATGAGGACAGCTGTTCCCATGAACTCTGTCTTAAATTTGTCTCAGTCATTAAAATTGGCTGCAATTGGCCTAATTGTGGTCAATCATGTTTGCCAATGGTGCAGAAAAGTGTAGGGTATCCTTTTACTAAAAGAGCGGATAGTAAAGTTGGAGCTGGCCACTCTACTTGGGAACAATTACGAAGATAACCTTTGTCTAATCTTCGCCGCAAATGACCTATTTGATCAAAAAGAGAATAAATGATGCACTAATGGAAGACAGGTCTAGACATTGTGATGCTGTGTTTCTGAACATCAGCTACAACATTTATAATTGCCTTTGAACAATGCCTTATATTTACTGTAAAATCCAGTGCTGTACAGCTGGGCTGTTGTTTAAAGAAAACGTATAATCTAATCAGACGCTGCTCTTCGTGACAGCAGCCGAGCCGCC
The DNA here is from genome assembly GCA_001698575.1 of Mola mola. Classification (NCBI taxonomy): domain Eukaryota; kingdom Metazoa; phylum Chordata; class Actinopteri; order Tetraodontiformes; family Molidae; genus Mola; species Mola mola. Next base: position 6,411,666 of record KV751339.1, read on the forward strand.
AGGATTACATTCACAGGCTGCATGGCGAGGTCCACTGAGACAAAACAATTTCAGGTACTGTGAAACTCAATTCTTCCAGCGGCGCCATCGACTGTCACTCTCGGCCAGGAGCTGATTGACTCCCACAACACCCCTCTCTTCAAACATCACATTTCTAATGCACATAAACATGGACGCGTCAGGCGTGAGGAGAATGTGACAGTGAGTGGCAGCTGAGCATGCAGGAGACCGAGGAGGTGGATGAGGAGGGTATGGGTTTCCAGGGAGGTGTGCTGAGGCAGCTCAGGTCGACCAGAACACATGGCTGCACCGGGAGGAATCTGTATTTAATTCATCTCCTCCCAAAATTGTTTCCAGCCTGTGGCCATCAAAATGCTGTCAGATCACCAGTGTCTCGGTGTCTTCTATCCCTCCTCTGCTTTCTCTCTCTCTCTCTCGTACACACACACACGCACAACCCTTCATTCTCTGTTCACTTACACAAACAGTCAGAGGAAGAAAGGGGGGTATGGGTAGTCTGGCTGTCTGAGACGTGTGTGTGTGTGTGTGTGTGCATCGCTGGCTGCATTGCAGCACGTATGCATGCTTGTGTGCGCAGCCTTGTTCTCGAGCCATCGGGAAAGGTCTAACCTCCAAAATGCAGCACTTGGAATAATTTAGGTGCGGCTAAAAATATGTCTCATGATTTCATGCGTGCTTGGCAGCCATAATCAATCTCTTTGAAGTGGTGGCGCGTCTCATTTGGAAACCAAATAAATGGCCAATTTCACAAAGTTGCATGACATCAGGTTAACTGATTGTGGAAAACAGGATCATTATTTTAAGTTTCCACATCACGCCATATCAAGTGGCTCTCTTTGTGGTCCGCCTAATTATCTGAACTTTACATGCCGGCGTGAACAAATCCAAACTTCTGCATATTTTAGTTACTTACGGTGAAGTTCTGCATCACTTTTATCACCACTACTACTGACACATGTGACATTGGTGGAGGTTTCCTAAAAGTTCTGGTCCCAGGTCATGGCTCTGGGTCCCAGCTGTGAGACGTTTGATGGTTGGGTGAGTTCAGACAGCAAAAACAACCTCTCCCCTGCTTCTAAGGCCAAAGGTACAAGGCTGTATGTGTCAGTGTCAGGAGAGAGAGCGAGCTCCTATTCACCGCTCTGGGATGTGGAGATGCTGCGTGGGGTTACTGGGGGCGACGGGGCCACGCCTGGCTGGGAGGCCCCAGTTGAGAGGGTGGAGGTCAATAAGAAGCAAATGTCCTCCATCATGATCATTCCATTGTAGTACGCCTCACTTGTGTTTTGTTGTGCGCAGGAGGACTTCGCCTGACCCTGGCCATATCACTCTCACTCCATATCACTCTCAATAATATTCATCCATTTTGAGGGGGCCATAAAAACCCTCAAATGTCACAATGCTGCTGCAGTCTCAGTAATGAAATAGGCAACCCTGTTGTTGATTAAGCGATAGTCATTCACAGGCCCCACTATTCAGGTCTCAAAGAAGTTGCATTGGAATTGAAAACAATTTTGAAAATTGACTAACTTTTCATTGTTTTCTTTCAGAGCAGAGGAAACATTCAGCATTACTGTAAACAGCAATTCCAGGACTCCAGCAGGGTTGAAATAAGTTCCATCAGGTGGACTAGTCCGTAAAAACATCTCCTTTTCTTTTCTTTGCCCTTTGTCACGCAACTCGTGTAGCAACAAGACGCCATGTCTGCTTCACACCCTGGCAGAGGTATGTCAACACACACAGAGCAAAGATAGTGTAAATTTGGAACTCCATGAACAGTTTTAAAAACATAGAGTGTTTCTCCGACCCCCCGTAGGATACAATTCGAACCAAAAACACACACAGACAATCACACATCTCTGGAGAAGCCAGGCATTTTTTGGCATGACTCCCTCAAAGTAAGTAATACATCCTGCGTTGGCACAATAGTGATGCTCCTGTAGGAAAACATTTCAAAGATTTCAGAGTAGAGCAGAGCAAGCTGACGTGTTCAGCAGAGAAAAAGAGGGGGGGAAACAAAGAACAGGCTCCATCAAAAAGGTGAAAAAATATAGAAAAGATGTTGGCAAGGGATATGAGAAATTTCGACGAAAAATGTATTGTGAAAGAAAGGACGACATGCTGTCAGAGAAGCAGGAAGGGCAGCATAAGTAAGGCTGATGATGAAGAGACGAAGATGAAGAGACCAAAAAGAGGTTTTGGAGGGATAGAGACATGCAGATAGAGTGAAGGAGTGGATTGAAACCACATGTGTCTGCCTGAGGTGAGGACACCGCAACGCTGCGCACACATGCGAGGAGCAGTGACGTCACTTGCACCCACCAGGGGCACTGCACGCTCATTTCCACAATTCGTTTCTCCTGCCAGCTTTCTGCTGCTTGCAAAAAGAGAAAAAACGTTTAGCGTGTCTTCTCCACGGCGGCGTTCATCTGGTTCGTCTCACAAAAAGCAAATAAATAAATACAGTCTTTTGTTGCGAGGTCATCTTGCCTGTGAACAGAACAATAGTTTGGGAGGGGATGCCATGACAAGGAGCTCCCTTATGAAACTTATGTGGTCAGAGAAGTCATGGGAAGGCGGCGGCGCGGAAACCGGATGCCCAGGACGCACTGGAGGACTTGGCAATACTAAGTATTCAATGTCTACTAGGTTGTATTTAAATGAATTTGACATTCTTTGCATGGTCTCTCCTGATCTTTTGTAGAACTGGTTCATACTTAAATTATGTCAGATAACAAAAGGTCTGTGGATACCTAAACTATATTAACATCATCTTCTGTAAAAACATCAGTGTAGTTAAAGGGCGGGAGAGATGAGAGGGGTAGCTGAGAGAAAAAGGGGCGAGACGGCCACGCTATGGGAAAGTGTTTTGGGGAAACCAAATTAAGGGGAAGAAAGGCTGGACACAAAGGCCTTTGACAGTTCCCTTGACATGTGCCTTAAAAGAGATGCTGCTGCCGATGCCAAGAAAGGGGGGAAAGGATGGAGGAGAGAGAGGGAACGAAGAGAGACTGAGGGAGGGGAAGGAAGGAAAGATCGAGTGAGGGTAAGAAGGTGACAGAAAGTGAGGGCAAGCAGGACAGGACGAAAATCCAGAAAAGAAGAGAGGAAAAAAGAGGTTTAAAAATAGAGGTGACGTGACTGAATCTGTGAAGAAAAATTCTTTGCAAGGTTGGCTTGTCTGTTTACGTGAACATATATGTATACGGTATGAGTGAGAATACTTAAAAGGGGGATTCCTTCGATGTGTCCCTGTGAGCTTTCATTGGAACTGTTGATTGGAAGTGACAATCTCTGAGTTCTGAGTTGGTTGACCTACATTTATTGTATAATGAAGCTTTTAGAACATCAGCACTGCAATGCAGAGTCCACCTATAAACATAACCTTTTTCAGAACAACCTTAGCTATTAAAATGTTTCTTCAACAGTGATGTCACTTAAATTGTGATGGAACCATAAATACAAAAAATAAACAAATCAAACTCATAGATATTAACTGGAATAAGACACATAGCAAGGAAAATGATGTTCCTACTTCTTGGGAGTCAATATGTAAAAAATTCTAGGTAATAGAGTTCAAAAAACATTCACACTTAAATAACAGAATTCATTTTGTACATATTTTATTTACACATGGCATAATTTATCCCATTCAGAGTGTCTATGAAATCTACATACTTCTTCTTCTTTGCCTTTTTGCTATATTATTTCCGCTGCTGAACAATGGATATGGAGGACTGGGGCATTTACAAAGTTCTTTGAGCTTAGAACGCTATTTGTGCACAGAAAATAAATAAATGTAAATAAACTGTTCAAAAACGGTACTACAGAACTATGGAGAACATATTAGGCTATTAGTGTCAAAATTAATTTCAATACATGACAGAAAAATGTGTACATTACGGACAAACAACAACCAATATTGGATCAATGACTTTAGATTTGCACTTTTTATTACTGGATTTTAAAAATTGGATTTGTTGTATAAAGTCCCTGAAAAGACATTTGAGTTCCAGGCTGGATAATAAAGCTTCTATAAGGGCTACAACTGCACGGTGGGCCTACCTGGGACGGTGCAGCCGTTAGGTACTAGGAAAAAACAAAAAAAAAACAAACACGTGGGTATGATTTATTAGATCATCAATAAACGATGAGAGTCCCTCTCGCCAACAACAATGTTGGTTTGTGTTAAGTGTCCTTTATGGGATATTAAAGACTTGGTTTATTTCAATTTTGTCAGTGTTCGCAGAAATAAATCGTAAACACTGGTTTACGATCCACATTGAAAATAAACTCGAAGCTCAAGCTAGTCAGTGCATAACAAACACCAGTGTTTTGTGGCACTGCCTGCAGCTGATGTCAACAACAAAATAGCATCATGCTTTTTCACATGCAGATTCAGGCCCCATTGATGCAGGTCGGCCCCTCTCCTACTCTGTCTCTCCCTCTGTCTTCCTGCCATTGTGTGCCCCTCAGAATTCACACTGGACCGTCTTACTTTCCCTCTCTTCCTCACACACACACACACACACACACACACACATTATCCCCTTCTTTGGGCTGTGTCTGACTCCGGCATGAAATCAATTTCTGAGCCCACACCCTCCCACCACCCTTCTACAGCGCCCATTTTCTCTCACCATGAAGTAAGACTGTTGCTGTGCCAGCCTGAGAATAGTACATTACACCCCCCCCCAAAAAATGAATGCCCCTCTCCCAGAATCCTTCAGTCTTGTGCCCTCATAGTTCCTGCTGTCGTCATCCAGTCATCGTTCTTCCTTGCTGTCAGCCATTGTTCAAAGTGGCTTAAGAACCCTCTTCTGCTCGTACTGTGTACATGATTCGTACTTATATATGTACACATAAATAGTTGACACCACACTCTGTGAATAAGGAAAACTTGCTGGTTTACTACCAGCCGTATACGTGGAATAACTGTAGAAATTTGGAAAATTGGAGCTCCTTTATAAGGACTTACAGGTATTTGACAAAAAAAGAAAGCTTGCCTCTGATTATCAAAATTCCCTGGTGAGCCATATAAAAAAAGTTTGGAATCCCAAAATTGGTATAAAGTGATAAATTGTAAGTTGAAAGAGGGATGGACGTGCAGAGGTGCGGCGGCATGGTTTTTATCGTTGTTATTCCCTCCACAAATGCATGCCGCTCCTTCCTAATCCACACTGACAGAGTTTTCATCATCTGAGGAGGTGGGGACGACGGAGCTCTGGAGGGAATTGGGAACGGTGGGGAACTCTCTATCCCCAGTGGCGGTACACACTGAGCGGCTGCAGCCGTGGCCACCAAGGCCCCCTTTGTACCGGTTATCACCAAGTGGTGAGTGACGGCACGGCGGCCTCCCGCTCTCAGGAGAAAGAGTGGGAGGAGGAGGGGTGAAGAGGAAAGGGTGCACAAGAGAAGCTGATTGGAATGTTCCCAGAAGGGGCAGGGAGCATGAAACGGAGGAAAAGAAAGGGAAGGAAAGGAGAACAAAGTTGTTTGAAGGGAATGACTGTTGTATCATGCTTGTCTCACAGGTGCACTACAGAAGGAATGTGCTTTGCTGTGATGACTCAATACTGCACAAACTATCAATGGTAGAGCAAAGAAATAATTTCCAACAGCATGGGAATGGTCAGGATTTCACTCATTGTCTTTTTAATTCATCTCATAACCTTGTTTTATGCAGACTCCCGTTTAACAAGATGATGTCATCCGTGCTGAACTAGACGCGCTGCGTGTTTCCTGCTATGATTTCATGTCTCGGCCCAATTAGGCCCACTGAGATGCGATCATGACTACTGAGTGGCGGGAAAACGTCTAGACAAAGAGTAGACATTGAGACCGACTAGAAAATGGAACTGGCCAGACGATGAAGAGGGTCAAAGGTCAGTTTGTCCCCCCGCTGCTGTTTATTTCTGTCGGCTCGTTTCCCAGCCTTCTCCCACCTTCCCACTATTTCTAACACACCTGTGTCCTCACCAGCACCCACGTTCCTTTTCCCCCTATCTCTGTCTCACACACACACACAAATGCACACACACATTCCTAGCTTTCGCAGCTGCCCGTGCACCTGGGCTGGCACCTGTCATCACACTGGTAACTGGCCTACAGCTGGCTGTGTCACTATCACCTGGCTCATCTGCCTCAGAAAGAAGAAGAGAGAAGTCTGTAGAAAGATTGAACAGGCAGAGTGAAAGGTGAGTTAAGATGTTTGTGAGTGAGAGAAGAGAGGGGGAGGAAGGGGAAAAAGAAACACTACAGAGAGAGAGAACTGGGAAAACTGAGAGACAGAAATTCACAAACAAAAGTGAAAGTGAAAAAAAAATGAATAAACTTAAGCAACCACCATTTCCCTCCTGCCCACTAGTGTTCAGTATTGAGTTTTACTCAATTGAGTTGGTATAAGCTATGGTATAGGCCCCACGCTTCAAAGTGTATTTTCGTATTTTCGTATTTTCTCTTCGGGGTAGAAACTATGTTCCTCAATTAAATACATGTACATATCCGGCCACTTACTAATACCTTCTAACCCTTCATTAACAGCACCTGGATTTGCCATTTTGCCAGTCAATTTGTTAGTAGTTTAAGTAGCATTCACGATCTTTCATGGTAAGTACCTTTGAATAGCTTGCAAGCTGTTGTGGTCCACCAAACTGCCTTACTTCATCATTTTTTACAAACTGTGAAAAGGTCTATAAGACCACAATCACCTACTTTATATGTCATAATTACATAGTCAATATTCCAATCTTATTCTTTTCATTCTGTACAAGGATAAGGGGCCCTTTGACCCAAAAAGCAAAACACGGTCAATACCAGATATTGTGTACAGCGGACCCCTTTTCAGAAGAAGCAGCAAAATATTTTCTGTGTGTGTCAAATCGGCCTCATTAGCCTCATCCTCAGCTCGTCATACATTAAAGTTTTTTCATGGCCCCTTACATCTCATTGACACACAAGTGTTATAAGGGTAAGGAAAGTCTAAGGAAAATTAGCTTGCAAAGCAAGAGTGCCAAGAGAGCTGGAGTCTGGGGTTGAGTGGAGACTTACAAAACTTTCATACAGAAAACCAGAGCTCATAATTCTAACCTTAACCCATTTGAAACCAAGTGTCGAGAGTCATTTTCCAAAAGTTAATAAAGCAGGTTTTATGCCGAAACCTAACTACATCCTGTATATCTGATGTCTCGTGCCTAAACTCAACAAAACTAATGTAGACCTTATGCATCCGGATAAGACATCCAGGGTGAGAGACTTTGTGTGTTGTCCTGAGACACTAAAAGGAAGCCTTGGCATCATATAAAAATTTCTAAAACTTCTGACTGAACGGTTCAACCAGAAGGCACAACTACCTTTTCATTTCCGACATTAGCTTGAAGCCACCCCCACTGCCATTTTGGTTCCCCTATTGGTCTGGAATCAGTAGTTCAAGTCTCAAGTTGGCTCCAGCAGTTTTGGCAACACATGTTAGGCCAAACCTTAATGAGACACAATATTTGGTAGTTTTTGTCTGCTATTAGGTAACAAATCTTATGTTAACAATAACTGCAGAGGCAAAACTGGAGTTACTATGTTTATTTCCAGAAAATACCCTGTGATAGTGAGCTGTTTTAACACAGTTTTCTTTATTTAAAACAGTTCTATCGTCTTTGATTGATATGGACCTGATGGATTTGAACACCACCTGTCAAATGCTTGATGGAAATTTATTAACAACAGAGAAACCACATCACCTCCATATACTCCAGCCTATATTATTTCAACCTATTCCAGGAAAATGAATAACAGAAGCTCTACTTTAAAAGGTCAGGATAAGAGGTGTAGCAAAACAAGAATTTTAGAGACCCCCTGTATAGGCGTCTTTAATTACCACCAAGGCACAGCTTAACGTGAACCACCATGCTTGGCTGTTAAGTCCCGTGACACTGAATGAAAGCAGAAAAGCAGTTTAATATCTTTTAATGTGCCTGTGTGTGAGTCACACGCTAGCAGTGTGTGGCAAAGGCACATGCAGCATATGGGCAGGCGCATTTGCACCGCCTGTTAAGCAGAGGGGACATCAAAAGGTGGGTTTTAACACACACACACACGCACACACCATTGCCATCACTCACTATAAATCCCACCCCAAAAGGAGCCATTTATGGGACAATAAGAGCCAACTTATGGGCCCCCAGAAAATGAAGGCCATTCACGGGTGTAGGATGAAAGATGACAAGGGCTTTCTTGGGAGTAGTTGGTAGCCCTGCGTTTCTTCACAACTTTCTCGTGTGCTAAGGAGGACTGGTTCTCCTCCCTCAAGCGTTCCTGAAGGAAAACTCAGCTGCATGGGCACAAATAGACCCTCCCAAAAGGTTAATGGGAGCATTTCCTCTTGCATCTTTTGGAGGGGTTTGCTCAACTTTTAGAAATTAATTCAGATATAACCTTTTATCTCGGCCTTTACTGATGACCTCCTCTGTCGCTTGGAGGTCACAGAACACTTCCAGCTGAATACATACATAAAGACAATGGGATTAGCAGTATTCTGAACACACAAGAAGCCACTGACCGGATCGCGCCTGCCTTAGTGTTACTCAGGTGTGTTGAGAATACTGACACAAGACATTTGGGGTGAAAGGCCTGTGCCATGCCCCAACCATTCAAGCATACAGAATAGCTCTCTGTGCTGTAGCGTGTGCTGCTGATGGATGTAAAAAGCACATCCGGCAGGGTACTTTTTTTTATTTTACCCTTCTCTAAGCAAACAGAAAAAAAACACGCTTTTTTTTTTGCTAACCAACTTAAGTCCTAGAATGAAGTCCAACAATGAGTCAGCTACCTACATTTTGCCTGGAAACAACCTCCTTAGGACTCATTGTTTGCCTATCCCACTCCACTCTCTCTCTTGTTCTTTTTCTCTTTTATTCGTTTGGTTTAATAGTGTGTAATAGTTACCAAGTATCATTAAGGCAAACCTCTACGGCTTCTAACAGTGCTGTAGACAAGCCAAGTGTTTGTTGTCGGCGTTTTATTGGCTTCCAGGGAGGAGGGTTGTTGTTGTTCAGTGTAATCTTGGCACGCCAATAACAGGTTTCAATAAAAGCAGCTGCTTTCTTATGGTAGTTAAGCTGCTCTCCTCCTTCCCCCCTTTTGCAAGTGTGTTTAACTGGAACAAATGGAGAGCTACCTGGAGAAAAGACTGGAGGTGTCGTCATTTGTCCTGTTTGGTCTGTCATTTTTCATCTCTCTCTCGCCCTACATATTTATCCAGCAGGCAAAACTGCTTTTCTTTTATTTGCCTGTTTTCATCGCTGTCACTTGTTTCTTAAGCAGGTTGTTGAGGTTGTAACAGCTTTGCTGTGATATACTTCGATGTCAACAGGTTAAGCTTGGCCACACTGCCCCCTTTAGGAAACTAGCAGCTGTTGCAATTCAACAATGCTAAAAAGGCAGAGAGGCAGAGTTTGAGGGATATCTGGCCCATAAAATGATCTTGTTAAAATAATCTTGCCGTTTGTGTTGCACATTAAATTTCAACAAATCAGTATGGTGCAACTTAGAAGTAATCCAACGACAACACATCCAGTGAACAAACTGTAACAGTATATGCGTCATCTTTATTGGGGTCCAACTCATCTGCATTTAGAAGCCTTCATCATATCAGACATTGGCAAAGGGTATTGTTTATACAAACACTATCCTCGTCACTAATGCTTTAGGAATAGATAAAAAGTTACATATCTTGCCAAGTTGCACTGTTGTTATAAAAACATTGTTTAGTTTAATTACGTCTTGATCAGTCCCAGCTTGTCAATGTAGCACAGAAAAACAAGCAAAAAGAGAACAGAAGACAAAACCGTGGAAGAAAAGGTAAAGAAAAGTTTAAAAAAAAAAAACAGGGGAAAGAAAGTGGGCCGGAGACCAAATAAAGTCTGAGGTGGCGTTTGAATGGATCCAAGAGGTTCATTGGGAAATACTTGAAGAACAGTGTGATTGATGGTAAACAGTGCAAATATAATACAGCAATAACTACAAATCTGGGAGGTTATAACCTTTCCCAGTAACCATCAAGGAAAAAAGGGGTGAGTTATATCTATAATATCTCTCTGATTATGTAACTTGAATTGGTTCCTAAAAGCTAATACAAGGTGATCATTCAGGACTAAATGTAGACTTATTTTTGTGATTCGTCATCATTAACATTAAAGCAAATTAGTGGAATAGCAATTAAGTCTGGAAAAAAAGCATACTGTTATCTCTCCTCCCTATGGCAAAAGTTTTCTCTGAATATATACGATCTATCTGTCATGTGAAAGCGCAGGCAGGACATTGAAAGCTTGAATTGATGTGAAACTCCACTTGTGGTGTTTTCATCTATAAGATCTCTCATTTTTCTTGGCGGTGTAGTTTGATTTGCCACCACATTCCACAGTCGAACGTGCACAGGAGAGCGAGTCTTTACGTGGTCAAAAGAGTTCCTGTCATGTAAAATTAAATAGCACTCAGACAAACATTATTGAACCTCTATGGCAGCACGAACATTCCACAATGTCTGGCTGACACCGACACAGGTTCATGTTTCCTCCCTTGGTTTCTCAAAGAGGTTTTTCTTGTCTCCATCAATCTACCATTATTTTCTAACCGTCTTACTGTTATTATAACCGCAGAGGTGGTAAAACGTACAATATATACATCCACCTTAGAATACATTTTAATTTCACTGTCCCCTCACTGGTCCTCTATAATGTAAACATCAGCAACAAATTAAGTTCAGCAAAACTAACGACACCCTCGTTAACACGCACTATACTTTGTTTACTGCTAATTAGTTATTGTTAGCATTCTAAAATGCTACAGTAGGATGGTGAACATAAGCAGGGTTTAGTCCAATTCACCATGGTGCAGCATCTGTCTCCTATAGAGTCCCAACAATCCTGAGGTCAGTGGACACTCATGAGGAACACTAAAATCAATGTCTGTCCACATTTACAATTTTGCCATATCAATTTGCAATACCCTTAGTTTGAACCCTGTGCTGTCAGCCCCCTGGGAGGTGGGGGACAGTTTCTATATGTTGAAAAAAAATGTAAACGATATGAGGCTCCATGACTCATTCAGAAATGACACGCTACTTTCCGGAAATGTTGCGTTGCAACCACCCCTGTGTCAAAAGTCACTTTTACTTTCCTTTAATCCAAACAGCATTTTGACACAAACACAAGCAAATTTCCATCACCTTTGGGGCCGTTCAGCTAATTAAGCAAAAGTCACATTTGACAGGGCCCAGCAAATTCACCAGAAACCGCCAAAGTCATCACAAATGTTCTCATGGACCGTTTAACAGGCATTTACCGGTCAATCGCATTGTCAAGCAGTCCTGTCATCTCAGCCCTGAGCTGCCTGACCCCTAAGCAACGATACGCACTGGTCACATAGAGTGTACAGAGGCGGAAAAGGGTCTGCCAATTAAGATTTGTGTGTGTTTCGTTTCCTAGAAAAACTTCACATCCATCCAGTACAAAATAACAGCCTGTTGTCATTGTTGGAGTCATCTTTGCTAACAGCTGTGCCATGTAAGTCCGGCACCCCATCACTTACTGCACTGATCGTGGGCCGTGGTTTGGACTTCACTTGTTATCGTTAGTTTCTTTTTCTCAAGCTGGTCTGCAGTCTGAGATGATGGGATACGTCTGTGCAGCCACTGAGGCTTCTTGAAATAGAAATATTAAAGCATAAAACTCCGTACATTAAACACTGCATGTAAAGCTTCCGTGTTTGTTCATATCAACCTAGAGTGAAAATGAAAGTAGAATATTTGTAAGTCATAAGGCAGTCGGGGAAAACTACTGGGCCAAATGAATTATCTGATATCATCGTATCATCTTTTAATTTCAAGTAGAATAACTCAAGAAAACATAATTAATGCTGCCTTCAGTGACTTTTCCCCTGGTATAAATGATGCAAAATATGTATTTGAAAGCCAAAAAAACAACGTTCTGCGTACACTGACAAGGGGTTGGATTTAAACAGAGCTGAAGGGTTTCCCAAGACGGTTGTGAACCAGCGGTTTATATGACAGTATAATCATGCTCATATGCCTGCGACCTCCCAAAGGCATCCAGAGGTTATTCATGATTCACCCAGATAATGAGCCTCATCACTTAGGCTGTCAACCGCTCTCCTCCAAGGCCCCAGCTAATATCTGTAGCCAGCAAAGCCATGAGGGGGTTACATGAGCGGCAATCCCATGCAATGCTGACCAGTGTGATGCATTAATGTGATCAAAAGAGCAGGAGAAAGAATTACATGGCTTCAGATTCATAAGTAACATACATTTTCCCTGAAGTTTATCTTAGCATTCATTTCAAGACTGTTTAGCTAGACAAACAACAGGTATTTATCATCCTAAAACAGTTTAAGTAAAAAGGCAAATAACAATTATTAATTGGCAGTTCCTGAGTAACCGCTGCAATTTTTTTTTCTAAAGCCATATTTCTTCAAATAAGTAAACTCCATACTTGCCCATTTTGTTGAATTGTCCCTAATGCCCCTTATTCCCATAGACAACCCAATGTTTGTAATTATTTTATGAACAATTATAAGAAACTCTACTACTGCTACTGCTACTATTGATTTTCAATTCATATCATTGTGTATATACTAAAAGAGAGTTCTGATACTGTTTCTCAATGCACAAGCCAGACCACAAACCTTTACTGTAGCTTTGGCAGGACAGCTGGACT
>KV751339.1:6424678-6441071 GCA_001698575.1 Mola mola
GACCCCAAGGGTTGTATGAAGGAAACAGATGGTTCACATCCTTCCCCACGCTGGAGCAGCTTATCCCAAGTCTAAAAAAAAGGGGTTATACAAGTGTACTTACACGTTCAGCCTGGAAATCTATGAACACAAATTTGTTGAGTTTTGTGGTGGCCCTGAAGGTCAAAACGCTACATTTCACAAACCATTCACAAAAAATTCACAAAACGTGATACAATCGCCAAACATGACAAAACTTTCAACTTTCAATGTTTTGGCCTTCATGTCCACAATTCGCAGCTGGAAGCATTTGCATGTTCCTTCCAGTGTGCTAAAAGAAATTCCATTGGCACTTTCCGCCATTTCCATTCAGTTTGTACGGTATGCAAATGCTGATTCCTCACCTGGTGAATACAGCAGGACTGTTTAAGTGGCGAAACAGAGCAGGTTCACACACGTGGGAGGACCGTCGGCACACATTTACACACGACTGACCCAGGGGACCCAGGTGCACCCTTAGAGCACTTTGTGGTGGCCAAGTAGGGACAGATTTACTGCAGAAGTTCTGGAAGGATTCAGAACAAAGACAGGTAACGGTGTGAAGAGATTAGACCATGGACGTACTGAATGGTTCATCCTTAGTCTGTCTAGTCAATAGAGGTGGATAATTCTACAAAAAGACAGTATCAACCCTATGTTTTGTTGAAGCTATTTATTGGTGGACAGATATTTATGTTTTAAGGGTTTCAACTCTATTTTCTACCCCACCTGTCATTTTTCTTCACTGACTTCTTAAGTCAGTAACATTTTACAATAAGGGCACATTATAATTAACATTAGTTAATGAAGTAATACGCATTTCCTAACAGTTAATTAATGTGTTAACTAATCATTTATTAATAGTCAACATGTTAACTAAGATACTAATCATTCATACATTATACAATAGTTTAAAACCGTATATTAAGTGTCACTTAAAGAATCTGTTTTTCGACTTCACACATAAAGGTCACAAAGAGCATTAATAAATGGTCGATACAGGTTAATAAATGCTTTATTATGATTAGGCCTACGTGGACATCTGTGTCCAAAATGCCTCTCGTTCTATTATTTAACTGTCAGTTAATGGGCATTACTGTGTTAAATAATGTTAATAGTATGGTTAGAAACTATTGAATAAGTACCCTAATTAAAATGAGTACTGTTAGTAAATGCTCATTACTGCATTAAATAATGTTAATTAATAAAGTGTAAAGGGCAAAGTGTTACCCATAAGTCTATGCTACATCTTGGTACCTGGTGAGTAACATAACTGTGAACCCTCTCCAGCATTCCCTCACACATGAACTCTCGGGGCAAGAAGGGCTTCACCTGTAAAAACAACCATATATGCTTGTGTTTAGTGCTACTGTAGCTGAAATGTGGAGGATTAGAAGGTATCTAATATTATAGTATATAGTATATGTGAAATTCTGCTTGTTCACCACCTCAGTGCGCAGAATGGCTCTGACCGCCTCGCGTACGTCAGTCTTGTTGGTCACATCCACGGTCCAAACGTGGGGTCTGCCAATGAATGTTTCAGCGTACGGGTGCTGAGAGGAGATCTGCGATCCAATGTTTTTCTCATGTTTAGATCCTAAAACTTATATGTATTCAATTCAAACTGTCAGTTATATTTCAGTTCAAGAATTTGGATACCTGTCTTGTGGTGGGTTTTCCTTCATAGAAACCATTGTTTTCTGATGAGTGTGGCGGGTTGAAGCCTGGCTGAAGGAACACACAGCCTACGGCTATCGCTTCAATGGGAGCTGGACCTTCATAGGGAAACCCAAGGCCTACAAACACCTGAGAGGGAAGGCAGGTTTTGCATTTCAACGAGGATCTGCAATCTGCAAGTAGATCCCTCAGATTCAAATGGGCTCTTGTCTGACCTTGGCTCTTCGAAGAAGCTGTAGGAAGCGTTCCTGAGTCAGCAGGCCATGGTTTTTGATGACAGTGGGCAGATTAGAGGCACGTCCTTGAGGCTGGTAAACCGTAGCGTGAGTCTCCAGCTCTTCACTGATCCAACCCACATACTCAGATTTACCCTGGTGTATAAACACACACAGAAACACTCACATACAGCAAACATGCCAATCTTTGTCTTTGAGATATCGCCACTAATACGTACTAACATATTTCTTATCTCAGTATAACTAACAATGGTCATCATACCTGCCACATGTACTCCTGTTTACCGTAGACAATTGCTATCCTGTCTTTCCTGTTGGTGTCCGACTCCGGCTCTTCCTCCCTCACCTCCTCTGCGCTCACAAAGCCCAGGAAGGAGTTATCAGGAGTATGAGCTGAAGATGACAGAACAAAGACTGGTTAGATGACTTGGAAAACCACCTAGGAATGAAACCCAGAAATCAGCCACAGTACACATTAAGCCTTTAAAGGAGAACTCAATCAGCCAATTGCAGAAGGGGAAAGCCATAAAAACTCATGAAGTAGAATTATATTGGCAGATCACAAT
Source organism: Mola mola (assembly GCA_001698575.1). Lineage (NCBI taxonomy): Eukaryota > Metazoa > Chordata > Actinopteri > Tetraodontiformes > Molidae > Mola > Mola mola. Next base: position 6,427,176 of record KV751339.1, read on the forward strand.
CGGGGATCTCCGTCAGCAACAGGACGCAAACATATTTGTTTTATTCAGTATCTCTACTGTTACTGAGTCTAAACACAGTGTTGTTTTACTGTAAGTATCTACTCCATGTTACCAGACACTAACAATAACATTCAGAGTGTAGTTAATGTTAATATCTATTTCCGACATTTTGGGGTGCCCAGTGTTGCTGCATCATATAGCCTTGTCGCTATATTTTTAAAATACAAAAATGGGGGAGACACGCTGGGTATAACTCAGAAGTTAAAGGAAATGAAAACTCTGCATATATAAGAGGTTAAAGTCTGGCTGCTTTCTGTCAACCGGCAGCCCTTCGAAACCTTCAGGTAGGTGTAAAAGATGAGTATTTACTTTTAATGTGCCAGCAATGGTGTGTGTGAAGAGGTGCTTAATAGGATCTGCAATGTTTGCATGAGTCCAACTCATTCTCTCCTGCCTGTGTTTAAAAGAATTTCACTAAATCTTCCCACATTCCCAGTCACAGCAGCATAGATTTCCTCCTGGCTCACTGTATCACTCAGGCACACTCATATCAAGTAAACAGATATTCAGCGGCACACTCAAATGATCAAATCATGTGACATGATGGAAGCTGTTAAGGAATGAGGCTTCTTTTGGTTCTTACTTTTAGTGTCCTCGTTGCCTGTTCACTGTTGTACCTCATCTGCATCCCTGTTTATTGCCATCCTTAAATCCAACACGACATGTCATGTGATTTGACTTGACAGCTCACACAGCCTTTCTGTCTAACGTATTTTTTTCTCCTTCTCGTGTCTTTGTTTTTGTTTTGCTGTCTCAATCTTTTTGTGCCCTTTACCCACCATCAGCTAACAGCCATCCCCCCCAGGAAGGACAAATAAACAGTGCTCTCGAGGCTGAGGCAGAGCGAATGGCCCTCGGCCAGTGAGTCCAGCTTGTGTCTGTCTCCCAGCAGGGTGGGAAAGCTGACAGGGAGAGGTGTTGGAATGAAAGCTCTGTCTGGGCACCGGGGTTATTTAGCCTCAGCAATTAATCCTCCCACTGTGGAGATGCTTGGAGGGTGAACGTAAAGAGTCAGTGCTGCTGCTGTACTAGTGACTAGTACATCCCTATAACAGTAGAAAATTGAAATATTGAAAAAGTTAAACTTTCACATATTCTATATTCATTACATATAAAGTGATTTTTTTTTGTTTTGATTTTAATGATTATGGTTAATACAGTACAGTAGTATTGTTATACTTTTTGAGCTGAATACCATAATTATCTAAATCAAAAAGAAGTAAAATGCTTGAAAATTTTCATTTTATATGTTTAATGAGTCTGAAATATATAAAATCTTAACTTTCTTAGATAATGATATTTTAGTTTTTTTCAGATGCACAAGTAAATAGGCAAAATGTAACAAATATAATAGATTTCTTCATGAAATTGTTATAATGGAAACATCTGCTTTCATTGCTCCTGGGATATGGCAACTAAATCATAAATTTGTTAAAATTATGCCAATAAATTATAAATAAGAAATGCATAATACCAAATGCTACGATAACATGAAACTGGGAGACTTGCATGGTACGATAGATTACACACAAAGACAGACACAAGCAGAGACTTACGGAACATAGTCATGTACTGCTGAGGCTGCAGACCCCAGCTGCCCCACAGTGTTTTATAGCCGCGGCTGCGTGCATAACTGTCCAAGTTAAAGGCTGGTTCGGTGCCAAACGAGTCCAAGATTCTGAAGCGACACCTATAGTGATTTAAAACACTGTATCACAGATGGTCTTTTCTCCAAATGTCTTAATTCAGCAATTATGAAATGAAAACAAACAATTTATAGTGGGTAATGCTGCCATCATTATCTATCATAACTTTTCATATTTAATCTTTATATAACGGCCTTAAGTGTGTCACCATGCCTGCCATGCAGTGGTACAGTAGTGTGAATAAAGCCACACATATATCATATGTCCTTTTTAATATTGATGGCAATTTTTTTATTCATTTTTATTTTTAGATAGAAGTACTTTATGTATTTTTATTTATCGTTACATTAAAGGCGCTAGTCACGGACCACACTTGCAGAATTTGTAAAGCTGTAAATGTAAAATAAATTTGAAATGTTATTGAGAAATATTTCATTATGTATTTAGAAAACTTGGTTGTACTGGTAATGCAGAAAAGCCAGTCCCATTGCCCCATGAAGGTGAGCAAGGCCATGATAGTCAGTATAGATGAGGTCAAAGGTCAGGGGCCTCTGGATGGGACAACTGCCTCGGCCAGGAGCAGCACCTATCAGACTGGATCAACCACCAATAAACACACAATACTTATCGCACTCTCATAACTTAATTGCAAAGTGATCACTTACCAAACACCTATGAATACATTACATTTTTTTATATATGTAATCAACACTTTTCAACAGAGTAGACAGTAATATTTTCAGATGAAGGTAACAAGCGCTATCAGATAGTGTTACCTACCTGTGGAGCTGCTGCTGTGAGTTGCTGAACGTGAGGTTGTGGCCCAGGACTGTCAGAGAGGCGATGAGGTCAGCCCACTGAACCAGCTCCCCTAGAGGACCCCCTCTGTTCACCATGGCTTCAAAATGCTTGCCCACGCTCCCGGCCAGGGCACCGGGATACAGCAGCACCTGGACGTTCACAGGTGGGAAAACCCATCTTTAATGGATGCCAACATTGCATTATTAGTAATCCTATCATATTAATGCATGTCAATTACGTGAGATATGGTATTAAGAATTAGCATCTACAAGATAAAGTTGCAAAAAAGTTTATACCCTCATCTGGCTGGAGGCTGTCTTGTTGCTGCTCTGCCTCATCCTCAGACCAGCCTGGATCCACCGTTCAGACATCCTCTCCACTCTGGAGCGGATGAAGTTTATGGCAGGACCACTGCTGTTGCTGAGAGCCTTGTATAGTGGGCTCAGAATTGTGCGGATCACGGCCTGTGTGTGGTCATAGTGTCAGAAACGCGTAAAATAAGATAGAAATTAATCTTTTTCATCAGTGGTTGCACCTTCTCTGTGGGAGAGCGAGGCTGCTGGTGCCATGGGGGGACGGAGCGACTCCATCTGGGACGAGGGGGACAAAAGTCTTCTATTTGGCTGAGGTAGGTCAATATGGAACAGATGGTACCATCTACCCCATAATAGGCATAACAGGGGTCTGACTCCCAATGGGCCTGGAGAAACTGGCAGAGAGACAGATTTTAATTTAAAATTAACTAACCGCCAGGTACTGTATGTCCATATCCAGCTTTAAACTGCAACTTGGAAGTTGAACAGTGCAGAGTCACACAGCTCATGCTACTGCATTTATTTCCACATTCTCACCTCCACTTTTTCCGCACACACCGGATATGCAGGATCTGCTGGCACCTCACACTTCTCATTGGACCCTAAAGGTAAGATATATTAGCCACCACACAGTGTTTACTTTCCTCTGAATGCATCATTATTCCACCATCTTGGCTTTCATAACAAAAAGTACATTGTCGAGTTAATTCACTGCAGGTAATGAAGAACAGTAGATAATAACTTTGATATACAACCTCTGGACTGTTTCACAATGAGCAGCAGCCATCGGCACAACGTAATGTGCCGCCATGCACGTAAGAGGCATTAAGGTGGAGGCAGTGTGTTCTCAGAGGCCCTTTCCCGTAAGCCCCACACCATCTCTAGCCAATGTCAATCACGGAATGAACCCACACACACCTGACCCACCTGCTGCTCACCAAACATACTCTTTTACAATGCGAGCCCCTGCCAAAACATACAGCGGTTAACTTTGTAAAACAACCCAATGAAAAGGAAAAGGGAGCACAAAAAAAGATAAGAAAACCTGAAGGCAGAGCTGAGGTGTGAGAGCCTGAAGGCAGTGATATCCTGGGGGAGCACAGGAGAAAAATAAAAAGTGCTCCCTCTGCACAAACAGCAGACCGCGTATACGAGCTGGTGAAAGGACTCCTGGGTAATTCAGTCGTATTTTATGGGTGTGAGGTAATGTGAGAGGAAGAGGGTAGGAGGTGAACAGGCTGCTGACGGGGGAGTGCGTGTTTGGATGCATGTGGGTGGCATATGGGCACACACATGGAGGAGTGTATGCCCCCACATATGCATGGTGGGGATCATCACCCTCGCTGCCCACACACACACATACACAAACACACATGCACATGCAACCCACCTCCCACCTACACATCTCTGAGGAGGGTCATTTTGTGGACGTAAACTTTCTTTCCTCCCCACGGTTGGCTGATCGGCGCTTACTCTGTGGGACTTGTTAAACTTCTATTCAAGGACTTCATCCCCCATAACCACCTGCAACTCTGGCCTTTAACCCACTCCTCTATTTGCACCCTCCATTATCACAGCTTGTTAATTTCACTGTGTGGTTAACCTCTACTGAGTCTATGAACTGTGCTTTTGGCTCAGAGAATCACACCACCACAGCAGTAAGCCACAGAAAAAACTTGCAGACGGCCAATTATTGAAGCTGGCACCACGCAGGGAGCGGGGAATGTATTTATTTTGTGTAGCTACAATGTTAAATCATGTTATGACTGGAATAAATCCTAAAATCTCTCTTTTAGCATGGACAATGAACTTAAAACTAGCAGATCTGCCTGATCACCTGGATCTAATTCTTTATAGTGGACCCCCAGACAGCTGATCTTCTACCTATTATATTGCTTTAAGTTCCATTTATATGAACCTTAAAATGCTTCAGAAACATTTAAAACACATTAAACGCTTTGAAATTTAAAAAGTTAAAATAAAATATAAAACAACTCTCAAGCTAGAGACAGGTAAAGACAGCCTAAATCCAAATCCATTTTTTTTAATGGCGCTAACATACAACAAATGTCATCTCATGACTAAAACTCCTTTCATTTCAATTAATTTAGCTATTCATTAAGAGAGACTCAACATTCCCCCACAAGCATATGAAAAATTGATTTTTAGTTCTGGCTTTCTTCTCAGAATTCTAAGGGTAAATAAATAAATAAATAAATAAATCCCCAAATTCTGTGAAAAGAGCATTCTGAGAAAAATCTTAATTCTGAGATTAAAGTCAGAATTCCATAGGAGAAAAAAAAGTATTTTTCAGTAGTTGTCAAACGTGGCCCCTTATCCTTTTCCATAAAAATCAAAGTCATCAAAAATTAATGAAACAGCACAAGTCATAATAGACAAGTCGAGTGTGATAACAGTCCGGGCTCTACCTGTGCGTAGTTTGAGGTCATCGCGTGGTAACGGCGTGTGAGACTCATGCTGAGAGCGCCGGTTGAGCTTGTCAAGCTGCTGAGATACTTTTTTCAACTCCTTTTCTACTAAGGAGGCCAAGCCTTGCTGGTCCTGCCTAAAGCTGGATTGCAATGAACAAATACAAAACTCTGCATCAGTGTTTCCATCAAAGTGCTTGTATGTCAAGACTCGCGCATATTGGCGAGTACCTGTGCAGGAGGAGGCTGAGATCATTTCTGGTCAGCTGGGCGCCATCTTTCTCTCTGCTCAGCCTCTGCACCTGAGTACTCAAAGCTTCCAAGCGAAGAGCCAGCCGACGTAAGTCAACACTGCGCTGGCCTGGAGCATAAAACATAATACAATGTGACATCTCATGCAAGTACGGTTTCACAAGCTCTACCATGTTTAGGCAGTAACACAAATTTATCCCAAAGTAAGACTTGCTCTGCGTATCATGAAACAGCAGGGTTATGTAATGCAGTTTTCTTAATTTCAGGAGATGTGCTGCAAATGAAACAGCCCATTAATGGCGGTGTGTATTTTCCATTTTCCATGTAAAAAGTAATGGAATCCGTTTTACAGAGGTCAATTTCCATGAGCGACCATTTTATGACAGATAGAGATGAGACTGAGTCATAATTTCTGACAACCGGCTATTTCCGAGAGTAACCGCTCAGTGGTTTTGGAGCGGACCCATGTACACAAACACACGCACACACTTTTTTCTTAGTTTACAACAGGTCAGCCAAAGAGTGTTTCGGCTTGATTTAAAGTAGCCTGAAAAGATGAAGCAGTCTAATATTTTACAAAAGCTGACTTTTTTTTTGTTTGTTTGTTTTAAAAAAGGAAATTTGCAAATTAGGCCAACAGAAAGATGAATATTTCCTTTCATCTCAGCCTGACCACCGAGGTCTTGGTCCCTCCTCAGGTTGGGAACCTTAACCTGGGTGTTTGAAAGAAGGGCTTCCAACACTCACAAGGCCCACCACCAAAGGCCACAAATTGAGTGTGACATACACAGTGGACCAAAAATACATGTGTATTATTAGTTTTTGACAATTTCCTCTTGTGTTTGTTCTGAAAGGCCATCCAGTAAATCACTGACTAAGCTCAGCACTGTTAGCCAACCAGCTATTGCCACACACTCCACTGTTTGCCAGACATACCAAGCCTGTGAAAACAGTGAATGTGTGTGCTATTTGAGACCGCAGATCAGTGACGTCGTAACCGAAACGTTTAGATGATACAACAATTGACTATTATAGGTCTGTGACCTCTGAAACAGTTGGAAACACCTTTTTGTATTTTGTTAGGTGAGGTGCAGCCAGGGTTCGTTTGAGTTTATTAGAATCTCCTTAGGGATAGAGCTTTACGGTGCGAAACACACAGTAAAATCCCACAGACTGGTGATGTAATTTGTGTTTGCTCAGCTGTTGGCGTATCTTCACCAGGGGTCTTTCGGCCACAGGTGCAATGGACCAAGAATGGGCGGGAATAGGCGGGAGCTTAGAACACCTGCAATGGCCAGTGTTGGGTTTAGTGCCATCTACTGGGGAAATTGCAAATTGCTACCATTGAAGCACCCCTGATCTCACTCTCCTCTGAGGTTTGCAGCCACAAACACACCAAAATATGCTTTCTATGGCCAGTAATTTACTGTAGGAATATGGCAACTTGTCAGACTGTGGAAAAGGAACCGCTCCCTCTGTAATTGTCAATGGTTCTTTCTAAACTAACAATAACACAACTATTATGCACCAAAGAAAACATGATTATAGAATGTTAATTTCCTGCACCCTGTCTGGACCTGCTGCCAAGTTTCAGTTGTATGAGACAACCACTTGCTGATTAAAACTGTGTGTGCGTGCAACTGCAAGACACATCACATGCTGACAATATTAGAAGCTGTTTCAGAGTATCTGTCAGATAATATGTAGTCTGAAAATTTGCAGTACAAAGCTCTTTATTATATGCTTTCATAACACAAATATGTTTCAATGAAATAATAACATTAACATAAATTTTGTCAGTTACAGAACCAAAACATTTCTTTTTCAAAGAAAAAAATCATCCAACAGAATGAGATGATTCGGTTTCACGTTGCTGCATCCAGTTAAAGCCTTTTCTAAAATTCGGTGAAAATGTGTTTTATATATCATACTTTTATTCTAAAGCAAGCAAACCGCCATTAATTAATTTAGGCTACATGTTCTCTTGTCACTGACAGAGGGATTGAGAAAGATTATTCCCCAGAAAGACTGAAATCTTGGCACATATTTGTACTGTGTGTGCTAACCAACAGCTTCCTCTATGTGGTATACAGTAGTTGGCAACACAATCATTGCTGGATGACTCTTTGTACACAACTCTCTGCTGGGTCCCTAAAACCAAGAAGCCACTGTGGGCCTGTGGCTGAGATGCAGCGGTGGGTGACTCTGGCATCTATAAGAAAAGGGTTTGAGATGTTTCGATTAAAAAAGATGAATAAAAAGAAATTTTCAAACTGACTCGGCCTTTCACAAAAAAATATACATATATCTTATCAAGAGTTTAAATTAAGTTAAAGAGTTAATTATCCCTCACAAGATGTAATGTTTTACTGAGTGAAGTGTATCAAGACACTTAGAAATATAAAAAAAATAAATAAATGGATCATTACACTGATGCTCATATCTTAAAATGGAGCAGATCACACATTTTTGAGTATGAGGGGAGGAATTATTGAATCACAATTATTACATAGAACTTTCATTTCAGAATTCCTGAACCACTCACCAAATAACTGAGAGGAGCTTGCTAAGTCCATTTCCCTATTGCTCTGGTTGATGTTTAACAGTGTCTCATAGATTGCATTTGGGAGTTTATGCAGGGCCATGCATAAAAAAAATGCTGACTTCAGAGAAAAAACACATTCCAGAGAAGAGTGTTGACAACATCTGTCTCTTCCCCAAAAACCACAAAGAAAGCTTTTGCTGCATAAAACAACCCCGTCTACTGCCCTCTTAAATACCCTCCTTTAGAGATGCCTTTTGAAGAATGCTGAACTGATCGGCAGTGTTCTATGTCTTGGCCACAAATCCACAGCTGTCAGATGCATGGAAGGACTACCACGAACTGTGTACAAACCATTAGCCAACAGCAGGAGTTTCTTTTCCCCCACTCCTACACTAAATCATGTGCGTGTGTGTGTGTGTTTAAGTTACCTTGTTCCTCAGGTGACCTCCCAGCTGGTTTGTCAATGGTCAATTCAGTTGGCACCCAGAGGCTCTGCAGCAGCAAGGTGAGCACAGACAGGCAAAGGCAGAGCACGAGGCAGCCACTAGAGGACACAAAACAGCATACAGTAGTCTTCATCAGCAGGTCCGCATTTTTTTTATTGTAACTAGAACTGATTAAAACCTGGATAAGTATTTTGTTACAAGATTTTTTAAATGTTGGCTAAGAGTGACAGGGTTATGGATAGGGTTGGATATCTATTTCAGCTTGAATGCATTACTGTTTGCTATTGAATTCAACCATTTATCGATTTTATTTGCAGCATAGACTATCGATTTGCAGTGACCATTATACAAATTCATATTCTCTTTGTTACTTTGACTTTTCTAGATAGTGAAAAACGGCTGGAATTTAGAGAGGCTTTAAACTATGTAAACTGTAAAACCACACAGAAAGATGTAGAAACATTGTTGACAACTGAAATTTTTTTTTATACCTTTTTAAATCAAGTATTCCAATATTTTGAGATGTGTTGAATTTTTCTGTGGGCCATGATTAAAAATAAATATCAAAATTACAGTATATAGTAAAAAATTTGATACATTTTGGGTTTCTGTGTGATGAGTCGTGAATATATAGTCACTTTCTTAAAAAATTGATTAAAAAAAAAATCATGATATTTTAGTTATATACTTATGTACTTAAACCATTTAAACCTTTGTGAGAGAGTCAAACTATTTCTATGGGGGAATGAGGGAACTGAATGGGAACTAAATCACTGTGTTATATAAGGCTCTCTGAGGCCATCTGAAATTGGAAGATCATGTGCAGTGCATCATATTTTGCACAGACTCCACAACTGAGTAAACACCTCATACTCAATTGTTAACGTCATTTAAGGTCATTCTTTAAATCAATTGTGCAACAACCGACCAATTACATCACCTTTAAAATGAACTGATTTCATTTTATGAGTGTATTTGATCCAGTAAAAATGTCCAGCCTGACATTGCTTTTCATCAAATACATCAAACCTGTGAGGAAATAAATTGTTCTGTGACTTTAAGAGTGTGTCAGTTTAACTGGGGCAGAGAGAGCAATCACCTCACTGCGGCTTGCACTCAGACCAATAAACCCATCAACCCTGAAGGAACATAGTACAACTCCATTCCAGTGCATGTACAAACCAATTCAATTCTCTCCAGGTGCCTATAAAGCTCAAGTCAGAGCCAGACAAACTCTTTCCATTTTATTCCATCAATCTGCATATCACGGAAGTTCATTGAAGTTTGTATTTAGTGATAGTCGTCCTGACATCTTAGTATAAAACTCCATGCACAGTGAAGAAACTAATCAGTTATATATCATAGCGTGCTGTGCCAACAAACCTAACAGTCACTGCAGGGTACGACAGACCAATCAGCTGTTAAATTGACAATGACATTTATTTTTAATTCAATCAGCTAAAGCATGTGGTGCAAAATGTTGGTGTATGCTGCAGGAGTGGGCAGGGCGGAACCGAGGTGTATTGGTTACTTTATATTTTACATTTTGCTATTTTTTGGCCAGTGGTTAGCCACCGATCTAATCATTCCGAGCCTTACCTTCGAGGCCGCAGTGCCACATGCATGGCCCTCTGTTCACAGGAGATTGAATCTCACTGTCAAAACAAGGTTTAATGATTAACATTAAAAAATGTATACAGGAAAACATAATTGCAGTATTGTTATATAACATATTCCACTCCTGTATTTGAGTTGAAGCAGCAATGATCTGGTTCTATTTACCTTGCAAATGGATAGTCACACCACATGCTTTGGATCAATCTGTAGGTATAAATAGATGTGACGTCTGGCAATGGAAACCTATTTAAACGCATTCGTTCAACTATTAGAAATATCTAACTGAAATTTAACAGTAGTGCCATCAATGAGCAGTTGTGTATTATCGTCAGAGATGCACAGATGTCAGCATAAAAGAAAAACCATTTGGAACCACATGGACAATCACACGCACGCACACACACACACACACACACACACACACACACACACTTTCACACACATGCATCCTCACCTCCTTGGGTGTCCATCTCAGCCCACTGGCAACCATCAGGCCCGTTTTCAAAACACACAAACATTAAAAGAAGGAAATAAAATTCGGTCTGGGGAGCATGCTACCTCCGTTTTCGTTTCACTTTCTTTCCCTCCTTCTTTGGCTAGCGCGTTTTCTCTCTCTCAGGGCCAGTGGGTAGGCATCCCGTGGTTGCCAAGGTAACCTGACTCCCCTTTAAAGAAAACAATACCAGGAGCGCTGTTAAGGCCTTTCATAGACACAATGGAGCCCACGCTATTGGGTGACACGGTTTCTTTCAGACTCTCTGACGAGACTCAAGGGGCTTGTTTAAATAGCTCAAATGGTGCAAACCTCTGGCACTGAATGCCACAATATGGACGAAGACAGTATAAATTTAATGACAGTTACAATAGTAAAAAAAAAAAAAAATAGCAATAAACAATTGCAATTAACACTTGAACGTTATTAAGTTAATTTGTAATTGTGATTTATTGTGTTATAAAAATCTAAATGGTCAGATAAGTTAGTTACTCTCATGCATTTATGTCTTTTGAGGTTTCATTCTGGTTCTGGGCCATGGAATGTAATTATATGAAAAACCCTACAAGTTATTAAAGGTTCCCATATTTTTGAAGGGTACGTATGTTTCACTGAGCCCAGGTTTTATTTAGTTCTTATTACTGGTATCAAATAATGCAAAACTAAGCAACAGCAAGCCACAAAGGCTGACCTCAGTTTGAATAAGCTGACCTGAGGAGGACACCATTGTGCCAAGGTGTTGTTGTAGACCAGAACCTGTTGTGAGATACTGGATGAGAAAGACAAGGAAGCATAGCTTATAGTACATCTTAAAAAAATCTGACCCTCTCCTAATAGAAAACATTTTTGCATGCACATTTTTGTAGGCTCGTTCAGGCTTGATTCAAAGCACAAGCAAAAACACTGAAGTATGCTTACAGAGGAAAGGAGGGCGAGGTAAGAATGGTATTGCAATCTTGTTACAGTTTGCTGTGAACATTAGGACGCGCGTGGAACAGCAATTAGGAGGGCTAAGGATCACCATGCCACACAGCTTGCTAAAAGTTTCCGCATCACTTAAATAATTAACAACATCCCATTTGGGAAGCTAAAGATAGATAACACTTACGTACGTGACTGGGACAAGGATTTTCTTGCTCAGCTGACATATTATTGCTACACACAGGAAGCAATTTCTTACCAAATAAGCCATGGACAAAGTCAATTTACGGGCCCAGATATTAATACCTTTCTTCCCCAAAACAAGTCAGCAGTCGAAACATTGAACACTAATTGCCTAACAAATATGCTGAGAGGTGTTCAAATGCATGCAGCAAACATCACGTTTCATAACGAAGGCTGCAAAGGATGCATTTTTTTTCCAAGTTGCATTTGGAGTTTTAAATCATGTCAAACCCAGAGAAGAGCACTCAAGTGCAACGATTTGATTTAATTTCACAGATTTTATTGACTGATGGATTTGCATAATTAGCAGCCATCCAGTTTCCAATGGATAAACCTTCATTTAGGCCAGCTTACAGCTGCACTGTGCCAATGGAAGAGTTGTTCAAGGACACTTGCTGAGAGCGGAGCACATTCCTAGTCACACTAATTCACCACGGTTCTTTAAGATCTGAAGTCTACGATGGTGTATTTAATCGTATAAGCTTCATCACATGTCTTATAATCACATTTATTCGTGTAAAACTCTGTCCTTAATGGTGAGTATTTAGAGAGCACCACTCATCTAACTCAGATCTCTCTAATGAAGCTGAATAATATGATCAGGTCTTGCGCGTGCTGCCAGTCTTCAAAACATGCTATAAATGTGTGTTGAATAAACAGGTCTGCAGATCTAGGCCTCCGTGCATGTGTGTATGAGTGAATACATGTGAGACATGAGCATGTAGAGGGACTGGCTACTACACAATGTGCAGGAGCAGAGGGATTTGATGAGCATAAACCTCCATAAGCTAAAACCTAAGCGTTACTGGCTTTGCACCCATCTGTCCCATCTCTCTCTCTCTCTCTTTCTCTCTCTCTCCCTTTATGTATGATGGTGGTCTAAATATAACAGACTGGCACATAAAGTCATCATGATATGAAGTTACTACAGATTAGGAATCAGCTACACTGCTGTCCCCCCCACACACACACTTCTGTAACAAAATAGATAAACGCAGCCTGTTAAAAGTGCACCGACTTTGTGGAGGAACTTCACATCTTTATATGAGACAGAACAGTCAATGACACCAAGAAGCAGAATGCTGCAGCCTTGTTAGTGTTGAGATTTGATGACCCGTCTAGAGGATTACCCACACTCTACCACGCATGTCGGCAGCCTCTGCTTCAAGGTTTTATTCTGAGGTCTGAACTTGAGTAAGTGGCTGCTTGGCTGTTGTAAACGTGAGCTGCTGCCGAGTATATAACATGTTGAACGCGCTGGCAATTTTGCTCCAGAGACGTCGAAGCATTGGGCATTGAAGCAGCAGACGAGCGCATGAAAAATATCAGACCCATTTGAGAGGGACGGCACGGAAAAACAGTTCACCCTGAGCTGTTGCGCAAGAGCACAGTGGAGGTTCCGCAATTCAATTATCGGTAATAACTGTCATGCCTTTGGACGTTTCTTTAAGTGCCACACAAAGGCAGGGTTTGTTGCCCTTGAGCGCTTCCTGTACCGTCCCCGTGTCATCGGTTATTCGTCAAAGCAATGCCTACAAGTAAACAAGAAATATCACACAATGTGATGTGCCGTGCAACAAGCTCCCAGGCGTGAGACCTGAGCGGATTATCCGCTCTTGTGCTCTTGTGTTGCTCTTTAGTGCACAATAAGATAAAAGCTGAGCTCTGGTATGTATATCTTATCCGGGTGTATACAGCAGGTTGGCCATGTTCATAAACCGGGGCACATGACTCTTAGTTAATCTTACCATTAGGCTGTTAGTGTACAATATAGTTTCTGTCTCTTGTTCATTTTTATAGAAGCATTTATTTTTTTCTACACTGGGGAATTGACCGCAGTGCCTGGACCAGTAAGAGCAGCCGGCATAAATTCGTCAGCCCACCTGAGGGCAGCTCTTCGCGGCTCGGTCGCACACGCGCGCCGGGAGGTAGTCGAGCCACTGCGCATGCGCGAGACAATTTGCCATAAACGCAGCATCACGTCTCAAGACATCTCACGTCCAGGTAAGAGCGGCATCCCTCTTCTCCCTGTCTGTGCTTTTTAATTCGCCTACCGCGTCTCGTTGGACACGGTCCTCATTCCTGCCGCCGACTCAGCCGGTTAAACGCGTCGCTTTTCTACAAATTCA
>KV751339.1:6450553-6491546 GCA_001698575.1 Mola mola
TAATTTTTCCATTTCCTCTTATGTGGTTGTCTATTCCAACAGAGACATGAGCATTGTTTTAGAAGTTCTGCAGGCAGCAATACCAAAGACTGCTGAAAAATTCTGTTTTGACAGTACCAACATGACAACAACAATCCAGTATTTTCAGTAATGGAATCGAACTATACCAGACTGTGTACTGAAAACAAGGCTATGACAGTCTACCTCAACCTGGATGACTGAGAACCTACACAAACACAAGGCTATGACCTCCTTCAAACAAACACACAAATTTGACATGAGTTTCACATAACAAGTGGAATTACAAATGTGTGGAGAAAAAAACAAAATATATATATACTGTATATATATTTTTATTTTTTTTTTTCAGCTTGTTCCGTTTATAAGGAAAAAGTTCTTTTAAGGCAAATCAGTTTTTAGACTTAAATGAGTGGTACAGCTGAAATTATATCTTTTGATTTGTATTTTTGTGGGATAAGAGAGCAAAGAGGATATGAGACTGTTTTTAGTAGAGCTTTGTAGGTGTTTGATAGGTGTTTTTTAGCTTAAAGTTCATCTCCATCTGCACTCCTTTGCTTGTTTTTATATCTAAACATGTTTAGAAAAGGAAGTGATAGAGGTTTTACCTAGGGACGGCTATCGAGAGTTTCCATCCCATCACAATCATTAGCTATGTTTACATGGACACAAATATTCGGAATAAAGGGCTGATCAGGATATTGCTTCATGTAAACACGTCAATTGGAAGATTCTGATCCGATTCGGCTCATTCGGAAAAGAAATTATATTCCGATCGAGAGGGATGGGTTATGTTGATCCTTATTCCGAACCACGTCCATGTACACACTTATTCCGATCAAGACTGCCCGTTTGGGGTAAAATTACCCTCACTGCGCATGTGTGCCACTCATGTCCTCCTGCTCCGTGTAACGCAGGAGCATTATGCATTACTGAGCCCGTAGCTTGATCACGGAGAATAATAGAAACAAAGCTAGGGCTTTCAGAACCTGGTCCAGGTCCATTCTTTAAGAGTGCAGAGTTTAAATTGCAGGGAAAAGAGCCAAAGTGCAAAATGTAGCTACAGCAGCGTTTATTCACAGCACAGGCAGAAGTACAACTTCTTCTGTGGTTTATGTTGAAGGAATTAAACAAATCCGCACATGTCAAAATGCTGCTATTCTGATTCAAGCTCGGTGCATGTATGCGCACATCATGATTGGATTATTTGATTTAGCGTCCATATTAACAGCAGATTCAGAATTTCCAATCCCTCAAATTTTTAATCTGATTAAGAAATTTTGTGCATATAAACATAGCCACTGAGAAATTTTAATTTCGGCTCCGGCAGTCCATTCCTAAATAAATATTGCACATAACACAAGTCTGGGTAAGGTTAGAGCTGTACACCATTGCTCTAAAGTGTCTTCGTTTTGTTAAAAAGATGTCGCGTTTGACACGTCACATGCAAAACCTGGCTGTCACAAATGTATTTCATGCAATGGACACTGCACTAAAAACGTGGAAAATGCACCTTCGCCAGGTGCATGGTATAACCACCAATGAGTGCGTTGTTTGACGTGGTGCGCCGTCTTCTTTCCTCCTCCTAAGCTGTATCTGCAACTTATATAGGTTCCTTAAACTGTATTAATGCAGTTGTGGATGTGATTATGACTTAATATGAGTCAACTTGTGGAAAGGTTTCTAAAATATATTTTTTTCAGTGAAATCAGACAGACCCTGACCCTCAATTGGTGGGAATGGAGAATCATTAGGGACTGAAGTCAAAAAGCAGAATTGGAATTGCTAAAATTCAAACGATACCTGACCCTAGTTGTAGCAATGATGCCCTCCTCTCCCTCTTCACAGCAGACACAGAATCTGTTTTCGTCACATCCCGCGAACCCACAAATGCTTGATTTGATTGGTATATGAAGAGCATGGAGGCAATGTCAAAGCCTTGTGGCATTACTGAATAGTATATGTGGTGTGGTGGAGCATATCCTGCTGGAGGTGGGGGGGCATTGCCTTGAGGGAGTGTACTTGGTCTACAATAATGTTTAGGTGGGCCCCTATGAATGCTAGGACCCAAAGTTTCCTGGTAGACTGTTGCACTGTGACAAGAAGATCATTTGTTGCTCACTTCCCTTTTTAGTGATTTTAATGTTGTGGCTTGTGGGTGTACATGAATCTTAAAAGACGCAAATGTAACCTGCAAGTGGACTGGTGTGTGAAGGCATATCCATACGAGGTGGTAATTCTAGTTTTTATCAAACTTTCATTCCAGGCTATGCAGCAGTAGTCAAATGAGCTACTGAGTGTATGGGAGGAGGCAGTGGCATCAGTTGAAACAAAACAGTGAAAAAGGGGGGGGAGTGGTTTTACAATTGTCAGACAAGTTAAAACACAAAAAACTGTCCAGTAGGAAGGTGCTGCATTACCGTTTTTTATGTGGAGTGAGCTAATGTGCACCGCTTCATACTGTCTCCTGTGCAACGCTTCCCCTGAGTCTGTGTGTATAGTTCAGCCCCTCCCCTGTACTCAAACGTACACAACCTGCAGCTCATGATGCACAGAGGCACAGCTCAGAGAGGGTTCAATCGTATCCACAGCCGGTTACATGGGAAGACAAGAGTATTTTGATGTTGAAACATGCAGTAAATACTAGGATCAGTATTTGAGTGGTCAGAGTTGAATATATAAGGAAAATGACTGGGAAGCTACAGAATGATGTAAAAACACAAAAAATAGTGGACTTTAAAAAAATGTTTTTTGCCAAATTATAGTAAGGACCTCAACATGTTTAACTCTTAACGTTAAAATTTTGGAAATTGTTTTATATGTAGGATAAATTAAGTGTAACTGTTTTTTGGTGTTTTACAACAAATTAAAAGTCCTTTTATGTAAAAAGAATCTATTTACTATGTGATGATGAATGCTTCATTCCCTTCTAAGCTCAAGCCAGAGATGGAGCGCTATGAGTGGGTGGTGATTCGCCGCCCTGAGTTGGCCTCCTCCATTAAAACTGAGGACCAAGAAGACACAGCCACCTCTGAAGGCCAGAACTCAGACCACAGCAGCTTACAACAGCCAGATAAACCTGCAGGAGACCTCTCACCCTTCCTCTCCACCCGTCACTTCAACCTCAACTCCAAGAACACTTCTATGTTCATGGCTGGCAACTTTGACTCCATCATAGTGGGTGAGTAGATTACTGTATGGGACTGTTGGGTATTTGGCTGTCTTTTTTTTATGTGTTGTTTTTTCTCCATAATAACAACTCCATAATAACCGAAGTGAAAAAGCAGGTACAGTGGAAGTGAGGACTTGTCAGCTTTCATCTAAAATATATGCAACACATTGTACTTAATAAAAACTTATTCAAACTGCTTGCTCTTGTGTCTGTTTAGGCGGAGGTGAAGGCAATGCCCTCTACATTGACTCTGAGCTTAACCATGGCCGCACTGGCAGGTGTACCACCTTTGACAACCCACCCCTGTGTGCTGAGAGCTTCCAGGTTGCACTGTTAGAAGTGTGGGGATTCCAGGATGCCATGGCCTCATAATACAACACACACACACACATTATGTAGATTCATTTAGTTAGGGACAATATGCAAACAGAACTACATCCGTCCTACATATTCATTTATGCTTAATTTATTGACACAGTTAATCCAAATTTCTTCATGGGAACAAATATGTAATATTTTTGTCTTTCAGTTTTTTTTTTAAATGTATTTAGAGATTTGTACTATAGTGTACTAATTAACGTTAGAGTGTGTGGCAATATAAAGAAGTGCAAGATCAATTCAAAACATCAATTCAACCCCTCATTCAGAGGGATTTTTCATGTTGGTTGTGATGTGTTCATGCTGTGCTGAAAATTTTTCAACCCAAATTAAATGTTCTGTGGTTTAGCTAAATCTGCCAAATGTGTTAGTCAACTCTTCAGCCTTTACAAGGTCATGCCGTTGAACCAAGGTTTACAAGAAAATGTGTTGAATCAGTAGTTGATTCAGTGAGATGTGTTTTTAAATGTTTGAATTCTAAGATCAAGATGAAGTTGTACCATTTCTGTAACCATTTCCTGCTGCATATATGTGACACTTTGCTAAATGAATTAATATGGTAAAGTTTGTGAATGTCAATGGTGAATTTCAGTGTTGCCATTTTTGCACCATATGTCAAACCTTTCTTTTGAATGAGTGGCAGTTTTTCCTTATATATATAAACAAATATGTTAAAAATATAAATGTTAAAGAAAAAGCTGTTTTGGTTTACAAGTAATGAATAGAAATGCAGTTCCTTCATCTCTCTATTTTTACCATTTTCCTGTTATTTCCGTCCTTTCCAATATGAATATTGTAACAAATGTCCAAAATTATGCTCTGTAAGCGAAGTATTGTTGAGGTGATACACCATTTTGTGTCTGTATGGTCAATTGTGCTCTGATAAAATACTAGAGTAACTACAAATTCTACATGTAAAAATACAACAATACGCTTTCAGTTTTGTTAGTCATCCCAGTGTTTTTTATTTCCTTATAATCTGTTGCAACACTGTCCCTGCAAAGAGACGGTTACATTTTCTTTAGACTCTCAGAATTGCGCCAAATGCCCTTCTTAAAGTCAGCTTACCATGAATTGAACCCCCTAATCCCTGTGTTTTGCTTTAGTCCAAGTGATAGGCATTAGTATGATTGTTCCTGAAACTGAACTCGGATTGAGTGACATGAAATTACTCATACACACTTCTTGATATACACTTGTCTATTTTTTGTTACGATGTCTTGTGGAAGCTGATGGCAAATTGCATGACTGGAAAATATTTGGCAGCTATGAGTCAGGTACTTAAATATCACTTAACTTAAGTCACTTAGGTTTCCTTCACAATTCATAGAGAAATTGGACCTTAGGACAGTATTTCCAGGAAAACGATTAAAACCCTCATTTAATTTAACTTATGAAGGTCAATCAATGCTGATGCTGTCAATTTTAAAACTAAAAAATGTATGGGTAATATATTTTCAGTAGTTTTAGCACAGTCTAATGCATTGGCAGAAATGCGTCCAGTTCTCTCTTTGCATTAAGTGACATTGACTCAATCTCACCAAGCCTGTGTTGCTCATTCAGGATTCACACTTGCTAATCGCACATGCACATCTATATTTAGCCACTCCTCTGGGTGTCGGTCTGGTGCATCTCCTGAAAACCATCCTTTCTAGCCTTTCGAAATAAGATGCTTAAGTGTTAAACCCAACACTGAAATGGTTCCCTTCTTGACTAGCTTCCGACCTTTGGATCAAAAGGGGCATGTGGATTGAGGATTAAAAGACAGAAAGGAGGTCCTGATTCAGTGGACATTAGGAGGGAGGGATGTGTCTCCTTCCAGTAACAAACAGAATTTGCAACTACATGTTAGGAATCTGATTTAATCTAATTAAATAATAATGGTTTTATAATATGTGGAAATAAACAGCTTTAATGTCAGGACACAGGAAATGAAAGAATTACTCTTAAAGTGGGATTAAACCCATTCCACATTACTGCCATTTTTAAATGACTGGAAAATTACTGAGCTCTTCATCTGTGTCAAAATGAGACTTCAGTCAGCAGTCTGACTTCCATCTTTTAGATGTTCTCAAGTTTCAGAGTTAGACTCTATTCAGGTCAGATTATGTAACAAAGAATGAATGGTTTGAATGTAAATGTAAAGTCACATGAAGTGTTGCCTTTTTAATCTAGACTCAGATCATACTGTCTTCAATGGTATCTTGAACGAGTCAAGCCATTGTGAGAATTCCCCACACTTTGCTGTTTCTCTTCTCTTAACATCTCAAGTGCTATTCATCAGAATATGGGCCAGTTATGTTCCTCCATCTGTTTAAAAAAAAAAAGCACTGATCAGTTCCACTTGAGGACAAGAATAACTCCTTCTCTGGTGCTGACTAGACTCAGCAATGCAGTGCGAGCAGAATGGAAGGGGGGAGAGGAGGAGGATTCGAGGGGACTGCACAAGCTCGGACTCACACGCACGCTCCTCTCCCATGGTGTCCCAGCTCTCTCGACCCCCTCCTCTATTTGGATTTCTGAGCCCGTTCTTGCTGGGTGACACACGGTGGAAAATGATTCTCGATTCCCATGCCCCACCACCACTCAGCCTCAAATTCTCTCACGCTCCACTTTACCGCATTTCACAGGTGACTGTAAACCGCACTGTGCCATGGCAGAGCCCTGGTGCAAAATGCAGAAATGCGGTTAAACATAACATGACACAAGCAAATTCAGTTTTATTGGCGGTCACTTGAATCAACGGTGGGCTAGTTTAAAAGAAACTGCCAATTTTATTGACTCCCTTTCTACATTAAAAACTAAACAAACAAACATTTTTCTTGGAGATTCGATGTGTCTGAGCATCTGCGGTCACCCCTGTCATATCATCCCTCCGCTTTGGAAGGATGAAGATATCCGGGGGAAGCCCGCAGCAGAGCGCACCAATGTGATGCTCAATAGGGGTGACCTTTAAAAAAAAAATTAAAAAAAAATCAACAAAATGTGTTATTTTGTGCGAATTGTGCCGCTTAACGTTCCAACCGAGCAACTCTTCTTTCATAAATAGGATGAGTAACACCGTATATCATTAACGAACTTTGTTTTAGTGCCCCCCCCCACCCCAGTCAATGATAGGTTTTGTCCCTACGGACAGTCAGGTGATACTTTCCGCTTCGCCATTTTGTTCTGCTGCGCCGGGTATTTATCTGAACAGTCGTGACTGGCTCGTATACACTGCTAGCAAGGCGAATATTGAGACGGTCCCCGACGTGTACGACTCTGCACTACAAGCCCGTGGCCTTCGATAGCTCTCGTGAAGTGCCATTTTTGAGTCGACCTTAAAGATCGGTTTTGTAAATTAAGTTTATTTTTATATTGTGTGAAAACAATGACGGACCAAGGCCCCGAATACTCTCCGTTTTTCGCAGTGATGGGTGCCTCTGCGGCGATGGTGTTCAGCGGTAAATATCACCTTTCACATTCGAGTAATTTGTTAATAACAGTGTTTTAAATGGCTTCCTTGCCAACCCAGTTACCACTGATAAAATTTCGAACTTTGAATTCTCGATCATGGTGCGTCTCCTGAAGCGCGCTTGAAAAAGTCATTTGCTAGCCTTGCTAGCATTAACGTCGAATCCTTATGGGGAGCTGTCATTTCTTTGCGCTTAAAAGCTCGCTGGGTCAGCCAATGAGGTCTTATTTTTAACATGTCAGCGTTTAGATAGTGCTATTTAGTTAGTATTGTTTGCTGCTGATGGCCCTAGGATCTTCACTAACACAAAGCAAAGACGAGTCTGAGACTAGTTAGCTAGCTGATGACGGCTACACAAGTTAGCTTTGATGTTAGCTTCTGTCGATTATGTAGCGTTACGCTGCGTGCTTTATATGAATGGAATGGATAAACGGGTACTCGTGATCATAAATGTCAACTGGCTGAAGCAGTGCTTAATGGTTAACAGTCATAAAATTATAAAGATATAATCCATTTATCACTTATGCTTTGCTGTGCAATTCTCAGGATTTACCTATCATATATTAAAGATTGCTTTGATTATCACATATTCTGCAAAATGATCACTGTTCAAAAAATGGGTTCTAGGTTTTTATAAGAAAACACTTGTAAATTCAAAGTAGAAAGCAATAAACGGTGACAGTTGTTAAATTTGTGTTCTGCTTGAGACTGCTGTTTAACTATCTACCAATTTTAAAATTCATGATGTCAAATCTAAATTTACTGCAAGTTGTCCGTGAACCGTTTTTTAGTGACTATTGGAAACGAGGCCAAGCTGGTTCACTTCCTTATCGCTCAAAAGAATGACACAAGGTCACATGATTATCACATGATAAGACTTCTGACTTGGAATTACATATGGTAGTACTTGATTACTTGATAAGTGAATCTACTCTCAGAAAGCACTGCTAATTTGGACAAGACAAAGGGTGTGAAAGGGTGTGAAACTTTGAGACTGTTTGTTTGATAACTGGCCATACAGATTCATGTTTTGTCTTTCCTTAATCCAAGACAAGTGGTGCCAGTGATGTGCTGCATCATAGCAAAGGCCTGTATGTATTTAGGGTTCCTGGTTATAATTCTTTAGGTAAGTTAACAAGCTAAAAATTAAGAACATTGGAGAGGGCTTTGACCCACTGTTGAGGGCATTCTTGAAAAACTAGCTAATTTACGATTATGAGTGGTTGATAGGTTTTCCTCAGGGCCATGTCCAGTGAATGCGAAGTGTAAAACCTTGAAATCAATTTAGAAAACTCTGTTTCAGACAAAATATATTGAATTTTGTCCCCACATTTTCCCTTTTATTGCAAATATATATATATTCACTTGCCAATATAGTAGTAAAAGTGCCACAGGAGAATTTTGACAATTCTTTTAATAAAATCCCATTGGATTGCATGGTAAAACAAAGTCCGAAAAATATTTTTTATCTAGAAATTTAAACTAGATCAGACATTTTGATGTCAAAATTCATAATAAGACAGGTTTATGATTTTTATTATGCACATTCCTAGCAGCTGGTTCCAAAATTAAACCATGGCCTTGTCATGGCTCAGGCTTAATGATTAGCTATAGGCAAAGGAGAAGAAGGTGGTGGTGACAGTCCTTAATGCTAACAGTAGTACTAGTCTGCTCGTGCAGGAGTGACAGCTGGGGAATTAGCTACTGGGAGGGGATCATGGTGGCACAAAGAATGGATGTGATACTAGTAGACAATTGATGAGTCAGACTTGAGCTCTAAGGATATTACAACAGTCAAACCCTGTAGCTTGTGCTTCTGCAATATCAGTGACTTTTGTGTGCACGAGCTGAAGGACTAAAGTTACATTCTTTTGTTATCAATTATGTTGTGATGACTTTAAACCCTTTTTATACAGAGTGTGCCAGATTGCAGCAGTGGATATCCCTAATAGCGCTGCCCCATGGTGTGATTTTTAGATACAAAGCTGGTGTTCCTCAATTAAAAGATGCATGATGAGAATCCAAGCAGAATCTGAATTTTTTTCTACATTCGCAAAGAGTAGTAAATAGTGGAATAACATGGTATTAAATCATTAACTTTCCCTGTTATATGGTGGAAGATCTCGCTCTTTGCTAGTTAGGGTCCATACCTCCGATCCTCATGTTGCCCTAACAGTTTGTCAATAATTTTAGTTGTTCTTTAATGAATTAGCTGGAAAGTGCTGCAAGTTGCTTTTAAATCTTATGGTTGTGGGTCTTACTCAACTGAACTTCGCAGTCATGTCTCATTGTTCCACGTCATTGCCTCACTCCATTTATACAGATGTCGATTTGGTGTTGTTACTGCCTGCGGTGCTCTTTCGGAGACTTTCCCCCTCGTTAATGTTGTTTAACTTTTTATATAGATGGTGGGGTACAACAGACACACATTGAATGGGCTGTCTGGCTCAGAACAGGTGATACTCACAACATGCAATTATGAATTTGATCCATTGAGCTCCATTACCTTTCCAAATCCAAGAGTCACATGAGTAGATTGTTTAATTCCTGTTAAGGTTAGCGAAACTGTAAATTACCCTCTTGACGTGAGGGAGTCACGAGTGTGCTAGCTAGCTTTACAAATGGGAAGTCGATCCTTTTTTTGCTTAATGTTCCATTGAGCAACTTTCATGAGAACGAATGAACCTAACCTTCAAAGCTGTATCCATATTTCCCCTTTGAGCACAACGTTTTTGATCCATTAATTTTTCATTTCTCACACAAACCTTAAATGGTCCATTGTGGGGCAGTTAGCGGCATCTAAATACTGAGGTGATAGAATGCAAACGTCAGAGTGCTGCCTTGTCGTCCCCTCCCCCTCTAAGCATATAAAACTAAGGTTGCCATCTGTGTGTGATCCCCCATTTAGAGTAATGGAGGTTAACAAACTTCCGACAGACTGGTGACAAAAAACTCCTTGTTCTCCATCTTCTTCGCCTTTAACTGTGGTAATTCTTCCTTGTTGGTTGTATTCTAATTTACGGTATACAAACCCAAACTGGGTTTTCAAGCTTTTTTGTTCATTCTCTACTACTACTACCATAGTAACATGGCAGTGCAAGAAGGGAGACCTCCTTTTTACTTTTCTTTTTTTAAGATTGCATATACACAAATTAACATGGCTATGACTATTGTTTGTGAATATATAGTCTTAAATGCTACACATTGGACCTTTAAATTAAGTATCCAAATGACAATAATAAGTGAATAGGTTTTCCGCTACGCCTTTCTGTAAATGTTAAACCATAAAAGCCTTGCAAACAGCCGAAGGGTTTTTCTCCATTAAAACACTATCCTAGGGCACCTGCTAATGAGCCACTTAGGAACATTTACAAAGGTGGATACTTTTTTGTAAATTTCTAATTGAATTGTGTAATGAATAATGAATTGTGTAAGACTGTAAAACATTTTTACATATGAACGTTCTGTTTATTTCTCATTGGTTCTTTAAAACCAGTGGTTCCCCATTCACACACTCTTTGGAGCAGACCAGCTGTCTATCATGTGTGCACGTTGCATGCATTATCATTCCTTGCTGGAGACAGCTCCTGCTGTGACGTCACAAGAAGTCACAAGGGCATTCCACATATGAAATATTCTGCAGGGAGGATGGGGAAAATGGCATAAAAGCTCTTTACCTAAAACTAGGGGATAATGATTAAAATCCAGAGGTTCCACACAACTGCAGGAACTACATTACATCCAACCTTAATCATAAGGACAGGATTGCACCGTTTGGCTTCAACAGGACTCCAGTTTTGCTCCATGAACTCTAACCTGTCATACCTCTGTTAGGCCAAGCTGACTGACCAAAAACCTGAGCTGATGGTAAAGTTACACTGGTTTATGGATAGCACAGAGAAACACCTGCTTAGAAAAAGACTAAGGGATTTTAAGAGTATTGATTTTAAATGCAATTTGTAAGTTACAGATCTTGTTTTGGAAAAAGACCAATATTAACTGAATCATCTGTCTCGGTCAGTTTTATAATAAACTGCTTAAGTAGGTTTGAAAGTCCTTCCTAATGCATGTTCATATCAGCTTGTTGTGATGCAATATATAGTTTGTACCTGATTTTAAATAAATCAGAAATGAGGTCAGCATATCTACAGTCAAATCGAAAGGCAAGTCTGGCAAAACAATGCCCACTTATCCTCAAACGTATCTCAGTACGAGAAGGAGTGATTTAATCTTGTATTGGTCTGGTCATAAATCAGTACAAGTTGCTGGGAGATGTGGCTGACTGCCATCTGTCCAATTGAAGGCTGGCCTGCATCATCTTTCTGCTTTTAATCCATTTGCCCAACAGCCTTGGAGTTAGTCTTGGAGTTAACTGGAAATGTTCTAAGACATGAAAAAACATGGGCCAGGCACCTCACGCCATCTGTAGTAGAAGGCTGTCCCCCATGATGATATCCTTCTCGTGTATTTTCATCAACATGTTGCCTGCTAAGAGGCAAGAACGTTGCCAGGTCCTTGTTTCTATGATATTGCGTTGTGAATTGGTTGATGTTTCATCCTGTTAAGTCAGTTTTACTAATTGTTTTGTGGTCATGCTGTTTGCTTTGAATACAAGTGACAGTTAGCGTTAACCTCTTTTAAAAGAGGAGCCACAGAAAGCAAATAGCTATATTATTCATGAATGAAAATGATATTGATAATTGAATTGTTAGTCATTATACATAAAGATATCTAAATATTTGATAGTCTCAGCCTCTTTGGCTGTTTCTGCTGCTTTTCTTTATTACAGTGAATGAAGAATATTTAGTTTTTTAACTATTGTTTGAATTCAACAAGTGCAAGCAAACATCTAACTCAGTGAGAATCTTGTCAAACCTGTGTACCTTAACCTTGACACATTGCCCTGCTCTGAAAAGCTTTGTTTGCTATTAGAAAAGACTTTGTCAATGTATTTTGAACACATTACTTCCTTCACCCTGGAAGAGGTGTTCCTCCTCTTATTTTGATCAGCTTGTTAAAAAGAGTTCTGTTTTGGTTTCTTTTCTGATAAAGGATAGAGGGTGTCGTATGTGAGAGTAAATCTCCTTGTAGCAGACCTGGCTCACTCATCTCATTGAAATTATTCTCAAAAATTATAATTCTCTCCATATGTCTATCTATTTATATTAAAAAAACAGCAAAATATCACGCAGGAAAATGTTGATCAAATTTCTCTTTGATTCCCCTTGTACAGTCAGACGTGTGATGTAGACCACACTATGCTTTCTACTCACTGTCACAGAGCTAACATGCTTATGAATCATCTTCCCCGGCCCTGTATTATGTTGGTAATGCCAGCCAGAGATTAGTGGAGTGGAAGTAGCACGGACAGATGTTGGATGTTCCCATCCGATACTGGTGCCCACCCTCTGATACTGTCTCTGGAGAGGTGATATCCTGCCATCTAACCTGTCAACATTCCCCTGTGTGCTTACGTCTTTTTTTTGTTTGTTTTATTCAGAAAGTAATTTACAATTATGCAGCTGTCTGGCAAAGTAAGTTCTGAAACTACGAAGTCAGACATCTGATTTTTGCCAGTGTCAATAAAAGAATTTATTTCATGGTTGACGCAAGCAAAAAATACCCAGGTGGATTCATATTGGATTTGTAAGGGGAAGAGAAACTAACATTTCATGCAATGTTGCTCCATCATGTATTTTACTTCTGCTTAATTGTCTAGCTGTGTTCAGAGGTTTGTCATTACTTATCATCTCTCTATTCCCTTCCAGCCTTGGGAGCAGCCTATGGCACAGCTAAGAGTGGTACAGGGATTGCCGCCATGTCTGTCATGAGGCCGGAGCTCATCATGAAATCTATCATCCCCGTGGTCATGGCGGGTATTATAGCCATATATGGCTTGGTAGTGGCAGTGCTGATTGCCAACAACATTGTAGAGAGGCTCCCCCTCCACAAGTAAGTTCAGTTGACCACATGTGTCTTGTTTACACTCCTTTTTAATCTTTCATTTTTAATTCTTTGACAAAAAGCAAAGCCTCAATTAATTGGTTCTATAGCAGTAGTGATCTGGCATAAGAGATAATTAACGGGGTGAAAAAATTGCACAAATGTTATTTATCATTAAAAAAAGAAAGCCTCTAAAGAGATCAAAGCCATCAATATGTCTTGTTTACCATGTCACTGCCCTGCTTTATTTCTGCATAATCTGTTAATCATAAACAATTAAACTCAGATTGGCCAAGACTTTTTTATTATAGTGAATACAGACAATGTAGGGTAATGGCTCTCTGACTACAATCAATGTCAGGGTTTAGTTGCCCTGTTTATACTGGCCTCCTATTTCCAGAACCTTTTTAAAATTTAATAAAAGTTTGTTTTTTTTGAAAACTACTCCCGAATGCTATGGCCAATTAGCTCAACAAGGCTGCACATTGTGACGGCACTGGGCGAACAGACCTTTGGAAATAAATTGCTTAATTACCACTAACAACGCTCAAAATTTTATTCCAATATGCTCCCCAGGCATGATTAGTCCATTACCAAAGGTGCATCGTTTTCTGCCACTTTCCGATGTTTATAAAAGACAGACATTGTAATTGGAATAAATCTTAAAAAATTGGCGTGTCTTTTGTAAATATTGGGAAGAAGCAGGAAATTGCCCCTTTGCAAATGGCTGATTGTGTGTGGGAACTCCGTCAGTGAGAGGAAGTAGAAACTTGTGTTTTATACAAGTGTTTTTATAGTTATTTAATCAAAAACACACAGGTGTTCCACTATCAGTATCTACTCCGTGTGACCAGACACCTGAAATACAATTTGGAGTGTAGTTAATGGCAAAAAACAATTTCTGCTGTTGTCATTGCCCTATGCTGCAGCATTTTGTAAGCTTGTTGAGCTGAATAGTCCTAATCAAACTCCTTAGTGAAATAATTTTAAAAAATGTATGTCAAGTTTCAGACATAAAAGTTGTGAACTGAGGCTGTAAATACCAGAATTATCCTGAGAGAATCGATGCATTCTTTGTATTTAGACAAAAATTTTTACACATAGACATTCTTTATCAGTTGTCTCCTGCATTCAGCAGTGTTCAGTCAGTTGGACAATTAATAATGCTCTTAATTTCTCATGTTAAATTCAAATGTTTTCACCTTAATTCTTAATTTGTCGACCCACATTACTTGTTTATCAAATAATCCCAGACACTCATTTGCTAACCAACCCTTTTCTCTGTGTGTTCAGGAGTTTCCTTTATCTTGGAGCTGGGCTGAGTGTGGGCCTCAGTGGGCTAGCAGCAGGCTTTGCAATTGGCATTGTTGGCGACGCA
This sequence comes from Mola mola, assembly GCA_001698575.1. Taxonomy (NCBI): domain Eukaryota; kingdom Metazoa; phylum Chordata; class Actinopteri; order Tetraodontiformes; family Molidae; genus Mola; species Mola mola. Next base: position 6,464,897 of record KV751339.1, read on the forward strand.
GGCGTGAGGGGCACAGCTCAACAGCCAAGGCTTTTTGTGGGCATGATCCTCATTTTGATTTTCGCTGAGGTCTTGGGCCTGTACGGGCTCATCGTCGCTCTCATTCTGTCCACGAAATAAACACCCAAACATCTCCATGACAAGATCTGTCCTTTGTGTTGCTGCTGGAGGAAAAAGTGTAAAATGGGGAAAAAATTATAAAATTTTCTGCCACACGAGATGTAAGAAGTGAAGGCGGTGGGGGAAAAAAAAATGGATTAAAATGGCACCATCAATATGGTCTTATCTAAAAAAAAAAAAAATGTGTACAGCCATGTCAACATGTCAATTTGATAGTCAATTTGTAAATGCGCAATGTAGTGATTCGTCTGTCTTGTGTGTGCGAGTGTTCCAGAACCGTTGTATGATGATTCCTTTTTCCTTCCACTTATTCCAGGTCTTGAGGCCAAATGGGGCGGTCTGGCCTTTGGTCTTAAAGAGCTGACCAAAGGGCCGCACCGCTTTGCCTCCTCCCGTATCACTTTGGGAGTTGACACAATCTCTGCATTAATCTTGATGATCTATTTGTAAAGAGACATGTATATTGACTTAATATCATTTTTTTTTTTTCACTGATTTTTATTTATAAGAAATTGTTCAATGAACTATATAATGCAGCAAAACTCTTTAATCCCCCAGGATATATTACATATACATACAAATATATAAATATCTATCTGGATTAAATGCACTGTGGGATAATTGTGATAAGTGGTTGGAATTCCTCTGGATGTAATTCTCGGTTAATTCAGATTGCCTTTAGTAAGTTGCTGGTGAAGTGGGACTTTTGTGTGTAGCTGTATTCTAATCATTACAGAAACATTTTCAAATGTCAGTGTTTTCCTGTAGTACTGCTGTCTGCATTAAAAGTGTGTGTGCCCTGTGATGGGTCTCAATAAAAAAAAAAAAAAGAAAAGGAAAGGTAAACCATGGTTTTAGGAATTAGAACGAGTCGTTTGTGCATTCATTAAACTCGCATGGGTTTCAGTGTCTTATAGTTTGACTTGGTCTTTGAATTTGTGTAACACTCAGTTTACAGCATCCTTCCTGTTTCACACAGGTGAGACCTGATAATCACGCCATCATGACTTGTATCTGCAACAATGAAAGTGCAAACAATGGGCTTTTTTAAATTTTTTTTTTTTAACTGCTGGCAGAAAATTACTTGTATAAAGTAATCAGGAAATAGTTTTACATAATTAACTAGAAGAAAATAATTCAAAACATCTGTATTGATCTCAACACAGCGTATGTGATAAAATAAGAACACAATCCAACATTTGGAGCATATACAATCTGGCTCAAGCAGATTGGAGGCTGTTGAGCAGAGTCTGACAAATAGTGTTGATGGTGCAGAAGGTGGCACTGTTGGGAAAAGACTGCATGAAGTCTTTTCCCTCCTCTATACAGCTGCTGAGCAGAGGATCCAAAGGAACAGAGCCTGAAAGAGAAAAGCCATTTTTTATTGATGATCTTACTTGAACCAGATAACTGCTAATCTCAGATACGGCACAATGCTGTTGATCAGTGCTCAGTCTGCTGGAAGCTACAAGCTGAAATAACCCAGCACCAAGTAGTCAATTGATTTCTGCATTTGATTACTTTGTGTTTTCAGACAGGAAAAATTTAGTTTTTCTTGTGGACAATCCCTGCAAAGCATTCTTTGCTATAATGCAATGTGATAAGCTTGTAAACCTACACAGTCTGGTGTAGTGAAGCTCTGATGGGATGTCAAGTGACTAAATGCTTCCATATGATAAAGTATTTTTACTTCCACTGAATTTTTTTTTAACTATACAGCTGCTGGAAAATGATTCAGAGCTACCTGATGTCAGCTAAGTAATGCTCTCATAACTACTTATGGATATAGTGAGGATCAGGTGGATGTTATGGGGTACTGACTTATTAAAAGAATACTTGCATGGCTAAAGCTATACAGCTGGCAGCTCACTGCTACAAGGTAAGCTGAATTAGCTTCTCTAGAGATGATCTGTGTACAGAGCGGATGACCGCTGAGGGAGAATCTTAAATGAGTCAATCATTTGACCAAAAACTGTTGATCAGCATGCATCTTCCTTGTCATTTAAACGTGCAGCTGCACTGTGATGTTGATCGACCATTTTAGCAGCGCATCATGACGTAAAATGCCTCCTGACTGAGGCGCAGCAATCGGTATGTTATGACACCTTGTGGTTGGAAAGGGGAATTACATATTTCATCCTATTGATCTCACCAAGGAATACTGATCCAGTCAGCTTGGCTAACTCCTCACCGCCACCTTTGGAGAATATATTGCTGCACTCCTGAAAAGAAATAAATGGTTATTAAAATGGATTACAAAACAATGCTTGTGTATCGGATTCAGTATATATATATTTTTTTTAATAACTGGACATTTACACACCGAGCAGTGTGGACAAACAAATCCGCTCATGTTCTCGATGATGCCCAGGATTCTTATTCCTGTTTTCTTACAGAAGGTTATCTCTCGTCTTACATCCCCCGTGGACACTGCCTTTAGCCAGTACAAGACCAGAACAAGCATGTTTGTTGAAATAATTCATTTTGTGTAAGTATTTAAACATGACAATATAATGTTTATCAACTGCATGCAAATAACTGAGAAACAGTACTAGAGAATTTGCTGTAAAAATGCACCAGCAGGACCATAAATAGTATAAAAAGCAAAATTTATTGACTTTTCTGTGGATGTAAACCTTCACTATGTCGCATGCGACTTTATTCCTATTCTGGATAGTAATGTTTCTCCAGACTTGTGGGTACCTGTGGTGTGGTGACCAAAATGGCTCCATCCACACTGCTGTGTTTTTTAAGGTTCTCCAACACTGCCAAATGTTCATCAGATGTCCCTGGCGGTGTGTCCACCAGCAGCACATCCAGCTCCCCCCATGCAACATCTGACACAAACTGGCCAATTAAAGCTGTAGGATGGGACAATCACAGACCGAAAGGATGATGCATGAAACATGGAAGCATGTTAAAACAGAAAGCCAGAATATTACAATGATAATTTCCATACTTTACTGGTATGATTCATTAATTGATACCGGCACAAATCCTTTCAATAAGTTGAAAATAGCCTACCGGTTTTCTTGGGCCCCCTCCACACCACTGCTTCATCTGGATCATCCAGCAGGAAGCCGATAGACATGAGGGCGAGGGTCTTCTGGGCATCTGCGTAGACAGGCACCCACCCCGAGTCACACTGATGCACATCAGGCCGGCCAACGCTAAGCATGCGGGGGATACTGGGCCCACACAGGTCAACATCCAGGATGCCAACCTGATGGATGTATCAGCAGTGTGCATTTTTAACTACTGTATCTGCACATACATCATACCAAACTTGAGTCTCTCTTATAGCTTTTCCTTGCATGGTTTAAATATGAGACACCCTCTGTTCTGCTACACGTGCACACAGCTGGAGCTCACCTTCTTCCCAGCATGCCTGAGAGCCAGTGCTAACTCCGTAGTGATGGTGCTCTTGCCCACGCCTCCTTTTCCTGACAGCACCAACACAACATGCCGGACCTGGGCCAAGTTCGCGTCTCATATGAAGAAGAGGAGGGGAACAAAGGTTAGTTCAGCATGCCTAAGAGTGCCTAAGATATACACAAAACGCTAAAGTTTAAAAGTCTGTAAAACCCCGTTCAACTGTCATGAGGGGTTGGTTATTTATTTGATTGTTTTTTTTCTTTTCCACAAACTTTACTGACAGATATATAGCAAGTGAAATTTGCAACCAAATCTAAAAACCTTGGCTTTTTGTTCATAATTAAGTGTTAATTTAGATTTGTGAATGTAGAATTGTGTTAAAATAATCCTGTCTTTTGAAGAAAGATTTATTTATTTCGATAACTGCATTTAAGTATTTAAGGGATTTAAGTAAGTGACATCATATTTTTTAATTGCTAATAGTAAACATTTTTATTATTTAGAAAAAGACCAGATGCTTTAAAAAAAAAAAAAGCCTTCTATAATATTAATAGCTGCATGTGTTCGGGAGCTTTATATTTTTAAGAACAAAGTTATCTGTGAGCTGACTAATAATACCAGTTCTATCATCAGTGGAGATGCCCTGCAGATTGAGATTTAACTTCAAATTTCGATTATGACCCTTGTTTGAGTTTAACAGAGCTTCTAGCAATACTGTAGAGAGTTTCCAATGAAAAGTATCTGAAGCAAGACTTAAGTAGCGGATGATGAAGAAAAATATGACCATCAGTATCAAAAGCTTTGAAAGGTACAAAAAATAAGGAGAGGACACCTATGTCTGAAATTAAGTGTGAGTGATCAATTAAAGAGTTGCTTTGGGTTGTCAAATCATCCGAACAACAGGTCAGAGATCGATGACGCATTTAGGGACGCTCATAGACTAACATTTCATCATTTTTAAAATTACTTCCATTCAGAAATATTTTACATTATCAACTATTTAATAATTGTTTCACAACAAACTAACCTCGGTGACATGAGTTTCAGCCAGATACCATGTATAAAAGCTGCGAGAGCTGAATATTTAAAGCTGAAGTAGATTTAGCAAATAGCAATAGAATAGCAATGTTGTTAGCGGCCAGTTAGCTAAGCTGCATATTGTTAACTATTATGAAACACGGATCCGTTTCTGGCAGCTGCCATTTCTAAACAACGAGGATACAGTTCGCGTACGTTTGCATAAGCTACAAACAGGGTTTGATGATGAGTTACTCCTTCTTACCATCATTTTGCTCCATACTTAGGTTGTAAGGACTTCAATCCCGCACCTCACGGGGTTCAGTTACTTCCGCTAATCGTCATACATCGTCTAGCCAATCATACAGCGTATGGTAGATCTAAGTCCCGCCTCTCTTCCAAATCCACCAATAGGCTGCCGGTACGCGGGATGGTGCGTTCCATCTTCCACAAAAGCTCAAAATGAATTGCAAAAACTGTATCTTTGTGAATTTGCAGTTACTTAATTTCGGATGTTTAGGTTCTTAAAAGAGACCCGTACGTTCAATAATTTTATTGTTTTGTACTTCTGCTTCCGTGTACCTATATGGTGAATAATTCCACCTTTAATGTCGAATCAGCAGACCAGACATATGTGTTATTTTCACCACAGCGAGATTTCGCCAACCCCAGTGAAGGTAACCGAACTTATCAACATAAGCACCTCCCTCACATCGCACTTATCCAATAAATGCGCGAGGAAGGCGTGGAGATGTGATGTTTACGTTCAGCCTCCGGAGAAGTGGGACAGGTGTCACATGGTCGGAGGCCGACTGGCACACTGATGAGCCACTGCAAGACTGCGCACAGGAACACTGCTGTAAGGTAAGAGCATTGACAACATCCATGTCATAGACCACTGTGATTCATGTCAGTTCAAGCTAATACATAACATTAGCTGTAGTGAGGCATTTACTGGGTGTATATATAACCTTTACTGAGATTTACACTTCAATGATATTAATAACAGTGACTTAGAGTGAGAATTACCATTGGTTCACGTGCACTAACCAGTGGATCATTAAAAAAAAAGACACTGGTGTATTTCAATTGAAAGTCTAGATGGATCGTGATTTGATATTCCACAATTATTCTAACTGTGACTGCACTGGTATCATGTCAGTCAGAACACTGATACTGTAAGTTTGACATTCGGCTGTCCAGCTGATGCATTGAGAGAATGTAGGGTAAGGCCTAATTAAAGCGAGACCGTAACTCCAGATTGGCTAATCTGAACGGTTGGCATTTATCTCTTGCACCTGCTTAGTGGTGGTATTAGCTGAGGCATGCTATCAGGTACAGGTGCAGAAGTGAGATATAGAAATAGAAGATGAAATGCAAAGCAGGAGTCCAACCCAAATGAAATAAACACAGTACATCAGCTGCTGTATATGGACCAGCTGGTCACAAGGTGTGGGATGTGCTGTCCCCAGAGCTGCCATGCTGAGGAGATGCAGGAACGGCCGGACTACGCATTTGGCCTGGAGCGAAATGTGGCAGGAGACGGATGCCCTGGCTGCAATCCAGACATCGGACCTGGAGGAATGGGGGGGTCAGACTGCAGTGCAGGTGAGACACCGAGGTTTGTCTGGAAGAATGAAAGAAAGGTGCAACATAGTCAAGAAAAAGGCCCATGTTTGGTGATTTCAAAAAAATTGAGACACTGTGTGAAACGTTGGCAAACAAACATTTTTTACCGAAGACAAACCTTTGTAATACATGTAGGCACAGGCACAGATAGACCCAAATGTGCCCATCATTTGCCCTAACATTTGACAAGTGTGCCTTTGCTAGTTTTAATTGTTTAAGGCTATTATTATATTATTATTATTTTGTAGAGATTTGTGGTTTTGCCACAGGCTGCAGGGCAGGTAAGTTATCCTGTCTCACATAAGGAAGTTTTAATGGCAACCATGCATGCATTCCCCAGACTGGATAGTCTCTATCAAACTCTTTCAGAAGTGCATTGACTCCTTAGATTTTTTTTTTTTTTTTTTGCACACTAAATTTGTCGGCTGTAACTTGAAGTTTGTACAGTGGGAAACTATCAATCATCAGCCAAAAACACCAGGGAGCAATTCCGTGTATCCTTTTAAAGATGCAGAAAGAACAGACAGGCCTGTGGCCCCAGATTAATATGGTGAGCTAGAACAGACACATGGCTGTAATTGTTTTCCTTAAATCTGATTGCAGACGGGAAAATAGGCTGCCAGAGGTTTTTGGTCTATTTCTCCACTGCAGCTCAGAAAAATCACATCCGTTACCTCTGATGAATGGTTTTCCCCTAAAATCAGTTTCCTATTGGCCTGGGGGAACCAGTCAGGCTCTCGTACGTACTGTAATGTAGTAGGATCTATTTGAAGTCAGAAAAGTACGTTTGCGTTTTAAAATTGATTTCCAGGAGAAACCTTTGATCGAATGTGACTGAATTTGTTCTAAACACCCGAGTGTTGAAAATTGCAGTTTGAACATGGCCAAATGTGAATAGTGGATCATTATGAAGGGTGCTGTTTGTGTCAAGCAGGTGAGCGACCTGGAGTCAGACGTGAACTACCTGCCGCGTTCTCAGACGGTAGTGGCCTTGTCCAGCATGTCGCCTGTCATCGGAGAGTCTTTCTGCCAGTGCGAGCGGCAGGAGGAGCTCGGGCCAGGCCTCAGTGTCTCCCGTGAATGCCACTGTGGGGAGGAGGATCAGGGTGAGCAGAAGCTAATGAAGACAGTCACGCATCGTATTATATAAGTGTTGAAGCTTAAATGTCACTTGTGCCGCAAATCATGGCTATCAGTCCAACCATCCAGTGTGCGCGCTCTTCGCCTCAGGGTTTGACTGGGAGTGGGACGATCACTTCAAGTCCTCCGGAGCCTTCGTCAGCTGCGACAACAGGAAGGTGAGCTTCTTCTCAGACTACAGCTGCGGCACCGCTGCCATCCGCGGCACAAAGGAGCTGACAGATGGCCAGCACTTCTGGGAAATCAAGATGACATCTCCCGTCTATGGAACTGATATGGTGGGCATTACGGTGCATCAGCTGTGACCTGCTTCGGTCCGCCACTATTGTTGCAACCTCTTGACTGTTGCTGTTTACTGGTGTAGATGGTGGGAATAGGAACGTCAGAGGTGAACCTGGAGAAGTACAAATGCAGCTTTGGCAGCCTACTGGGCCATGATGAAGACAGCTGGGGGCTGTCCTACACAGGTTAGGTTCAAAACACAACAATTCAGGTTTGTCCAGAATTATCAGAGGGCTTAAATTAGATGAAGGCTTGACACATTTACGAGGAGAACTGCACTTCAGTGCCATCCAGTCTGAATAAATGTCTCCCGAAATCTCTTTTACTCACACAGGTCCTTGATCTTTCTGTCCTGCGTGAACACATTATGAATGTCTGCACAATTATTGCTCCCCGTCCTCTTGGCTCGTAGCTAAGCTGTAATATTAGCCTCCTGGTTCAACCAGCAGTGCTGAATATACATACATTTCTCAGATCACATGGCAGTGATGCACAAAAAACACAAAAAAAAAATTCAGGAGAGTGGTTTTTTGTTATGAAACAGACCACATGACCAGTAACGTGTGTATTTCTGTTCAAATTGAAATTTAACTGTGATTAACTGTATTTAGGATTTACTGTAATTAGAGGCTGGGCCCCAGGAAGGTTTCCCCATTTTTCCTCCTTATAGGCAGGTACAACATTCAATTTAGAGGTATTTGAACTTAGCTCTCATTTTACTTGACTCTACATACACGAGGGAAATTATTTTTAAGGAAGTGCTTTTTACTTTATCACTCCGTTCATGTAGAGTTTTCACACTGAACTCTTCGAACATTTATGGAGAACTTTTAAAGCAGTTTCACCAACAGTTTGAGTTCCAGGGATGCGACACAAATGCATGGAGGAGTGAAAAGACGAAACAACACAAGCAGGTTTTTTTCTTTTTCATGAATTCCTACCCTGTCAATCATCTGCTACGAGAGGGGTTGCACAAGCACTACATTATAATAAAATATCACATTTTACCTGTGTTTTGCTCATCATATTTATGTGCTTTTACATAAATGCTTTTTATACTTCACCACTGTGGTAATCAACATTCCGAGAAGAGAGAAATACAGTTTATCATCTTCACGTGTTTAGGCCATCTCCAGCACAAAGGGGTCAAGGTGAAGTTCTCCTCTCGGTTTGGCGAAGGCTCCATCATAGGAGTGCACCTGGACACCTGGCATGGCACTCTGACCTTCTACAAAAATCGACACTGCATAGGTATGTGTCTGTAATTCAAACGGGCCTTATTAGATGTTGAATACATGCTGAAGTGTCCTGATGCGTTTTCATTATGTCACTTCTCCTGCTATAACAGGTGTCGCTGCCACCAGGCTGCAGAACAAGAAGTTCTATCCCATGGTGTGTTCCACAGCAGCCAAAAGCAGTATGAAGGTGATCCGTGCCTGCTACACACCCACCACCCTCCAGTACCATTGTTGTGCCCGGCTCCGCCAAATGTTTCCCCATTGCCCGGACGTACTTCACGCCGTGGATGTGCCCCCGGGCCTGCGCACCCTCCTGCACGTACAGCTCGGCTGGGTGTTCACACTCAGCAGCAGCAGCAGCAACCCTGAAGCCTCGGAGGAGCAAATGGACGTTCCTGAGGATCTCCCTGAGGAGATGAGCCTGGTTTTGAGCAGCAGTCGCGGCCCAGCATCCACCCTGAGTGTCTGCGACTATCTGAGCCCCTGCACCAGCCCGCTCCCTGACACAGAACCACACCAGTGCCCCTGGCAAACATCACCTCAGAGTCAGCCCTGCACTTGCCACTGCCCTCCGACTCCTCCCAGCAGCGACTATGACAGCTGTTGCTCAGAGCCGGAGGATTTCCAGTGCAAAAGATGCCGCTGGACATGACACAGCAGTCTCAGTAGCTATTCTACCATTGCCATCAAACTCTCATGTTGAGAATCCTGCAAACCATTTAGGTTATATTTCTTAATCAATATTTTGAGTTGTTTTTCTTTATCAGGCTCATGACATTGAAAGTTGATTGAATGGGGAGAAGGGATTGTCTATGCAATGAGTGTCAGATTTAAAGTATGGGTGCACCGGTGTGGAAACTCTGGGCTGATATCAGTTCCAATATTGAAAATAATTTGGCCGACAACCAATGTCGACACCCCTCGGTGTCAAGCAAATGAATAAATACTCTGTATGAAAAATAACTGAACTTCTACAACAGTAAGCTCTATTCCCAAAAGTTGCAAGGATTGGTTCTTTAGGTTTTCTACCATGACCTGGACCGTCTGGATCTGGTTTTCGGAGGCTGTCGTTGGTGGATTGCAGAACGAAGGCAGAAATCCTCAGCCATGATGTTGACCGTTTGTTTTGGTCATGTGTGTCGCAGTACATAAAAACACCATATGGACATATTAACAGGGTCAAAAACATGATTTTCAACTGCAGCCTGAGACACAGCTGATTATCATTGGCCACTGGTATCAGTGAATGACACCTTATTTGATGATACACTGATCACTAGTCAACCATATATCGGTGCATCCCCACTTTAAAGACGTTGGGACATTAGAGTGACGTTTGGGTCATTCATTCTGATTTTAGCAAATTTTTATATAACTTTTAAAATATGCCAGACACTGTATTCGGATTGTCCTCAGGTATAGACTTTGCTTTTTTGATACTGTGGGAATTAAGTTTTATAATCAGGATTCTGTCCTGAGTCTATTTGTTTTTCTATTTATTGTTGTGCTTTGGTTATGAGTTTTCTTACGAAGGAAAATTCTATAAAATGAAACAAAAAAACGATGTTGTATCTCATTTTTTATAAGCTTATGTGATAAACAAAACATATGCTGCAGTCCCTTGATATATTGCATTTACACAAAATATCCTTTCATAATGTACAAAACGGTTATACTGTTAAGTAGTTAATAGGCTTGTAAACATGAATTCATAAGTGGCAAAGTGTCATTAAAAAAACAGATTAGTCCTCACTGACATCCTTCCATCTGGTTCTAAAGTGGACAACTTAGTCCAAGACCAGCTCAGAGTTCTGGGCAGTGAGGCAGCGGTAAACTCTGGCTGATATCTCTGGTCCTACACGCCTCTCTTTGTCACCGCTTTTGACTACCAGGGCAGCCAGCAGCCCCTTTCTGTCCTCCTCTGACTCCAAGCTCAGGTACGCCTGAAACAAAACACAAGCAAGGAGGAAATAATCTCTCTTTCTATGAATTCACATCTACGATATGAGAAGATTGTTTAAACTTTCTGAGCCTAAATTCATCCAAAATTTACCATTTCGGTAACACGCAGTGAGTGGTGCGATCCAGGCACCACTCTGTGCCCCAGCACCTACAGGAGCACACTGAGACGCAGTCAAGCATACCTGCAGCAGCAGCTGAGGGGACGGGTAGGCTGCGGTCACGGCGGAGGCCACGCTGGGGCTGACTCTGTTCAGCTGTTGGACCTGCCTCGTCCACACCTGGCTCAGCCCAGAGCCGTCCCTCTCCACCCGGACTCCGCCCGCCCAGGAACCATCCACACAGAACGGCAGCTCTGCTTGCTCCGTCAGCAGTCTGGAAGGTCATGGAAGAAAAGGCAAGGTTATTAATATGACAATATCAACACATTTTTCTGTCAATTAAACAGTTAGCAACGGATGGAAACGTCTCTTGAAAAGGACTAGAGAGACAGCGTACTTGAAAGGGCACTTTGATAAGGCCTTAGTGACAGCACACACGTGGTTAGTGACCTCCAGCCAGCCATCCAGGAAGACCAGTGAGATATTTTTACAGAGTTGGAAGTACACAAGAACCTGGAGAGGAACGGACACAAAGAGATCTGCCATCTTCTCTCTTTCGACCCAGGTCGTACATGAGTACACGAAAAGCACGTAGAGTAGTTTAAGGAATATTCATCTGCTCTACAATCAAGCAGTAATCATTTTCAAAAAGTGGAAAAAAGATCAAATAATTGTGACTCAGGAGCAAGATTCAAACCAAACTGACTTCCTCAATGTCCAGATCCTTCATCCCCAATTTTGAGTTCAGTGTCTCATTTAGCACATGTTCACCATAAGCAGTGGTCCTGTTGATGAGGACAGTGAACACAGAGTAAGTGTTTTATCTGGGTGAAAAGTTAGCAAATACGAAAGTCACTAGGTTATTGATAATTAATCTATAAGAGGAGGCCACAGTCACAGACACTAACCTGTAATCGGGCTGAGAGTCTGTCACCAAGAGGGTGACCACTTTCATGGCATCACGGTTGAGACACTCCAAAAGAGGCGTGAGGAAGGACCCCTCCCCTGGCTCCTCCCCTTCGCTGTCCAGCATCTGTGGTAGCCACAAAATTGGCAATGCCATTTCCAAAGAGCCCAGAAAAGATATTTTACTTTAACTTGAAATGTTTCTGACCTTCTTTACAGAGACCACTAAGTCCATGAAGTCAGTCAGATCCAGAACCAGAACCACTTGCTCCTCTTCCACAGAGTCCTTTCCATCATCTCCCTGCCAGTGACAAAACAGTGATGATCCTGGATTAAGGTCTTAAAGAATATATCACAATTACTTCAAATCTTTATGTCACAGGAGCCTTCGGAATGATTTAGTCTAAACATGTGTAGAAAGAGTCCAATCCTAACTATATTCAGGAGCAAATAAGAGATAATATAACGAGACCATGCAAACTGCACAGACATTAAGCTACAAAGAGTGCAAGGTTCCTACTGCACCTGAGGTAAATCTCTGGTCCAGGTGATGCTGCACGGGAGCTGCTGGCTCTCAATGCTAAACCTCCACTCCAAGGTTGCCAAAGTGTCCAGCAAGATGTCTGAGCCATCCTGCTGCAGAAGTACTGAAGAGGGTGTGCAACGCACGCACACACACACACGCACGCGCACAAACTAAATAGTAAGATTCAATACATTCTATGTTCATGCTCAACATTTTTAGAGTCATTATCAAAATCAAACTAGCAAAAGTCCTTGAACCATTGCAGTTTAAGTGTAATGATCCTTGAATATATATTAATGTTCACTTTCTTAAATAACTGATAAAAAAAATCACAATATTCAAATTTTTTTAATGTGCTGGTTTAAATATACACCATATGTCCTGGTTGGTCCGGCCGATATTGGCTAATCACAGATATATTGGTATTGGCATGTATGTTATCAATATTGGCCAATATTTAAAAAAAAAATGGTTTAAAAGAGGACAATGCAGACAAAGATGCTTAGAGTGATTTGTAATTATTAAATTTAAAGTGAAAGTTACTGTTTCAGTGCACTGGTGTGATTTAAGACAATAAAAGTTTATTGTTAATCAGTTGAATACTTTGCCTGTATTACATATTGGTTTCAAACGTTTGATAACCTATAACCGATTGTGATTAGATTGGCAAAATTGAAGTAAACAAGAATATGTTGACTAACTAGTTCTGTGTGATTTTATGGTTGAGATCATGCCAGTATTCACAATAAATTTAACTTACATCTTATTAAAAAACATATAATTTAAAAAGGGATAGATGTAACTTTCTAGTGCATGAAAGTTTCCGACCGCACGTAAATGCCTCATCGCGAGCCTGTTTACCTGCGTCCACGCGGACGGTCAGACGCTTGAGGTAGTTCACCGGCCTGAGGCTCTTCAGGTTCTCCGCAACCTCCCTCCTCCTCCGCTGCTCCTGTCTCCTCTCCTCCTTCTCCCGGTCTCTGGCAGCTCTCTGGCCCTCTCTCGCCTCCTTCCTCTCCCTGGCCGCCTGTCTCTCCGCCTCCAGCTCCTCCTTGCTGCGGCGTTTTCTCGCAGGACTCGGCGTGCCCCGTCCACCTGGTCGCGGCGGAGACAAAGCAGGAGGCCGACCTGGCTCGCTCTTTGTTGCCAACGATGAGAGAGTTTGGCACTCGTGTCGTGAACCCTGAGCCCCCGTCAAATCCCTAGTGATATTTACCCTCTGACTACTCTCATCGCGGTTTAGATCGACTTTCGTCTCGGTGTCGCTCTCTTCAGATTCCGACACTTCCCATGTTTTTGCTCTGCGCAACGCTGACATTGCACAGGCCGAACTTAGAAACAAAACCCTCCGTATCTTACTGAATCCATAGCAATACATACACAAGCATCTCAGCGTCAAACATTGTGATTGGAACTGGAACGTCTGGATCACATCGACGGCGTCCGTGGAGGGACAAAAACACGCTCACGTGTTGTGTAAATTCCGCCCCCCCTTGACAGCAGACTGAGTATGTTTAATGAAATATAAAAGATGTATAAAATAAAACGTAGGCTAATTTTTGCAGTAGTTATTTGATTATTTACATAGTACTTGCAGTTTTAACAGTATTGTACTTCCGTAACTTGTATTATTTCCTCTGCTTCTGTCTGTGAGTGTTGGGTAGTTAGCAGAATAACTCAACAAGTTATAGAGGTTTGTACTGAAGTTTTCAGGACAGGTTGGTAATGACCAAAGGAACAACTGATTATATTTTGGTCATTTTGGTAGGGATCCAGGATTTTTTAAATTTAAGATTAAGATTCGTATGGGATGGGGTAGTTTTCCACCTGGTTTTGTCCTCTATGGCGCTGCTGTAACCTTTTGTCTTATATGTCATAAGATCCTTCATGATCTATAAAAGTTATTCAAGAAAAAAGTTGGTTTTCCTCTGAATGTAAATCAATAATGTGAAAAAGACATGTGTCTGCTTTATATTACTGTTAATTGCAAGTCCTTAACATTATCATGTACTTAAAGTAACCCATATTCAATAAGAATTACACAGAAATAAAATTAATGTAAAACGCAAAACAACCAAAACATTATATGTCAATTTTTTAAAATTTACTATGTATAACCTACTTAGCAGGAGCCCATATACGAAAAAATGAATGTCCCACTATAACATATACAACCACAAACTAAATTTTAATCTGGCTGTATAGTTTTGTTTTGTTTCGTTTTCTGCCGCTTATCTGGGTCCAGGTCGCGGGAGCAACAAATTTGAGCAGGGAGATCCAGACGTTCCCCTCCCTGGCCACTTCCACCAACTTCTCTGGGGGGACACAAGCTCAGGTTCCTTCCCCACCAGAGAGGTAACATTCCATGTTCCAATAGCCAGCTTCAGCAACCGGGGATCGGACCAAGACCCCTGTCTTTGACTGCCACCCGATCCACATAGCACCGGACCTCTATGGCTCCTCCTGTGGGTGGTGGGCCCACATGAGAACGGACCCATGTGTCCTTTTCGGGCTGAGCCCAACCGGACCCCATGGACAAAGGCCCGGCCACCAGGCGTTGGCCTACGGACCCCTTCCCCAGGCCTGGCTCCAGGGCGGGGTCCCGGTATCCCTCCGGGCAGGGTACACAAGTCCTTGTTTGTCACCATCATAGAAGTCTTTTGAACCGTGCTTTGTCTGGCCCCCACCAAGGACCAATTTGCCTTGGGTGACCCTACCAGGGGCAACCACCCCCCGACAACATGGCTCCTAGGATCATTAGGGCACCCAAAGCCCTCCACCACGGTAAGGTGGTGGTTCCTGGAGGGTACTTTAAGTATATTTTAGTTCTAATATAATAGCAATTTAACACAAAATGGTTTTTTTTAAGAAGCAAAAGTCTTAATTTATGTAAAAAAAAAAAAAAAGCAATTGTCTCCTGTGTTTTCTCTATTTCTCCAGTAAAAGATTTTAGTGGTCTCCTTCAGAAAGAGACAGCAGAGGTCAGACAGACACAACAGCTGTTACCTGTCTGACTACAGTCTGTCATCAATGTATCTGCTGGATTTGTGCAATATAGGATTAAATCTCAGAACATATTGATAAACACATAATCGGACAGAATCTTACACCACACTTATTTTGATAGATAAAAGCTTACTATTAATCTGAATACAAATGGAACTTTCAAACAAAAAACATTGTTTTATTTCATTTTGTGGGTTAAAGGGATAAATATATAAACATATTGATTTATTGAAAAAACAAATTGAATCCAGAAGTTTTTTTTCTATTAAAACCCCCAACAAACATTTATAAGTAAATATACAAATAAATCAGTAAGTTACAGAGGCTAATGTTTACTATAGAAAATAGGACTCGTCTACGGAAACCGGGCAGTTCTGCGCAGAGCTCCAAACCATCCGCTTTGCGCTTACACAGCGTTAATCGAGCCACGTAGTGTAAAGATCTGTGGTGCGCGGAAGGACACCCGCGGAAGAACTGCGGCAGAGTTCTGCTAGTCCAGCGATGCTAGCTTGCCCATGTAAACATCACTGAAGAATGTCAACTAGGCGTTTTTCGTTATAGACGCTGTCGTTTTTGCTCACTATGGCTCAGCCGGCGGAAAAAGGTGAGGTTGACTCATTTTACAATTAGAAATATTTAGCAAACCAGATGACCCCGACTTTGTCTCGCAACTCCCCCTCATAGTCAGCGAGTAACTGGGCCCCAGAGTGAACAACTCAGCATTTTGTTTTCGGTGTCAGTCGAAGAGCTCATGTGACTAGATGGGACGTTGCCAAAAATCTTGGAAGTTAGCAATAACGGTTGTCTTTTGTGTAATTGGGTGAATCTACTTTCGTTTTCACACAGCCGTTTGTTTGTGTGAAAGTCTCCATTCAGAAATGTGTTTCTGTTGGTTAGAACATTTTTTTTCAAATACTGCGATTATGTCCATTCTTGTCATACAGTATTTACATTTACTGGACAATTTCACTTTTATGGGATTTGATATCGGAGGCTCCACTACATTTCCTGAACACTTGTTTTTAGTAATGTGGCGGATTGAAATTCTTAGAAAAACATTGTAAAAGATAGATGAATATGTGATATTATTAGGCCATGTCACTATACACGGTATATATAACGAAATTGCTATTAAAATTTCTTCATAAATACTGGGACTGGGCAATAAAATCATAACATTGCTGCAACATTATTTTAAGGGTGACTTGGGGTACTTTTTAAAAAAAATTAACACAATAAAATTTTGATATACATCAGTAAAGTGGATTTAGTGACTGAAGTGGGTGAAGGTAATATTAAAATAGGTGGAACACACACTATGAACTAAAATGTTCACAAGATGGCAGAATATTACAGCCCTTAAAATGAAAAAAGATAAAAATATTCAAATTGTCAAACGATATATGTTATACTATGATATATATCTTATATATATTGCCCAGTGCACAAAATTCCCAGCCCTAGTTTAGACAGAATTGCCAGTAAACGCCAGTGATCCAGTTTTTCTGTTGTTTTTACAGCGTATTACCGTTTTGTGGTGCTGTTCTTCAACTGTCTACTAACTTTCGGCTCCTACTTCTGTTTTGACATCCCCAGTGTTTTACAGGATCAGTTCCAAGGGGTAAGTTAGAGGTAGTAGAAGCTTGCAGACACTATGAGTATCGAGTGATTCATCCTTATTTGTCGTCATTGTGGTTCCACAGTCTGTCCTCAGTTTTACTGACTGACTTTCCTTCACCTGACAGAACCTGACATGTCCCAATGCAACATTGATCAATGGGACGGTGGACTGTGTGGAGGGATTGGGGATGAACCCCCAGCAGTACAATCTTCTCTATGCCATCTATGCTTGGACGTAAGCACACACCGACTGCACTTTAACACACTGATTAACAGCCCCTATCAGAAAACTGCTACAGTTGGTGCTTGTCTCTCAACAGGAATGCAGTAGTGGTCATCCTGGCTGGGTTTCTGATTGACAAATTAGGAAACCGCTGTAAGTCTACAAATATCTCATAGAAGTGTAAGTGTTTAACCAACAACTGATTTCTGCTCACTCAGAGTAAATTGGTCCCACTGTCCTCCTCTCTGTAGTTGGAGTCTTTCTGTTCTCTTTCCTGTGTGTTTTGGGCTCGTTGCTCTTTGCCCTGGGCTCCCACTTCAAAGGAACTCCCTACCTGCTGCCACTGATGCTCACAGGCCGACTCCTCTTTGGATCAGGAAATGGTTCTCTGACTAGTAAGGCCACCGTGCAGAAGTGATACCCACTCTCCATGCAATGTTAACTCAGAGGAATGTTCCTAAACTGCCCTGTTGCCCCCATCAGTTGTTCAAAACCGCATCACAGCCTTCTGGTTCAAAGGGAAGGAGCTGGCCTTGGCTTTTGGTTTGACCCTGGCCTTCTCTCGTCTGGGTTCAGTCTTGAACTTCTTCCTCACCCAGAAGTTTGAGGAGAGATATGGCATGCAGTGGACACTCTGGGGCGGTAGGTCTGCGCTATTGCATGCGCGCACAGTGACAAATTTTATAAAAAGGAGAATGTTTCTCATCATGCTTCTTGTTGTATTGTGCTTTGTTTTCTAGGTGCACTGTTGTGTGTGCTGGGCTTTGTTTCCGCCATTGTAGTCAGCACCTTGGACAAGATTGGGATGAGGCAGCTGGGGCTCGATAGTGCCATTCAAGAAGAGTCCCGTAAAGTGGTACTAACATTACCTGACCCCTTTTTTTATTATTTATTAATGTTTTATTTATATGTTCAACAACTTCTTATTCAGAACATGCCCTGAAGTATGGAGGCCCCTTGGGGTCAGATCAGGAAAAAAAGTGGTCACACACTGGGCCCACAGAATTATTAACGATTTTTGTGGTCCACATGTACTGATTAGTAAATGAAAGCACTATCTCCACATTAATTGTGCAATCGTAAGGATGAAGAAAAGCTTTTAAACAAAAATGGTCGTTATATTTAGATACATGACCAGAAAGTATCAACATCATCAAAACTGTGAGACGGAGGGAAAACCAGTTGTGTACTAATTTATGTGTGTTTGTATACCATGCACACAGATAAACAGGTAAACCAACAGCACATTTTTTTTCTCAGCTGACCCCAGGGGGGTAACTGGTTAATTAAGTGAAGTGATTGTGTGGACTATTTTTTTTTTTTTTTTCCCTCTGCACGACATAGAGGATACAAGATGTGAAGCTCCTGTCATTAAGATACTGGCTCCTGGTTCTCACCATCATGTTCTTCTACAATGGAATCTTCCCATTCATTGCTGATGCCAGGTAGAGCTGTTAACTCATTGCACATATTTCATATTCACGTAAACATTGTCCTGTTAAGGGACTCGCTGTCATCGGAGGGTACAGGTGTCCTGGGGCTATGCTTGGTCTTCAAGTGTGTTTGGACCACATGATTTGTGTCAAGTGGCATCTATATCAGTGCCAGGATCAAGGTTTTCATAGTTGAACCTTGCACTGTAACATCACTGTTTTTCACTTCAGCTGTCAGTAGTGTTAATGTGAGGGCTGATCAGTGTATATCAGCTATATCATAATAGTAAGCCAAATTTATATCTTTGTCTTTACAATTGCAACATGTACACATTCCACACCTTCAAGGTCTGTTAGTGATCTGTCAGTGATCACACAGGAGAAGTAAGTGTCAAACTGCTGCAGGTTGGTGGAGCCACACATTGTAGACAAGGGAGGAAACGTGTCTTGAATAGTGTGGATGTTTTTTAAAGGAAGACAACGTGATTGCAATTCGAAATGCATGCCCTATTTACCGTCAGATATGCCTAGAAGTACTATGCTCAAGATTTATCAGCTTTTCTTGTCGGTATTGTCTTTGAGAATCCGGTTGTTATTAATCCCTAGTTTTTGAAATCATGTATAAAGTGTAATTTGTAGAAAAAAACTATTGTTAACTGAATCTACTTTATACTGATAACTTACTAATCAGTGTGTCACATTCTGTATGTTTCCTGTCCAGTAAGTTCATTCAAGATAAGTATGATGGCTACACTCAGAAGGAGGCCGCCTATGTTGCAGGAGCAGTGTATGACAGCTCCCTGGTCCTCTCAGCCAGTGTGGGCATTCTCATAGTAAGTACCTAAATCTGTTGTGATATAAAACAAATTAGTCAGATGAAATCCCTGATGTGTTTTCTTGTTTGTTTCAGGATTATGTGGGTCTGCGGGGCATTTTCGCTGCTGCCTGCGCTGTCCTCACGCTGCCAGTGTTTGGACTCCTGGCCTTCACCTATGTCCCTCCTCTGGTCTCCACCATATGGTTGGGAGTCACCTACTCCTTCGCTGCTGTGAGTTATGATCCCTCTTAATATCCTACATACTTAGAACATTTTAGTTTACTTGTAATGATTTTAGAACATAGGGTCAAACTCAGGCCCCCGGGCCAAATTTGGCCCGAAGATGATATCAGATGTCTATCAGAACTGGCCTGCTCTATATACCTATATATACCTGGAACCCCCGGGAACGGTTACCAAGGCTTAGTGGGAGAATACCCTCTGAAGGTCTGCTATATAATGTGAATGTGGCTACAAACTACTGTGACCATCACTGAGACCTGCAAGCTCATATATGCAACAGCAACAGTAATCGTAGAGGTACCTGGCTACAAGTTGAATGTGAGTCATACGGGGCAGTACCCTCCATGGAGAAGACGGTTGGAGGCTAAGATCAAGGCAACATGGAGAGAAGTTAGCCAACTGTCAGAGCTGGAGAAGGGCAAGACCACAAAAGTACTGAAGAAGTACAGCAAGCTGTCTGTAACTGAGGCACTGAAGACTGCCAAACAGAGGCTCACAGCCCTGGCTGCCCACCTGAGGAGGTACACTAGAGACGTGGAGGCCCGGAGAATCGACAGGGTGTTCACCACTGAAACATCCATAGTGTACTCTCAGCAGGACGGTAATAAGATAAGGATGGACCGACCCAGGGGTCAGAGTGAACTGCACTGGAAGGACATATTGGGGAAAAGGTATCACATAACACCCATGCTCAGTGGTTGGTGGACTTGAGAGAGGACCACAGCCATCTCCCAGAACAAGACCCCGTAAACATCACAATGGCAGACATCAAAAACAGAGTCTCAAGGATGAAGAGCTGGACAGCACCAGGCCCTGACATGATCCACAGCTACTGGCTGTAGAATCTAACGTCACTCCATGAACGCCTGGCAGCTCAGATGAACCAGCTGCTGAGTGATTGGACTCACCCAGAGTGGTTGACCCAAGGTCGGACGGTCCTGATCATGAAGGACCCCCAGAAGGGAACGATTCCATCCAACTACCGGCCAATAACTTGCCTCTGCACGACATGGAAGCTCCTGTCAGGCATCATTACGGCCAAGATGAGTAGGCATGTGGCTCAATACATGAGCACGGCCAAGAAAGAACACCAGAGGAGCCAAACACCAGCTACTGGTGGACAGGGCAGTCTCTAGAGACTGTAAGACCAGGAAGACCAACCTGTGCACTGCCTGCATTGACTACAAGAAAGCCTACGACTCAATGCCACATACATGGATACTGGAGTGCTTGAAGCTACACAAGATCAACAAGACACTTCATCAAGAACTCAATGGGGCTGTGAAAGACTACTCTGGAAGCCAATACAGGGCCAATCACCCAAGATAGCATCAAGTGTGGGATATATCAAGGAGAGATGCCCTATCCCCCCTGCTGTTCTGCATTGGCTTGAACCCCCTCAGCCAGATCATCACAAAGAGTGGCCTCTAATACTAGTTCAGAAATGGAACAGCGATCAGCCCTCTCCTCTACATGGAAGACATCAAGCTGTATGTGAAGAGTGAACGAGCGATCGACTCACTGATCCACATCACCTGAATCTACAGTATTGACATCAACATGTCATTCGGGCTAGACAAGTGTAGCCGAATAATATCAAAGAGAGGCAAGATGATCACAACTCAAGGGGTTGAAGTACCAGGAGGCAACATAGCCACTGTTCAGGACAGCTACAAATACCTTGGGATCCTGCGAGTAAAGGGGATTCATGAAGAGGCCGCAAGGAAGTCAGCCATAGCCAAATACCTATGCAGAGTAAGGCAGGTCCTGAGAAGTCAGCTGAATGGACAGAGCAAGATCCGAGCCATCAGCACCTATGTCCTGCCCGTCATAAGATACCCTGCTGGTACAATAACCTGGCCAAAAGTAGAGATAGAAGCCGCAGATATCAAGACAAGGAAGCTCCTCTCCATGCATGGAGGGTTTCACCTCAAGTCTAGCACCCTGAGGCTGTACACAAAGCGGAAAAAGGGAGGCAGAGGATTAGTGAGCGTCAGAGCCACTATCCAAGATGAAACAACCAAGATCCAGGAATACATCAGGAAGATGGCCCCAAATGATGACCTGCTAAGTGAATGCCTCAGGCAGCAGAAACCCGTTGAGAGAAGGAAGAAGAAGAGAGACCATCATGGATGGACAAGCCCCTTCACTGGATGTACCACCGACAGTTAGAGGAATTGGCTGATATCGAGAAAACATACCAGTGGCTGGAGAGAAGGCTGGTCTCAGGGACAGCACAGAGGCTCTGATCATGGCAGCACAAGAACAGGCCTTGAACACAAGATCAATTGAGGCCAGGGTCTACCACACCGGACAGGACCCAATGCGCAGACTGTGCAAAGATGCCCCTGAGACAAGGCAGCACTTGACAGAAGGGTGCAAGATGCAGGCAGGTAAGGCATACTTGGAGTGTCATAACCAGGTGGCTGGCATAGTATACAGAAAAATCTGTGCTGAGTATGGGCTGGAGGTTCCAGGATCAAAGTTGACAACACATCCAAAGGTGATTGAGAACGGCCGAGCTAAGATCCTGTTGGACTTCCAGATCCAGACCGATGAGATGGTGGTCGCTAATCAACTGGATATCATGGTGGTCGACAAGCAGGAAAAGAAGCTGGTAGTGGTAAATGTCGCAATCCCAAGTGATAGCAACATCAGGAAGAAGGAACACAAGATGTTTGAGAAATACCAAGGGCTGAAAGAGGAGCTGGAAAGGATGTGAAGAGTAAAGGCATCAGTGGTACCCGTGGCAATAGGAGCACTTGGGGCTGTAACCCCCAAGTTGAGAGAGTGGCTCCAGAAAACCCCAGGAATAATACCTGAGATCTCTGTCCAGAAGAGGACAATCCTAGGAACAGCTAAGATCCTGCGCAGGACCCTCAGGCTCCCAGGCCTCTGGTAGAGGACCCGAGCTTTATTGAAAATTTGACTAAAACTGTGCATGTTTTCTGTGCAAGTTTGACACCCCTGTTCTAGAATATAATAAGTTTTCTTAACAGTGAAAGGTCACAACATTTACATTTTTTTCAGTCAATCTTATTTATTTTTGGCTAATTTATACTGTCTTAATTTATAATGCTGATAATTGATATGTTTCTTATTCTTTCGTTATTTAACATTCCTGCATTTTGAAGTGATTATTTTAACTGTGTTCTAAATTCCCAGTAAGCAAAAGCAGATTTCCATGAGTTTGGAGTTTTTATACAACTTCACCACAGTGATATAAATGCTTTTTGTAAAATTGCATTTTAATAGATTATAACATTAAGTATTTACGTGAATATTTTAAACTGGAGATAATTAGATATGTTGTCATTTTATATCCACTATACTTAATGAATAAAAGTGTCCTGTAATGGAGGATACAGTATTACTTATAACACCCAGATGTTCTTTTTCAAATAAAGAAGCAAATTAAAAGTGATATATAACTCAGTGTTCTATTAGGTGAAATTATAAATCAAGACATGATGTTTCTCATTGAAAAATATCTAAATGATTAGCTTAGTGGATAACAAGAGTGAATATGGAGCAAAATGTGACATTGTTACTATAGAGAACTATATATTCAGGGCATGAAGCACTGTTCTGTACAGGGCAGTTTTACAAATCCATGAGTGTGTTTGGTCATCTTCCATAGGAAAAGCATGTGTGTGAATTTAATCCGTCCTAAATGTCCTCCAGGCGAGCATGTGGCCATCCATTCCCCTGGTGGTCCCTCAGGCCACTCTGGGGACAGCCATGGGTCTTGCCACCTCCATACAGATGGTTGGAATTGGCGTGTCTAATCTGGTTGTAGGACAGATTTTGGGCACCAAGTCGAGGTAGGAAGTTGAATCGGATGTGGTTTCCATTGCAGTGCACCGTGGGATGGACCATGTTGTGTGTTCAGTATTTACTGACCTTCACGCTTTCATCCCTATTCTCTCTAGTGAGACAAAAATTCCATTGTGGCGTTGGCAGAGGATGATGATCTTCATGTTGGCTAACACCATCATCTGCATCGTCACCTCGGTGCTGCTCAACGTTGTCGACCATAGACAGGTCAGACATCCTCAGAGTATCTGCACGCAATTTTATGCATCTGTTGCATATACAGCATGTTCATGTATGTTTTTCTGCAGGGCGGGACCCTTAATAAGACAACCAAAAGGTCAGGGCAGGCTGAGAGCGACTCGGACAGAGAGCCGCTCAGACAGGCAGTGGAAGAGCAGGATGAGGATGAGGAGGACATATCTCATTCTACCAATTCCTAAGTTTTCATTTGTTCCTCTTCCTTTGTATTCTTTTATATTTTTATGTGTCAGTTTTATAATTGAGCGATTGTGTCGCAGAACTCGCTAAAACCACGTTTACAAAACCACATTAACTCTAGATTAAACAGTATTTACACAAAAAAACAAAACGTATTCAATCATGGTATAAAAATTGGATTCAAGTATTTCAGATATATCCACATTAAAAACAAAACATAATCCCACAGAAAAAAAAATCAGCCAATGGGCAACTGCCAGGACCAGAGGCATCATGCTTTCAGGTTGTTTGACCAAATGTCACTGTGACTGTATAAAACATGATGCAGTAATACAATAATTCTTACGCTTATTCTGACAAAATTTCACACAGATAACTAGATGTCTGTGATAAAATGTGGCCCAGTCGTAAAGTCCCTCTTATAAACCTGACTCCTTTCTGCCTGACCTGGCTGAAGTCACTGGGGCCTAAAATGGTTTTGAAGGTGAATGGCACAGCACATTGCAACATATCATATTAAGTTATGGATTTGGGACATTTCTTGTTGTTGGTCCTTCCATTTTTTTCATGTTTCATGAAAAAAAGTTTCATGTAAACAATAGTAGCGACACAAATGAGATTTTTATTCTCCAATAAAATGTTAGATTGTTGGTAGAAATTCTGTTTGTGGATGAAAATCTCGATGTAGAAGAAATTAGATATTAAAAGCTGCCATCATCGGGATTATCTTTTGTTTTCTTAACTTTAAAGATTTTGCATGTATTCATATGTGTCTAATACAGTATGCCAAAAATACCAGGATGTCCCAAAGAATCTGGTTACACTTTCTGGGCATTCTAAACCTCAATCCTCTGCACGGACACAGTAGCTGAGAGAGCACACACAGATGACTGTATTCTACGTATTGTTTTGACTTGACTGTATAATTAATATGTGCAACACATTAAAAATGAGTTAGTGACAGATGAATGAGCAAGAGGGTCAGACTTCAAGGCACAAGAGGATGATGAAGTTGAGTATGTATTGTGTAAACTACAGTATTCTGTAAATTCTCAAAGTCAAAAGAAAGCAAGCTGTTTAGAATGCAGCAGGAGACTCGTTCGAGATGAGAGAGGACTTGTGCAATATTGTCTAATGCTGCACAATGCCAAGACCCAGAGCGCCAGGCCCAAAGCATGATGGGAAATGCAAAGTGATGTGCTATAGAAACTTTCCAGTTTTGTTGAATTGGGGAGATTTTTTATTTAATTTCTCTGATTTAGAAGTTTCTAATACACAGAATAGTTAAACATCTGGCTGTGCAAACAGACTGATGTGTGGGTCAGTTTTTTTATATAACTTATATAACTTTTAAGTAGATCACAACTAGATCAAACATGTTTTGAGTGTTCCTCTAACTTCCTGTACTAACTGAAGGTTAATGGTGGTCATCCTGACTGTGTCTCTCAATGAACATACACACTAATGAACATTCACTAACAGTCCGCCACAGGATCAATGATTTTGAACAGGTGATTGCCATTCTGCTGTGTGGCGAAGTACTGACAACTGGCAGACGTGAGGCAGCGTGTCAGACTTTCTAATGAAACAGTGTAACACTAGCACCTCTCATTTGTAATTCTGTCTGTTCTCCGTTACAGAAAGGACAAGAAGGGAATTTATTTTACATTTCCAAAAATGGCAAAAAAGGAAATGTTCACATTTTAATTGAGTCACAGTTTGTGCTACTTGTTTTTTTTTGTTTTTGTTTTTTTTAAATAAACCTGATATTCAGATATTTGCTTGTTTTTCTTCCAGTTGTTGGTGACGGCAGGTGTTTGTACTCTCTGATTCTTCGCAGCCTGGTTGAATTAGCTCTCATCCACCTGATTAAAGCAAAATAACTATCAAATAAACTGCAAGAAACATTGCAGAAAAGCTCTTTTAATAGTGTTTTAATGTGATATGAGAGACTGATTTGCATATTTTGTAAAATGAATTTATATAATTTCACCTGCAACATATACTTAGTACGATCCACTTAAGTACTTAAAAAGGTATGTACCATAATTCGTTGCAGGTAACGTTAGGTTAGTCATTTCAAGTAGTCAGTATTTGATTATAAATGCATATGATGAATTTATAAGAATATAAAATAGCTGAAATAAACTCACTTTCCAATTTCATTTGTCTTTCATTCCAGAAAGAGACATGTTTGTCAGTATGACCCCCCCCTGTCAAAATAAAGCTTAAATAAATTGTCATTAAAATTTCACTTCGTTTTTCCAGAAATTGTAATGAATGGAGGTTACACAGCTCTGCACTACAAGCAAACTCTAGCTCATGCTTTGCCCAGGGATTATTGACAAGTGTAAGGCAAACATTTGCTCTCTTCCTGTTTGTGGAGCAAAGTCACAAGTGGAGTTTCCTTAAGTTATTCTAACTTAAGTGTGGGCTGCCTTAAAATTCACCAAACTTAAAAAGAAGACGTTTTAAATGTTTAAAAGTTAACGCGATGAACTTCAGATTTAAGGGGGCGGACACTGACATGTTTTGTTTTTTTTAAGGTGTAAAATTGAAGTGCCCTCAAAGTAGCGTCATCGACTGAGGACCTTAAGAAATCTGACCCACAGTGGATTATGATGATGCATGATACATAAAAAAAAATAAGTTCTCAATTAATAGCTCCATCTAAACTAAAACTGCATATAAAGGGATTTTTAACTGCGATAGACAGTTAAAAATCATTCAAACAGAAAGCATTGATAACAGGCCTGAAACT
>KV751339.1:6491673-6508081 GCA_001698575.1 Mola mola
CTTGCCATGCTTAAATTCGTTCACCTTATGTTGTCTATCAGTCGGATGAAGGGTAATACAGCTCGGGGCCCTTTCTGCTGTTGCACAATGCGTCCAGGTGTGCGTGCCCTGGCCACGCCCCTCGGAAGAAACGCAGCACGCCAATTGGTGGTTGTCACATTAATTCTGCCCTATAGTACGCACCTTTCTATAAACATAGGAAAGGAAATGTAACTTATCCACGGGCTCCTCGCCCCCCTCCCGCAATCAGTTTTTTGCTGCAATGCTGTGCTGTTTGCCCACGCTGTCGCCAGAGAAAGGTAAGTTTTCTTCTTTAAATGACGGCGCTTTATTTAAAGACAGCGGGACACTGGATGAGCAGCTCAGCGTGTTAATCTGCCGCTGTCGTTAGAAAAATTCAAATAAAGAGTTGATAAAGGAGAGCCGCATCAGTAAAGAAAGGCATGGTTTGGTACAGAATGCACAAATTGTTTGGTTCTGTACTTCAGGCACATTCTGGAAGACGCATATTGTTACTATTACACTGAATTATAGCCCCACATTAACCAGTTTAAACGTTAGAGGTACTTGTACATGAATGTGTCACTCAATATAATCCAGTGATATAACATACAATAGCATCCATTTTTGTAAAAAGTCACATTTGATTAAAATTAAACATGTGGTGGAAATGTATGTTGCTATGGGTGACAGTCACCTCTATGGACACCAATAGAGTAAAGGTCCTAACATATCCTATATTAAATGTACTCCTGGTATTAAAAGTTATTCTTAAATGCAATTAATCATACAAGTAAAAGTACATTTATGTGTGCATTATATTCAAATTCTCTTATCAATTTCTCAGGATCAGTGTTTTTCTTTTTTTTTTATTCGACTGCCAATAAAGACTCATGTTTGACAATATCAGTATTTACTTACACAGTACTCCATGGTAGTCTTGTAAAATGAAAGGGAGGGCGGTCTGCAGTCTCTGATTACACTTCTCAAATAAATATTCCATCACTGGTTGCATGTGCTGTTAGGTCCAGAAGTATTTAGACAATGACACAGTTTTTATCCTTTTGCCTTTACACACCACCACAATGGACTTGAAATTAAACAATCGAGGTGTGATCGCAGTGCAGACTTTCAGCTTTAATATAAGAGGTTTCACAGAAAATATGGCATTTACCGTTTAGGAGTGACAGCTATTTCTTTATACAGAGTACCTCAATTCTCAGGAGCTCAAAACCTTTTGAGCAAATTAACATAATTGCGAATATAACCTTACTTTTTTTCATACTTGGATGAAAATCCATTGCAGTCAATGATTGTCTGAAGTTTGGAGCCCGCGGACATCACCAAATTCTCAATTTCCTCCGTGGAGATGTTTTGCTGGCCCATCACCTTCAGTTGCAGCTTGTTTGTGGCTCTTTCTGCCTTCAGTTTTGTCCTCAGTAACTGAAAAACTGCTGTATTGGGTTGAGATCAGGTGACTGACTTGGTCATCAAAGAATACTACCTCCGCCATGTTCCTTTCCTTCTTTATACGTTTCTCCTCCCATTATCACTTCCCAGTTTTCTGGCAAAGTCACATCTGGCCTTCCTGTTCTTGAATGTTACCAGTTGTTTGCACCTTGTTGTAAACTCTGTATTTGCATTTATGAAGGTGTGTCTTGATCGTACACTTTGTACAGTATTCTTGACTTGTCTCGATGTTATGAAGGGCTTTCTCTTCGCCAAGGAATGGATTCTACCATAATCCAGGTTATTTTTCCTCTGTGGTCTCTTCTGATGGCCTCCTTGTCTTGCATTGAAATATCCTTGGACTCCATTTTGATAGCTCCAGTCAAACCGCTGCCAAATGCCAATTCAGCGCCTGAAATCAACTCCAGACCTTTTATGTGCTTCATTTGTCTTGCAGTAATGAGGGAACGGACCATACCTGGCCATGAAACTGCTTGTCAGTCAATTGTCAAAATGCTGTTGACACCCTGAAAATGGAGGTACACTGTATAAATTGGCTGTAATTCTTAAATGATAAATACCATATTTTTGTGAAACCCCTTAAATTAAAGCTGAAAATCTGCACTTTGATTACATCTGGATGGTTTTATATCATATCCATCGTGGTGGTGTGTAGAGGCAAAATGATTAAAACTGTGTCACTCTCTAAATAGTTGTGGGCTTAACTGTATGATTCTGCAAGTCTGCAAAAGTAACAGGCTACTTTTACTCCCAGTAAATTTACTAAAATAAGATTTTGAATGTGCAATTCATGTTTGTTGTTACTGATAGTTTTTACTCTCTACAGCCTAAATTCAGGAAAAATAAAGTGTGAAAATGAGAATTCAAAAACACAAAATAATCTGAATTCAAAGCATGCGGCACACCTCTAAGCAGTAAGAACAGGAGTTTATTTGTAAGCATTCGTATTTACAGGTTGTAAATAGTGTCTGTGATGGTGTGGAGGTGCAAGTTGAAAAGTCTTATTAAATTCATGGAGTAAAAATAAAAAAATGACTAGGTGACAGATAAGGTTTGGCATCAGAGTAGACTTTTCTTATGTTTAGAAAATATTCTGGAGATATTCAGTTCAATTTAGGTTTCAGTAAAACTACAAATCAATGCAATGCTATTGCTTTATGTGAAATATTGACGTTTTTAAAGGTGTTGATATCGCTTTCCGTCCGTAAACTGTAAATTGACTTTCACTGTGGAGATTAAAAAGTCAGGAATGATCCACTCTTAATGTTATTTATTGTTATTATTTTTTTTTTTTGAACAGAGTATTTCCGCTTTGTGTTGCTTTTCTTCAACTGTCTGCTGTCATTTGGCTCCTACTTCTGCTTTGACATCCCCAGTGTTTTGCAGGATCAGTTCCAAGGGGCAAGTAGTTGAACGATTCACCCATTAACATGATCATTGTTTTTTTTTGTTTTTTGTTTTTTTTTTTTTGGGACAAATCTCCAGCATCTGTTTTAAAGCAACATTAATGACTGCCTTCCCCTTCTCTGACAGAAACTGACATGTCCAAATGCAACTGTGATCAACGGGACGGTGGACTGTGTGTTGGGATTGGGGATGACCCCGCAGGAATACAATTTTCTTTTTGTCATCCATTCTTGGACGTAAGGACCCACGGACACACACTGACTATCATTTAACTGTGAAGCAAATGAGATCTGTCTGTCTGTCTGTATGTACACACGAGGATCTACTTCACATTTGGCATGTGTGTTACTGGGGTACCGAGGGCATTTGGACACGTCAAATATGGTGCAATTTGGACACACGTCATGTTCATTGTTAATTAACTTTCTTATATGTTGTCATTTATTAAGTTTATAGTCAAGTACTTTATTCTACAGGTCAGAGAAAGGGTTGCTATGACATCAAAAATAAGGATTGTGACTCTTCCTAAATCCTTTTTAAATCTGCCCAATTAAAGTTGAGGTCAAGTATTTTTATGTTCAGACATCTTTATCATTAAAAAAAAAAAAAAAAAAAAAATACTGCAGTGGCATCAAAAGAGATGATCATTTGAGATTCAAGAATATAGTTATTTTTCAAATTATCATATTGAGTTATAAAAAATAACATTTAGGTTAAAAAAAGAGACCAATAAATTTGATGACATTTATCAATCACCAAAGTTGTGAAAAACAGGCCAAGGTCAGCCTGTCCTGATCACTTTGGTACTGGAGAATGGTGACAGTGGGATCTCTTCTCTCAACAGGAATGCAGTGGTACTGATCCTAGCTGGATTCCTAATAGACAAATTAGGAAACTGCGGTAAGTCTACGTATGTCTTATCTCTAAACCTGTATGATCAAAAGACTCTTTTATGCTCCCTTATGGTAAATTGCTTCCAATTTCTCCCTCTTTGCAGTTGGAGTCTATCTCTTCCCCTTGTTGTGTGTTTTGGGCTCGTCCCTCTTCGCCCTGGGTTCCCACTTTAAAGGAACTCCCCACATGCTGCCAATTATGCTCATAGGGCGGCTCCTGTTTGGATCAGGCAGTGGATCTGTCATGAGTAAGGCAGCATTGCAGCAGTCACACCCACACTGTTTGCAATGGAAAGGAATGTTCTTAAAATCGCTCTTGTGTCCCTCTCAGTTTTGCAGGACCGCATCACAGCATTCTGGTTCAAAGGCAAGGAGCTTTCCTTGGGCTTTGGTCTGACTCTGGGTTTCTCTCGCCTGGGTTCAGTCCTGAACTTCTTCATCACCAATACGTTTGAGGAGAGATATGGCATGCAGTGGACACTCTGGGGTGGTAGGTCTATGACAGTTGGTGACAAATTTTATTTAAAAAAAAAAGTTCAAATAGATGAACTTTGATGCTTTGTTTTTCAGGTGTGCTGCTGTGTGTGATGGGCTTTATTATTACCATCATAGTCGGTTGTATGGACAAGACGGGAATGAGGCGGCTGGGTCTTGATGGCGCCATCCAAGAGGAGTCTAGTAAATTGGTAAGAATAAGATCTGACTTCAGGCTTTGTTTGTTTTAGATATTCAATAACAGCATTTTGAATATGGAACAGCCGCTCTTTTATTACTAGATGACTGCCACAGGTGGAACTTTTTAATGAATAATATTTGTCTAGTGCACACACAGTTTAACTATTTGAGTATTAATGTTTGCTGTTACGTATGAGACAAACTGGTGTCTAGTCATAACACAAGAAGTTCCATGAATTTAATGAATGACATTTTACATCTAAAAGGTTCACTTCACTGTGTGCATTTAATATTTTGTTCATCTGTATGTGTGTGCAGAAGATTCAGGACTTGAAGCAACTGTCATTAAGATACTGGCTGCTGGTTCTCACCACCATGTTTTTCTACAATGTAATCTTTCCATTCATCGCTGATGCCAGGTAGAGCTGTCAACTCACAACAAAACAATTTATTTTGGGGATGGATGGCATTGATCACCTGGCTACAGGGCTCTGTTCAAGTGGAAAACCTTTGGTCCTGACATTTATGTGGATATTGACCCATAGAACCCACCCAGATATCATTTAAGACAAAGTAAACCCACTCATGGAAACAGTACTCCCTTATGGCAGTGGTCCACCCAGATCCCAATTCGATCAGATATGCCAGAGCTAGTTCCAGTCCCTGCAACCCACAGGCGCTCGACACCACAGGCACACATCTAGAGGTCACGTGACAATAAAACTACTGTGTTGACATGTGCATAAAAGAGTCTCTCCGGCCTGACAAACATCCATGTTTCCCTTCTAGTAAGTTCATTCAGGACAAGTTTAGCAGCTACAGTCAAAAGGAGGCGGTCTATACAGTTGGGGCGATTTATGACGTTGCTCTGCTTTTCACAGCCGTCGTGGGCATTATCATAGTAAGTACCTACATCTGTATGAAGCAATATAAACTGAGGAGGTGGCTTGTGACCCCTGGTGCTGTGTTTATTTCAGGATAATATTGGACTGCGGGCCATATTCACTTTGGTCTGTGCCATCCTCACGCTGCCGGTGTTTGGACTCCTGGCCTTCACCTATGTCCCTCCTCTGGTCTCCACCATATGGCTGGGAGTCACCTACTCCATCACTGCCGTGAGCTCTCATCCATTTTAATTCAATTTGCTGACACAATTATCAAGGGCTCCAGTAGCACACGGATTTTTATCGGCGTATAATGAGTATAGTATGGCTGAGGTTCCTCTGAATCGCACAACAGACTGACTTGAGATTTTGCTTTAGATTTAATTCAAGATTTTCTACAGAATATTATTCATATTTATCAACAAAATCCAAGGTAATGCAAACCAAAAGTTACTGGGAGGTATTCACACTTTAGCTCCATATACACTTTTCTTTATTTCGATCATGTTTCAGTCAACAAATGTCTTTGTTGCATAAATAAATGCATAAATTATCAGAATAAGCATATATTTACAAAAATGAAAAATGTTGATGAGCTGCAAAATTAAATAAGCCATCTTTGTGCAGTTTCCATTTGAATGGAATGTCAAGAATTTGGAAATATTGTGTCTTGAGCTGAATGACATGAATTAAAAAAGCAGAGCGCACACACAAAAAAAATCCTCATCACTGCAACAGATGCAGAAAACTAACATGTTCTGTGGAATAATGTCAAATGCTGGATGGACCAGTGGTACCCATATAAACAAAGAATGTATTATATGTGACACATGTGACATATTTATGATTTAAAGGACTAGATTACCAAAAAATGAAAATTCTGTCATTACCAATTCATGTCCCCATGCTCATGCTCATGGAAATGAAGTTTTCTCTATCCACAAGACATTTCTGGCGCTTCACAGCCAAAACGTGTTGCAGTATTCTCCTAAACAACTGAAGCAGACGAGGGATACTTTTAAAACAGCAAGCATCCGGAAGCCCAGAGATCCCATGCTGATGTGAAAAGATGTTATTTACACCCTTTTACATATGAGATGAATCTTCAAAGTAACCACAACGCTAAAAGTGTGCGAGAAGATTCTGTCCTTAGTTGAATGTGTAAATAATAACCAATTGGTTCAGCCCCATATGAGGTTGAATTCAGTTGCTGAGGAGAATGATGTGAAGTTCCATGATTGTTTTGTGGAAGGAACTTTCCATCAGCACAGGAGTGAGTAGATAATGAATATGAATGAATTTCCTATCATTTAAATGTATTATAATATTAGTTAGTTGATTATTGTGTTGTCAAATCATGCCATGGGTTTCCCAGGTGTTTTGAAACTGACACTTTGGTTGGTAGCTGGCCTGACCCACCAACCCAAAAGATCAGACCTGGTTTACGGGACCCAACATCTTAAAACTTGCTCTTTACCGTCTGTGCTGTCTTCCAGGTGAGCACTTGGCCGTCTATTGCCCTGGTGGTCCCTCAGGTCACTCTGGGAACAGCCATCGGTGTGGCCAACTCGGTGCAAATGTTAGGGAACGGGGTTGCTAATCTCATTATTGGACAGATTTTGGGCACCGTGGCAAGGTAGGAAGTGCTTCAGGTCATAGTCCACACTGTGTTCTGTGTGTCACATATTTACTGACCCTCACCCTTTCCTCCATTTTCTATCCAGTGGTACAAAAATCCCGTTGTGGCGTTGGCAGTGGATGATGGTGTTCATGTTGGCCAACATGGTCAGCTGCATCGTCACCGCAGCGCTGCTCAACATTGTCGACCACAGACAGGTCAGACATCCCACAGAGCATCTGTACGCTGTTTTATGCATCAGCTGTGAATACAGCACGTTCATATTTGTATTTGTTTCTGCAGGGCGGGACCCTGAACAAGACAAGCAAAAGGTCAGAGCAGGCTGAAAGAGACTTGGTCAAAGAATCGCTAAACCACAGAGAGGATGAGAGAGATTACAAAGCAATCAAATCTAATTATATCAAATTCTAAATTTCTTTCCCTCATCTTCCATTTTCCTTCATTTTTTTTTTTTTTAATGTTCCAGTTTTCAAATTGAACATGATGTACTGGACAACTCCCTGTAAAAATGTGTGTACACGAGCACATCCTGATGCATCATTTAAGCATGTCATGAATATCATCTCGATGTGAGTTATTACCGTCACCACGTTTGACCGTGACTTCATCGGCTCAGACATCCTCATCTTCATAGCCGCTGTCTATCACCATGGCAACACGGAGCATCCTTTAATAACCTGTCTTATAGATATCTTCTCTATCTTCTGCCAGAAAGGGTCATTTTTAGAATTATGTAGGAACCCTGAAGTTTACATATCACTTATGTCAGACCTAGAAGCTAAACTAAACAAAAAAAAGAAAAACTTTTCAGTGAAATGTTCTGATTTTTGTCAGGTAAAAAGAGGTCTAATCACATTACTTAATCAAAATTTGTAGTGTATTTCTTTTCATATTGAATTGTGACTTTGAGCCAAACATAATCAGACCTAGAAGTAATACATATTGATTTAGGCTCAGTAAACTTTAAATTCAGCAGACACTCCTTCTAATGAATCTTCTGTAGCCTATTTGTGAATGACCGTAACTGAAGCTGAACCAATAGAATGGTATAATTCAATAGGTGTCATGGTCATGTTTTTTTTTTCGGTATGGCTCTCTGTAATATTTGACTTTCAAAGTTAATACTAGTTGGGAATTTGGGTTAATCTTGTATTATGATTTTGAGTTCCTTGTTGTTTCTTTGTTAATTATTTAATGTTGTGAATTTCCTAGTATTCATTTCCGTGTTCACCCTGTTTGTTAATTGTGTACATTTCTACTGTTTCCTGTTTTGTTTTGTAAGTTCATTTCTTCTGTGTTTCTTCTTGTGATTTACATTTCCTCCCTGTGTTTCCAATCCTTTGTGACTGCCTCATGAGTTCTACCTGTTAGCAGTTATTTACCCCACCCTGATGTATCCATCTATCTCCACCCTCCATCCATTAAGTCCATGTTGTCAGATTGATGTGTGTATTGTTGCTTTCTGTCCATTAATTTTCTAGTGTTTCCTTGTGATTAGAGCCTGTTTGGTTTTTGGACTTATATTGGAGTTTGCCCCAGGTTTGTTAGCTTGTCAGGCTGACATCCTGGTTTTGATCAATGTTTGCCATTACTGGACTATGCCAATACTGTTGTGGTCTGCATCTGGGCCCAAAACCTTGCCCCAGTGTTTAGCCTCATGTCCACAGAAGGGTCAGATGACCCTGTTGATTCTGAACGACACCTCAGGAAGACATTCGGTGTTCAGACACCATTTTGGCACAAATAAAACCTCAGGATGGATATTGAGGAAGTAATGCAAATCAAGGTATCAAA
The DNA here is from genome assembly GCA_001698575.1 of Mola mola. Classification (NCBI taxonomy): domain Eukaryota; kingdom Metazoa; phylum Chordata; class Actinopteri; order Tetraodontiformes; family Molidae; genus Mola; species Mola mola. The sequence goes on from KV751339.1 coordinate 6,500,436, forward strand.
TGGCTTCTTTTAAAACCATGTACTGTGTCTTAAGTTTTGTTTTGTTTTGTTTTTTTTTTATAATATGACAGATCACCTCTGTTGAGAAATTTCTTTTCTTATGTTAATAAAGTATTTCAAATTCTTATTGGATTTGCTGGAAAGTGACACAATGCTTAAACTGAGCTGTTTTTCTAAACTCGTGAAATGTGGACTTTTTATAAATATGTTGTTGTTGTTCCAGAGCACAGACTAACATAATGATCTTATAAAATGTGACACATCGCTGTAGATTAAAATGTAGTTGGCCTATATGCATTATCTTAAATTTAACATATGCAACGTGCCACAGTGATGTTCCAAATATAATCTAAACACAACATAACCGTTGTAATGGCAAACAAAACCAATTTCATGCATGTTGCTTCTTCAGCTGGTTGATTTTGTCCCTATTCAATTCATGCCGATTGTGCATGGTTGATGAGGATGACCAGTGCAGCTTTTAAGCACAATAGTCAAAAAGTGGAACTCTTTCCACATTTGATGGCAATTCAAACTCTGGGGTTTAATATTTTGAAGAATCAACCATTCTGTGACATTTTTTAGGTGCTTCAACTCTTTAAGCCACTTGAATTATTATTAATTAGATTCTTACATAATATGAGGGTGGTTGTTTTACAGGCTTATATTTTAGGGGTACTTTATATCTCATCCATCATATTGTCAGCAGCTGCAGGAAGATATTAAAATAGCAACAGACAAGCAGTCCTATGACCCGGCTACACGTGAACGTAGCACATTTTAAGTATACGGATTGCTGATTTATAGTTTGATTGCCATCTTTCTTAAAGAATATTAAATGAAATACATTAAACTTCAGGACCAGATACACATCTTGTTTTGGCACACCACTTAATGCCGGTATGTGATTTTATATTAGTCATTTCTTACAGTCGAAAACATGGAAAGGTGACTGATCTTGCTTGTTGCTACTGTGCTACCAGATGGATCTGTGAGCTTGTCCTTTCAATTAACCCTCACCAACCTGTAGGCTTGGTTTAGTTTATTTGGTAATTTTCCAAATTCTCAAACTCAAAACTACTGGTAAATCTATGATTAATAAGCATTAAATTAATGCATTTTTAGCATTAACTCAAAAATGAATAAATAAAACAAAACAGGACTGAAACATCGTAGGAGGAAGCCATGTATTAATCCACCTACCTTTTTACATTAATTATTTTTGCCAGCTCTGATTGAATCTATACATGGCAGTAGAAATAAAAGTAACAGATACTAAGTGTATTTGCGTGCACTGTATAGACTTATTTTCTTTTCAAAAAAAAAAAAAAATCCAAACACATTTTGTGCGCTTCTAATATTCATATTTCAGTTTTATGTTTTTTTGTTTTTTTTTTAAGTCATCTTGTGTTTAAAACGTTTTTTTTTTTTTAAATCTATTGCATTTAATACACTCTTTAAATTCTGTTTCTAAGTGGTTCCATGCATTGACGTTAAACTGTAAGCTTTAATCAACATAGGCTAAACATTGAAATAGTTGTTTAGAAGTGAAAATCAACAAAGGGCAAGTCAGTGAACGCCTAAGCGGATCCGGCCAAACTGACCTGTCTGACCTTGTTTCCTGTAAAGATTCAAGTTCAGGGTACCAGCCTCTTGTACCTGACTCTGCCAGATTAAATGTTTTAAAGCCATTTAGATATGTATGCATTCAAAATGCTGCTGTGTGTGGATTACTGAGAGAATAAAAGAAATCAGTCGTGTACAGTACATGCAATCTGGGGATTATCACATTTTCCTGAACATTTTCTGCCTTTTCCCTTAACCGGTCCGTTGTATTCAGCCCTAATCAAATCAAAGATCAAATCGACAGTTTTACAGACATAGCTGACATTGAAAGGTACAGATAACCGCAAGATAAAATAGCTCACAGTCTTCTTTAAAGAGTGGTCCAGTTACTAGATTATTAGAAGGATTTGAGCTCTGTGAATGTCACTGGAAGTTGCAGGTGAAGGTTACCTGATAGAGACTTCCTTGAGCTCAGATCCTCTGTTAACCATGAAGATAAACCTAAAAATATACCTTACTTAAGCTTCTTAAGGAGCGTGTGGTAGGAGTTAGTCCTCCAGCTGCCTGATCGACAACACACGCTGAGTCAGTCACCAAGAGTGATCACTAATACCTGACTTTCAGCTGAAAGCTTTAACATCTCCGGGTTTGCTTTATGGTTTCTCACATGGACTCAGGCCGCAGCCTGAACTGTCTGGCCGAGAGCCCCGACAACATGAGCGTGTCGAGCCTGCTAAGCCTCAGCAGCCTGGGCAGGATCTGCGGCACCGGCCACGGCAACGAAATGGTCGTCTTGGACCGGGTCAAGAGGAAGAACTCTGTGAGGCGCATGTCGATTATTGAGGACGGTGAAGTCGCAGAGGTCCTCTACCTCATTCCCAAACAGTCCATGATGGAGCAGCTGCCGTTCCTCAACCCCAACGACTACATCCTGTGTGAGAAGTTGGCCAGCATACCTGCAGAGATGTCGGGTATAGAACAGTTCAGTTCCTTCTGTGGTTGAAATCACTGTTACATACAATTATGCTCAGTAATCTGTGACCACAAAAAGCTCTTGATTTCCAAAAAGCCACTGTAAGAAATAGCCAGTTTCAAATTTGAAAAGTTTAAAAAGTTTAGGTAAAAGAACTTAGTTTTTACAGTGTGATAAATGATCAGATTCCAGTTTTTCCAAATATGCATTGAAAGCTTTTTCTTACATTTCATAAAGAGGAAAACAAATCTGTATACCTTACTTCAGTGAAAATGACACAAATAGTAAGTTGCACTAAACTTATTTTCCTTTCAGATATTTTTCTCTGTATTGATGAAACATCAAACTACAAAACACACGAGTACACATGTTTTATCAGCTGGTCAATGGTCCATACAGGTCTATACGCAAACACATATTGAAAGATGAAATCAGTGGGAATACAACTTATTAATTATTGTTGCCCTGCCAAGTGAGACAATCCAACCTTTTGATATTGTCTCACAAATTGATAAATATTTTAAATTCGTATCCAAAACACATTTTACCTCTGTAAAATCAAAGACACATACACATATACTTTCAATGTCACTGTTGTGCCTTATTTATGCGTTTGAGATCAACGTGAACCGACTGATGACTATACAGACTAAAGAAGCTTTTATATATTAGCAACAACACAAAAATACTTGCAAAATATAAGACATATTATTAATACATTGAAATTAAGCAGGTTTATGAGTATCCACTGTTTTTAAATGCATCATTATTATAGATTGATATCATCACTACCAAGACACAAACAAACGCTGTTTTCGTGGAAAAAAACAAAACAAAACAATGCATCAATGCACGCATGTTCAAAATGCAGCATGATTGAAATGTTTTCCCTTTGGTTTAGGTCATGGTTCAGAAACACAAAAACATTTAATGCCACTCCTACTGTCCTCTATGTTTGAGCAGACACACACACACACACACACACTCCTGCCCTCTGTGTTTCGGACCACCCCCTTTTCCCTGGGACCAGTGGTCCGGTTAGTTCCTCTCACTCTGATCTGCTGCAGCGAGCGCTCCCACAGACGTGCACAAACCAACTGTCATGAAAAAGAAAGGTAGACATTCTCAAGACCGTGTTTGTTTGTTTGTGTGTGTGTGTTGCTTTATATTTGTTCTCTATGATTTGGTAGCATGTCGTTTAACTTAGAAGGCCCACAGGAAAAAGGTATTGAAGCTTCATGCACAGGATTTCCATGAAACTTATCACAGTGACTCATTGCTGGGTCACCTTTATTACTTCACACATTTGTCTATTCTAACTTTGGCTGGTGCTTGCAGTGTTTTGTTTTTTCTCTCTGTGTGAGGCAACATTTGATTATTTTAAACATAAAACAAATCATATTTTTACAACTGTCCTAACTGCTCCTGAAGGTATATTGTAACGGTTGTGTGTTATACATTGTATTGATCTTGTTTGGACTACATCTTATCAGTGTTTATGGTTTTTGGCTGTGTAAATGCTCTGGTATGTGAATTTTGAAAACAAACCTCCTTTAGTATATGCTGCACTTTTTGAAGTATTGACCTGTTTAGCGTTTCAAACCCATCCACTATCTAGAAAGCAAAACTGTAGCAAAAAAAACAACTACAAAAGAAAAACGGTGGTTGCCAAGTAGGAAAAAGCGCAAATACAGCTGTTCCACTTCATTGTGGAGCATCATATTTAGGTAAGGCCAGCATGTGATTTTAGCAATACCTCTTAATTAAGCTCTGCTCTGCCATAATTATTTTAATTTGCATCCACAAGGGACCAAACTTCATGTAATGTAAACAAACTGCTTTCGTGACTCTCTACTAAGCTGCAGTAAAATCACTTTATTAAACTGGAACGTAAACATGAGAAACTCCAAAAATTGTTCCACTGATACAGCATAAGCGGCTTATTTTAATGTTTAATCTCAGCCATCTCTCCATGGCCCTGACAAACTGGGAGTTTCTACAAGTTTCTGGCTTCCTGGCAGTCAATTATTCTAACAGTTGCTTATAATATAATCTCACTGTACTATGGTTAAATTTAAAGTCTTACTATACGATATTCACCGTATATATATATATTTTTTTTTACTTACCAGTGAATAGAAATAAACTCAGTTGTACTTCTGTGTCAAAATTCTGGATACTCTCTCACTCCTTACACAGGAGATATCCACTGCCGAAGACAGTGGGCTGTGTGATCAGCCATCCATCTCAGGTTTCTCTCCATTTGCTGTCTTTCTAAATCTATCATTCGCTAATACTTGACACCATATCAGCATCACGTAACACATACAGAAAGTGTGGACCATGTTTTGGACTCCAAGTATTTCCATCTGAGGACTCCACACATTGCAAAGAGAAAGCATAAAAAGGATAGATACAACAGGACAGTCCCATACTGCAGTGCACCATTATTACAGTACTCAATGCAGCACAGATATATCCTTGTGAATTGGTGGATTCACTGAAATAAAGATTATAAAGGCATCCTCCATCATTTCTAATTTGCAGCAGTGCTTTTGTACATGAATCTGTGTTGGCATCGCAACTCATGAACAAATATCTAGCACAAAGGGCAGTCTGGCTGCCATTGTTTGGGTGCCACGGCCAAGAGGACGGGTTACGTTCCCACCAGGATTTTGGCAGATTGGCAGAGATAACACTTTTTACATAAAACAAATTTTAGTGATTATAATCACACGATGTCCCTCTACTTTTAGTAGCATAATTAATTAGCAAAGGACAACTCAGTGTGACCAAATCACCTCTTAGAAAGCAGCAGCAAAAGCCACAAGTGTCTTAGATTCCTTACTTGACAGACCTCATTAGTAGTCCTGAAAGTTTGATACATACAACAATTCTTCACTGTTATTATACAGCAGCTCGCTCTATTGGTTTGATTTGTGTCTTCGCTATCAATTCAGTTCAGTTTTAATTCAGTTACAGTGAATTTATAGTCCACTTTAGGCTTAATCGACTTTGTTACTACAGTACATGCTTGTTACCACAGTGACAGGTCCCTCCTGTTGTAAAGCAGACTTGGGGCCACATACCAGCGGTGCTTGACTTAGTTTTCTCGGAATTCACGAGGCTGAGTTGGGCAGTCGGAGCAGTTAAGAACTGGTCGACATTTCCTCTGCCGGCTGGAAGTGTGCAGAAATCCTGTTGTTGGTGTCAGTTAAGTTTGGTTTTTGCATGACTACATATGAGAAGAAGAGGGCTCATGTTAATCTTTTTATACGCCATGTGTGGTGTCTCCGCCACGAGGGATGGAGTGCTCGCCATGAGCAACATTCCTTCCCCTCTCTCCTCTGCTAATCACATTCAAGACCTTTCAAGTGGGCTTTGATAAGATTGCGCAGGCATCTTCTGCCCCTGCTGCCATTTTGCATAGAAGAGATAGAGGGTGGCGGAATGACACATGACAAACAAGCACCAACACTCATGTAGAATATTTCCAACATTAAATATCTTTTCTGAGTCTTTGTTTGTGTGAGGAGCTGCACAGGTTAGTGTAACAATGTTTCTGTGCCACGACAAAGTGTGTCTGTATGTTACGCTTAAGTACATAAGCGCCGACATTACAATGAAGCTTTATTGTCCAGTGGCCAAGAGAGCTCAGCGCACTCCAACCCAGGTTACCACATGCAACTAGTCCAGCCATATTAGCATATTAAGAAAACATCTTCGTCGATTTGACAACTCGTGCGCTGCAAACACTCACACTTTTTTTTTTATTTGCTAGTGTTTTATCAATTTGGATGTTCTTATTCAATGCAGTGTGTTGAGATCTCTCGGCCAACACCTTTGTACTGAAATGAATGGATATAAGATCTTTACATTGAGAAAACTGTGGTACTGCTTTGCATTTCGCAATTCATTGTATTGAAAAATATGTAAAAGCCTTAAATATGCGTGCATTTATCAGCTGACCATGGCTGTATTTTTAGCAAGGCTTGCAGCATGACTGTACAAATGATCTCAATAGTCCCTTGAGGATTAATCCCAGTATTCAAAGTGGGTGATTCACTGACACACACCCGGATCTCTCCTCCAGCTGAGTAAACAGGTTGACATCTTTGGTTTAAACTGTAACTGTTGCCTGAGCTTTGACTAATTATCCCCTGGATGTAATAACATATTGGTGGTATGCTGGGTGACTAATAATTTGTGCCTGAATACCTGCAAAGGCCAAGTACAAATGTTAACACGCTATCATATTTAGCAAGTCTGGTGTTTAACATAGCAAACACTGTACTGCCAGCTGTGCCAAGTAAAGCCTCACAGAATCATTAAAGCTGCAGGCCCTCTTTTCCCATTCATTGCAACAGACTTCTTCACAAAATCAACCAGAATATTTAACGTTCAACTTTTCTTTGCATGAGAAAACATCAAAACTTGAAACACAACAGTGTTTTACGTTACAAACAATTACATGAGGCAGAACAGTGCTGTTGCTATTGGTCACTAAAGGCATAAAAATATAGTTTGAATACTAAGATGCTTATATTGCCTTTCTCGGGCACTGTAAAATTATATTTCATGGGTTACATGCAGAGAATGACAAGGCGTTTGACCAGACTGAACTGATTTATTCTTTCTCCCGCAGTGCTGCACACTCAGGATGGCTGCCTCCCGAGTCCTTCGGTGGGCAAACGGATCATCCAGTGCTTCAGATGTGGAGAGCCCTGCAGAGGACAGGTGCTGCAGGTCCAGGCCAACCACTTCCACATAAAGTGCTTTACATGCAAGGGTCAGTACCATAAATATGTTGTTGTGCAGAGATGCAGGTGCACCTATAGTTGACCTGGAGCATATCTATACTGGGTAAGCTTAGTGGTGGAGTTGGGAGAAATCAAGTCAAAAGAATTCATGAAATGCATTTCATAACACTTTGGTTGTACATCAGATATTTACCCCTCACAGTGTGGATTAAGACAAGCATTCGCTTCTGCATTTAATTTTACACACGAGCAGTAACATAATCGACATTCGACCCTTTAGGTAACACTAAATTTCCATCTTTTCAGCAGGTTGGCTTTAAATTAAGTGGAATTTGCAGGCCACTCAT
>KV751339.1:6524855-6539209 GCA_001698575.1 Mola mola
TGCTTAAGCTCAGAACTAGCCTTAACTTGTATTGAGAATGAAATAAACACACATAATTGAATTTGTTGATCAGTATGTTAATATTCCCCTTTTTAGTGTTTGCTTCAAACATTATAATTATGTGTGGTCCTTTCTAGGCTAAACCTGTTTATGGAGGATGGTTGCTGTTGGCACCAGAGGGAACAAATTTTGACAATCCCTTACACAGATCTCGGGTAAGTGCTTCTTTTGTTGTTGGACATGAAATTCAAATACACTGGCAATAGGTCATAGTTTTGCCTCTTCTTTACTCCTTTTAAAATGGAAATATAAAAGGCAGAGTAAAGCTAGGTCTTATTACTTACTGATCTGGTACAAAGTGTCTGTTTTGAACCCTCTGTAGTCCCGGTGTTAAGGGGAAACATCTTGATGTGAGAATAGATTTTATCCCACACTAGAGCTCTTGCCATTAAGTGAATGTCAGTTTGTTTGCTTCTGTTTCACCTTGGTTTTCCGCATTTCTTTTTCGCCATCTTTGCCTTCTGACCCAGCGGGTTAATTTCTCTTCGCCAGGGTAGTTTCCAGAGTTATTCCTTTTGTTCCACTGTTACCTGGCGATAGCAATCAGGGAGGACAATACCACTTTCTGTTTTGGATCCCTAGTATCTGAAGCATTTTCCTTGGTGCTGTAAATGAATCATTCATTATTCAGCAAAATATTCTTCTGATGGCAGCTTAAAATATAAAATGAGAGTGAGGCGTACATCTAAACATAAACTGTGTAATTTTTCTATAGCCATTACACTGTGTATTTTATATATTTACTTCATAAGGTAAAGCAAAAAAGCTGTGGGAGGATTTTGAAACCAAATGGTAATCTTTTAATATGAAAAGCTTTATGCAACCCATTGTTGATACCCTCTGCTCATGCCAAGAGTTAATAGGTGCTGCACTTGGGGTTTTGTATTAAACAGCTTTTATGGGTAAAGTTTAGTATATTAGGTCTTTTTCAGTGGTTCTGAGTAAGTCAAAAAAAAGGCAATTGGCCTGCATAGACTTTACTTTAATCTTGTTATCCATTCTAGTACTAATTTGACATCTGACAAACAGGAGGTCTTGTTATTTTGGCTCCTGTCGCTGCTCCAAGGATTCAGCTGCTTCCTGTGGGAGGCCTAGCCTGCTATCAGACGAATCTTCCTTCATAGGCAGTAATGAATCTAATATTGACACTTATTTCACGAATCTTGCTTTCCAGGCCTCATGTAATGGGAGCCTTGCTCTGTTGAACTGCTTCCTTTATCAGCTCCCAGATTATACTGCGGCGGTGCATCCCAAAGAAGGAGTCAAGAGAATGTGGGGGGAGGAGAGGGAAAAGTCCCAATTCTCACAGCCACACTGATGGCTTCCATATGGGTTTTTGGGGAAAAGCACCTCTGGATCCTTCAACTCAAACTACTGTCAACATTCTGCTGCTGCTGCCTTGACATAATCACTGAAGTCTTCTGCGTATTCTTACAATCAGCTTTTCACTCTGAGAGTATAATTGGTGTTTTTTACGTGGTGCTGAGGTGAGCAGGTTGGTCAGGTTTGACCGACCAACAAGCAATTAACAGAGAAAGGAGCTGACATGTTGGATGAGTCATGTTTTAGGGTAGCTTTAGTCTGACAAGGTCTATGTTTGTGGCTCTACACTCTCCAACAGCAACAGAGCAGAATTGATCATTATCAACCCTGTCTGAGCCACCTATCTGTCACTGCTTTAATGACGTCTTACATGACTTCATTTTCCTTTTTAATGGAACCTGTGACGCTTGTCAGCACTCATATTTGAAGCCTTCCAACAGCTTTTACATTAAAAAAAAACACCTCTGTTTTTCACAGATTGGGCTCTGTCGGAATAGGAGACAAAGATATGTAACACTGATACAAAAAGGTGCATTAAGATGAGGGGGGTTGCCGTCAATCAAGCCAGTGAGGAAGATCAATAGAAGCTGTCAGAATATGAATTACAAAAATATTGACAGAAAAAGCTTTTTCAGCTACCAGATCAAATTGTTTGCTAGATTTGACCTTGTGCTTAGTTTCAGAAGTATCTGTATATTCCTCACTATGCTGCCACAACATTGCATTAATAGGTTTTGAGCTGAACACTGATGTAATGCTATCAAATATCAAGAAGTTGCAAGCTTTAACCATGTAGTTTTCGTTGTCACACCAGCATTCATCTGCCACAAAAAAACAGGCTTTTTCCTGTTTTATTGTCTCATTATTGAGAAAAACAAACTGAAAAGTGGATGATTGATTTTTGAACTGACATGGCAATGGCAATAAAACATTTTCCAGTTCACTCACAAACCTTGATGATGTGTTATATGCTGAAAGGGTGCCAAGAACTGAGTTGCCACTGAATGCCAGCTGTTTCCCAAAGGTTGCATGTCTCTGTGTATTTACTGTTTGCATGTGTACCTTATTGTGGTGTGGCCAAGTTTTGCACGACACCATGTTTTTAGTATGTAAGGGTCAACATTTTACTGAAGAATTTATAGATCCATCAACGAAGTCTTGGCTTTATAAACTCATTCCATACATCAAACATTATTTGTTAAACCACCACGGTTAAATTGGTTAATGACTAAAATAGCAGCTTTTAAACCCCATCGTGTTACATTTCACATGAGTTTTTTTTTTTTTAATCGATTCCTAATTTTAAAATGCTTTATGTTCTCCTGCTACAATTAATACTCGTATCTCTGATTTTCTTTTTATTTTAAATGTAGAAATGGCAAAGGAGGTTCTTCATCCTCTACGAGCATGGCTTACTTCGTTATGCTCTGGACGAAATGGTAAGTGAAAGGTTTCCTCTTGTAAGCTCCTGATTTTTTTCTTTCTTTAATTTTGTTTCAGCTTGCATTGAATAAAAAAAAAAAAAAAAAAAATCTCAAGAGAAGGAATTCTAAAATTCCTAAAAAATTGTTGATGTTTGAACAGTAGCCTTGTTATCAAACACAAGCTGGTGACAAGTTCTATTTTAGCAAGTAAAAGATATTGTAAGCTCCTGATTTTTTTTTTTCTTTAATTTTGTTTCAGCTTGCATTGAATAAAAAAAAAAAAAAAAAAATCTCAAGAGAAGGAATTCTAAAATTCCTAAAAAATTGTTGATGTTTGAACAGTAGCCTTGTTATCAAACACAAGCTGGTGACAAGTTCTATTTTAGCAAGTAAAAGATATTTCTTTCCTTGTGTGAACCTGCTTTTCATGAAACTGCAGCAACGCAAAAACAGGAACAGATCACAGAACTGTCGTAAATATGATGAAATATTAATAGAGATTTTGTCTTTTTTAATAATAATCCGTCTCAAATAAAATAGCCTCTACAATTTAAATAAATAAAAATAAAGTAGGTGTCACTGTCAAATATTTCTTAAACGCTTGGCAGCCACACTTAGTATTTTGCAAGTCTGTTAGCCCCTTGACGCATGAATTTATTTACAATTATTGTTTAAAAAATTATTTGTGTGTTTGCTTTCAAGCTGACGCTCTCTCGGCTACAGTCTGAATGCAAGCGGTATGATGTGAATTCGTAATGATCGGCGTTAAGGGGTTAAACATTTAGCTAACTAAGCACAGTTCTCACAAAGTGTGACGTGACACCAAATTGTGTTGATACTAAGTCCTGTGCCAGCTTTGTGTTTGCTTTACTAGCAAACACACTCAGCAAGCAGACAGCGACTACTACTACATGCACAGCAATACTCTGATAATAACCTGAAAACATCATACTCTGAATGAGTCAATGCAATTTAAATAGTAGTTTCTGACCATCTTAATTGAAATAAGGTCATATTTGGATTAGGACATGTGGAGTATGCCGATCTTAGTCCCATTATTTGAGACGGTTATGCATCTTAATGGCACTAAATTTTCCCACAGGATTTGCAGCATTCTTTGGCAGCTGCCATGCATCAGGCATGTAGCTCATGGCTGAATGTTGTCATTAATTTGCGATGTAGAGTTTAAAAAAAAAAAAAACGGCATGAAAAGAGTGTTCATTTTCCTTGGATGCGATGGGAATAGTTGTCGGAGAAGAAGTGTTTGTCACTGGTTTATACAGAATATGTTGATTTAATATGTAAATGGGTATATTGTTGTACTGTAGCTGGCGCACATTTACACACTTTGTGTAGAAGTGTGCTTAATGAGAATATGGACCTTAATCTGAGTATTCTGTGCATGTAAACATAGTCCATTTTAACCTCCTCAAAAATTGGAAAATCCACTTAACATCAAGGCAAATAATGTGTTGAGTATTTTGATACCAGTAGAATAATATGTAGATTTCGTTCGTGTTTTTTAAGATGAAATGTTTCAATGCTATGTCGTTTTTCTGTTCTGTTACGAAGCCATTGCCCTGCAGCACACAGCCATGCTGAATATTGATTGACCCAAAGCAGCATTCAACAGTTTTGTTCTAAACTGTGAATGTGTTTTGAATTGAGGTGAAAGCAGAAGTAGTTGAAACAGCACTTGCTTTGTTGCCTTTGACCTTTTCATACTGTCCGTGACATTCTCTGGCAGAAGAGAGAGATGCTGAGAGGTTTTATCTAATAGAGGCAGCAGGAGCTATGATGCTGTGTAGCTTAATTTTTTTCCCTCTCCTCTGGGGTCACTTCATTCAACTCAATGAAATCTATTAAATGTTGGATTTCAAGGCCAACAGTTGTTTATTTTTTTTGGGTGTTTCTTTATTTCAAACTGTACGCTTGTTTTGTGTAAAAAAAAAAAACAATTATGGTACATTGGTACATTGTGGGCTTCAAATTAGAGTATTTGTTAGGCACTGATAGAGAATGATGACATAAGAAAGATTATGTATTTACTGAAAGACAATGGAAAGAGGCGGATGTCCTCCTTCTATTCATCAGTCTCCCTGGATGTCACTCTTCATCTTTTCATCTCCTCTGAAAGCAGGATCAAAAGGAAGGTGGGGTGGTAGCAAGGATCTGGAGCTGGATATATCTAGTGACACTAAATATAGAATCTACTTGTCACTGTATATATTAGACTAATTGTTGTATTGAATAAACAGCTATTGAAAATAGTCCACTTGACATAATGTATGTATCACCATTTTTTGTGGATAGAGAGGTAAAATTAATATCTGGCTGTCTGATGATGAATATTTGGCCTACGTAGATTATGTTCTGTGACTTCCTTTTACCCTTTGATTGACACTATAGGTAATGACATAAGATATGTATTTAGTCCATAAACATTCAGTGAAGCTACAATTAATAACACCAGTGCAATTTGAATACATCACTGATTTTATTTTATACTATTGACCAAAGCCAAGTACTTAGTTTGCTACATTTCTATTGTTTTCCTTTTTTGATCTCAGCTTTTTTGCAGCTGTTATTGTAAGCTTTAATTTTAGTGGAGACAACGCCAAATATGCAGTGCATTTTAGTACAGTGGGTTAATGGCCTATTCTGATTTTGTAATTTGTTACATTTGTAGAGAAGTGTACATATTACCTTTACTTTAATAGGTTGAAATTAAATACTTCAGATGATCGCTGTCAGGTCAAATCTTTAAGACTGCCAGATTTTGCGGGTATAACTTTGCTCCAGACCACATCAGAAGCCCCCATTGAAGAGATCTGGTTGGTGTTGTAGATGAGGAGTCCCTCTGTTTTCTTCGTGGGTTAGTTTTATAGATGTCTTGTGTCTTTGGCTCTACTAACCAAACCCAGATGGGCTGTGGTCCCAACATTCAGGATGTGCCAAAACTCAGAGGAAAAAAAAATGGGTTAGCAAAGGTCTAAGAGAGCCATCGATTTGGGGTTGCCCACTTGGAGTGAAGACCCAACACTGAACACCATGGCCATTATTTTATGCAAATAGCTGTGGTAGCTTTCAAGAACCATTATGTACAAGAGACAAGTTGTTAAAAAGGAGTAAAAAAAATGAGAGGGTAAATAGCAGAAAATGGTGGCCGGCATAGAACACGTGCTGCCATTTAACACTCATTTGTTAGTGTCGCTTTTATGGATTGTTCTTGGCCTTCAAAGATGGTTGAAATGATCTGTGTATAAGCTGGTTGCTGCATTTTAGCAATGTATATTTTTAATTTTAAATATGGAATTAAGGCACTTTAAAACTCAAAGTTCCTTCTCAATTCAGTCTTCAGCTTTTGCTGTATGCACAAGCTAGATTTTCCCAGAACAACCCAACACAGTTATTTCAGTGGCACGTTGCCAAGGCAACATGTTTTGTCTCTTTGTCCAGCAAGTTGACCATGGCATGTGTAACATGGGACAGTTATTTTTTGTTTGTGGAGAGTTCTTGCTGTCTCTGCTCTAACTGTATGGACACAGAACACTCTGGAAGCAAAGCACGAGTGTGTGGGCCGAAGCTGTCTTTAGCCTCAGGCATATAGTGAGCAAGCCTTTCTACCATAGCTCTGGAAGGGAAAAAAATCAGAAATAGTGTTGAAACAAATGCACAAGGCTGGACTGGGCAGAATTACAGTTAGTGCTGAGCTGCACTTGTTTCTACCTGTGTTTACATGAGTGAATGCACCTGGAACTGAGGGTGCATGACTGCAGAGGCCATGTCAGGAACAGATGTTGTAAGGCTTAAAAAAAACACTCAATCTAAATTCTCAAAATTGAGAGAAATTGGTCTTTTTCAATTTGAGGTACAAAAAACATGAACAAATGGCCACCCACAATTATGTGACGCTTTATTGATGGGAGAGAATAGACATCATGTCCATTATCACCTCGTGGTGAGGGGATGCATGTGGGTGTGAAAAAGTCTCCAGCTCCACAAGGCCACTGTAATGGCGTCAGTGATAGTTAAAATGATTACCACCCACACTATAATGAGTGTTTCACTGTGTCATCCTAAATAAGTAACATAACACCTAGATTTTCTTGACTTTGTGTTGAACTAATTGTAACCAATTCTTACTGACGCGCCAACACACACACACAATGTCACATGATGTCTGTTTTTTTTTTTTTTGGGGTGGGGGGGTTGTGTCTATTGTGGTCACTGAACTCACACTGAAACACAGCATCAGTTAAATCCTTGGATTGAGAGAATTTATGCATTGAAATAATTAATGTTGAAGGTGGCTTATGTACAATATTAGTATACTTCGGAAGACATTACAGAAAAATATACAAGTTCTATTTTCATGCTTGTGTGCACGTTGACTTCAGGCAATATGGTCTGTAGCTGTATCTCAGCCATATCTTGTTATTCCAAGAGAAGTAGATGTTCAAATGATCTTTCACTTAGCTCAATCAGTACCTATTTGCTGGAATTTAAATAGGGGACCACTGCATCACAGCAGCATCCAAGAGCTAACACTTGTGCATTTTTTTAACTTGAGGCACAACATTTTGCTGTCCCTCTCGGATTCGTCTGGAGAGAAGGATATTTAAACTCAGCAATTTTTTGCCCGAAGACTTATAAAAACTTTTGTCATGCTAAAACATGCATAAACCCTCTCTCCCTTTTTAACCCCATGAAACATGATATTGAGATGTATTTTTAGGAGCTATATCTTGTGTTGGTTTGAGAATGAGAGCTTTGTAAGAATTGCCAGGCTTCTGAGCTGTGTTGTTACCTCCTGTGTTCTATCCAGGGAATAAGTGGTTGACTGAAAACCCCACCCGTCAAATTAGAGATTTTCACGGGGGGCTGTAGTCCTCCACTCTATTCAATTCATAGAAAATGGTCTTCTCTTTCCACTCCACATCATGTAAATACATTTGTGTTACAATACAAAATGGAGTGATAGAAAGATTAGTGATTTAGAATTGCAAGGTGTTTGAAGACCAGTAGATGAATTTGGAGGAAAAAGGTAGACAATGAATTAAATTTTGGTCACATCTCAATTTAATAACACATTGCCAGCCTTTCATATTGGCTTGTTGTGGATTGTTTAGTAATTGTGGGTCCTTGGTGAGTCTTGTGTTGGTTTTGTAAAGATATGGTGCGTGAGAGTCTTCTTTAACCCCTGCCCTTCCTTCCCCATGGTTCCAGTAGGAACTGATCTGCTGGAATGTAAACAGCCATGGATTACAGTGGGGTCACTGTTCTGATTGCACAAAGCCACAAAACCATGGGAACAGCCACTCACACAGCTTGTAATCATCAGGGTCTACAACACTTGTACTGCCTGTCAGTATAATGGCAATTGAAGGTAACGCCCAGCATGCTATATTTAAAAAGAACAGTTTTTGTTTTCATTTACAGAAAAGGGGAATTTTTCATTTTTGTTTTTGTGTGAAGAAGGCCTCTCCTTTACAACAAATGAACAGAGATGTTGTGAAATTAAATTATATGAAATGATTGTACATCATTTTCAGTAATTTCTATATTTGAGTACTCAGGGCCTGAGGGTCCTTTGCAGTATCTTAGCTGTTCCTAGGATTGCGCTCTTCTGGACAGAGATCTCAGATGTTATTCCAAGGATTTGTTGGAGCCACTCTCCCAACTTGGGGGTTAAAGCCCCAAGTGCTCCTATTGCCAGAGGTACCACTGATGCCTTTACTCTTCACATCCTTTCCAGCTCCTCTTTCAGCCCTTGGTATTTCTCAAACATCTTGTGTTCCTTCTTCCTGATGTTGCTATCACTTGGGATTGCGACATTTACCACTACCAGCTTCTTTTCCTGCTTGTCAACCACCATGATATCCAGTTGATTAGCCACAACCATCTTGTCGGTCTGGATCTGGAAGTCCAACAGGATCTTAGCTCGGCCGTTCTCAATCACCTTTGGATGTGTTGTCAACTTTGATCCTGGAACCTCCAGCCCATACTCGGCACAGATGTTTCTGTATACTATGCCAGCCACCTGGTTATGACACTCCAAGTATGCCTTACCTGCCTGCATCTTGCACCCTTCTGTCAAGTGCTGCCTTGTCTCAGGGGCATCTTTGCACAGTCTGCGCATTGGGTCCTGTCCGGTGTGGTAGACCCTGGCCTCAATTGATCTTGTGTTCAAGGCCTGTTCTTGTGCTGCCATGATCAGAGCCTCTGTGATGTCCCTGAGACCAGCCTTCTCCAGCCACTGGTATGTTTTCTCGATATCAGCCAATTCCTCTATCTGTCGGTGGTACATCCCGTGAAGGGGCTTGTCCATCCATGATGGTCTCTCTTCTTCCTTCTCTCAATGGGTTTTTTTTATGCCCGAGGCATTCACTAAGCAGGTCATCATTTGGGGCCATTTTCCTGATGTATTCCTGGATATTTGTTGTTTCATCTTGGATAGTGGCTCTGACGCTCATTAATCCTCGGCCTCCCTTTTCCCGCTTAGTGTACAGCCTCAGGGTGCTGAACTTGGGGTCAAACCCTCAATGAATGGTGAGGAGCTTCTTTGTCTTGATATCTGTGGCTTCTATCGCCTCCTTTGGCCAGGTTATTATACCAGCAAGGGTATCTGATCATGATGGGCATAGGGGTTGATGGCTCGGATCTTGTTCTGACGATTCAGCTGGCTTCTCACGACCTGCCTTACTCTACATAGGTATTTGGCTGTGGCTGATTTCCTTTCAGCCTCTTCATTATTCCTCTTTGCCTGTGGGATCCCAATGTATTTGTAGCTCTCCTGAACATCGGCTATGTTGCCTTCTGGTACTTCAATCCCTTCAGTTATGATTATCTTGTCTCTCTTTGATATCATTTGGCTAACTTGTCTAGCCCCAATGACATGTCAATGTCAGTGCTGTAAATCCCAGTGATGATCTGGCTGAGGGGGTTTAGGCTAATGCAGAACAGCAGGGGGGTTAGGGCATCTCCTAGGTATGCTGCACTTGATGCTAACTTGGGCAAATGGCCTTGAATTGGCTTCCAGAGTAGATTTCCACAGCCCCATCGAGTTCTTGATGAAGGTTCTTAGTGTCCTTTTGATCTTGTATAGCTTCAAGCACTCCAGTATCCATTATGTGGCATTGAGTCGTAGGCTTTCTTGTAGTGAATGCAGGGAGTGCACAGGTTGGTCTTCCTGGTCTTACAGTCTCTAGAGACTGCCCTGTCTACCAGTAGCTGGTGTTTGGCTCTTCTGGTGTCCTTTCTTGGCCTTGCTCATGTATTGAGCCACATGCCTACTCATCTTTACTGCAATGATGCCTGAAAAGAGCTTCCATGTCGTGCAGAGGCAAGTTATTGGCCAGTAGTTGGATGGAATCGTTCCCCTCTGGGGGTCCTTCATGATCAGGACCATCCGACCCTCCGCCGCTGCCGCTCGCTCCGAGAAGACGATCGAACTCGGCCATCTAGAGGAAGTAAAAGTCGTAACAAGGTTTCCGTAGGTGAACCTGCGGAAGGATCATTACAGATGGATCATTACCAATGTCTCGGATGGCCTCCTCCTCCTCCAACAACTCACGCTTGGGTCACTCTGAGTGAGTCCTATCTTTCAGCAGCTGGTTCATCTGAGCTGCCAGGTGTGCATGAAGTGCAGTTAGCTTCTTTAGCCAGTAGCTGTGGATCATGTCATGTCCTGGTGCTGTCAAGCTCTTCATCCTTGAGACTCTTTCTTGGATGTCTGCCATTGTGTGTGTGTGTGTGTGTGTGTGTGTGTATACTGTATATAATTGTCAACATGTTGCCAATCAACCTTCAATTCTTCCCCCCTGTTCTCGTACATCATTCCACTATTGTGGCTTGTACTCCAGCTAACAATCAGCTTCTCCTACCACATGATGGGAGTATATCTCAGGTCACCATTTTCATGATTAGCACTAGCAGGGTAATCTTCACCACTGTGTTATTATCTCAGCAGTATGCTAACAAAGCTAGCGGGTGCAAGACTGTCTGTTATCTCTACTGGTCACTAACCCTAAAATCCAACAAGGTTAACGTCACAAATTTGGGACAAGTGAAACTGTAATACCTCACTTTTCTTTGCCCATTGCTGACATGCTTCATGTATGCCAACTACAACTGCCTTATGTGCCCCAAAAATGTAACAGAACATTGCAGCGATTCAGAATGCAACAGCATATTTGATTTCATATCCTGTTGCCTTGGGACAAACATGGACCAAATAAGGAGAGGTTGACAGAAGAATTCTGCACAATTTGAGGAAACAAAGTTTCACAAATCGGTCTGGAAAATAACGTTTTGTCATAACTGCTAAAATGATTTCTATTTCCTGACAGTAATACATGAGACAGTCTGTATTAAAAGTCCAGCTGCTCTGGTTCTGCCCTGCTCTTGTAATACCGTTTGTAGAAACAAGTTACTTCCCACAGGAAGCCCCACCCCCAAGGTAACATCAGCAAGAGCAGAAGGACTTAAAAGGCGGAATTCCTGGACACACACCTCAAAGACACCAAAAAAAAAAACCTATCATATGCAGAAGATGAAAGATATCTTTGAGGACTACACTAACATATATGTGATCGCATTCACGGCAGTTATTCCTACAGGGAACGCCATGGAAGCAGAGAGAGTATAGCTCTTTGAAGTCTGCAGCCTAAGTTCTCTCTCCTTTAAAACTTACTGACTGCAGCTTTAACTCTAAAAAGTAATGCTGTGTTTCAGTCACTATTGATTAAAAGGAAAAGAATAAGTACACGGAGAAAGCAGTGGTCACTGCGGACTTCCCACCTCCAACTAGGTAGTGTAATTGCAGAGCAATGAGCTTGAAGGGTAACCCAGATCCATATAGAACCAAGAAATGCTAGACCAAATTGCCCAAACTGGACCAGTATATTATTTGAAAGCTGATACAGAGCCTTGCAGTATCAGGAAATAGGGCCCACATCCTTGGATTCTAGTAGACCCATGAAGACCTCTACACTGAACGGACTTGTAAAAAATCTAGTTTCACAGGACAAACGACCATTCTGGCTTTCTGCTGACCTTTGGATCTAACCTTCCAGTTCATTTTTGATAGTCAGGTGTTACTATGTTTTGCACAGGGCTAAATCTTTACACATTTAACTGTTAAATTTGAACCACTATTCTAAATGGAACCATTATGGCATTTTATTGTCTTAAAAAGTGTAATTTATACCTTTTTACATTTATTATTGTACAGATACACATGGAGAACTGAAAGCAAACATAATCTCTGCTGATTTAAAACAAGTCAATTGTGCTTGTTCTAAACTCTCAAGGATCAAATGTGAGGGACAGGGCCATGCTTTGTCACTGCCCCACACCCCCTTTATATTTGTGTGTGTTCCACAGCCAACAAGCTTAATGAGTCTAAAAATAATGACTGTCAAATTACACTAGATTCAAATGAACCAATAAAACAGCATTGTTCCCCAGCCAGTATGCACTTGGAGCACACAGGAAAGGGGACTGATCCTTTCCTTTGAATAATCAAAAAGTGATCCCATTGACATGTATTGGCTTAGAAATGCTTTCATGAATTAGTACAAGTAATACGATAATCCTAAGGCACCATGGAAGACCTCTCAACAAAGATAAATTGGCTTTTGTCTTCCTTTAACATATAAATGAGAACCTTTGCATATTTAAATATAGTTATGAGGCTCTCTACTTTAAGCTTCAATAAATGTAGGCTAAAAGCAAGTGGGAGACGGTCCTTCTGTTCCACCCTCTGATCTGTTATTATATTAGTGTTATAACACAGGTAACTAGGTCTATCAGCACCTTGAATAATATAATGCTATGTTTCTCATTGCAACTCTTAAGAGTATCAGTTGTCTGTTAATTGGGATTTCAATTGATGGGGGAACGTTTTTCTCTCTTTTCTAAGTCTTTTTAAATTGGTGCATATTATTATACAGTATATGTCGTTGAGCAGAATGTTTAATGGCAGTCCACTGATGTATAATGTTGAGGAGTCCCTGGCAGGCTCTTTTTCTTCTTTTTTATGTAGGACGTCTTTTTACCATCCTTTTCTGTGTACCTTCCTTCTTTTTCTTTTTTTCTTTCGCTTTTTAATGATTTCCAGCTATTCATCATCCAGTGAAAGGCCAGCTCCGGGAGGCTTTGGCTAAAACAGCGTTCACTCTCGGTTGCATGGTCCTCACTTTTAGTTTTGTCATCACTTAGTTCGATTCACGATCCCTTCCTTTCACCTCGTCACTTTCTATTATTCTGCCACTCTCTTGTATCTGTTCTTTCATTCCAGTTCTCACTGGCCAATAAATCATTTGTGTTGGAGAGAGCAGCCAGCAGTATTGTCTAATTTCTCTCCCCCAAACCCTCCCTTGTCTATAAAGCCAAACATGGCCTGACGGACTGTTCGCTCAGTTTGTTCTAAACACTAGACCAGGACACTGACAAAAGGTTTCATTTAAAGCATTGGGGCAAGGGATTGTCCTGCTCTTAGACAGGCACTAATAAAACAGTTGGGTAGGTGTCTGAATGACGTGAATGATGATTGTGGGTGTGTACAGACACTGAGATGCATTTCCAATTTGGAAAGTAAAGGAAACTGCATTATTGAATTACACACAGATACACACCACTGTAGCCCACCAGTACTAAGGTAGCATTTGTTATTCAAATGAAGATTTGGCTAAACAAATACTTCTCTTACCTGAATGAATTCCAGTTGTAAACTTGCCACAGACTGGGTGTGTAATAGTCTTCTGCCTGGTGATGAGCTGCAGTTGTCACAGCTGCAGTTTAATGTCTTTCAGAGTTGCAACAGGTGCAGATGTAATAAATGACCTTTCACCTTTAAACCTCAGCTTGGTGACCTACCAGTCTGCCCACCTGTTAGGGTCAGTGCTCTACAGCAAATATATTTATAGAACAAAAGGTTAAAACATGTTGTGGTAGACATACTCACTTGCTCTTTGATAACCAACTCCAGCTTCCTAAGGTCCAAAATTCCTATTTCGAGAAGCCATGGACTGGCTCTCCATCAACCTCAGCACAAAATTGGCTTACTGTTTTTTTCCTTTATGCCTTTTCTTGGCTTTATAAAAACATGTCCCTCCAATTAAAGCTGGTGTTTGTAACTTCTGAGAACCAAGTGTGAGACTTTATGGAAGCAACTTCACTCCCCCTCCCTCCCAATTTCTCCTCATGTATTTCTGCCCCACCCTTTTAGACAGTTATATTGCCCTTGGGATAAGTTCAGAGAGTTCAAAGAGGCATTTTGACATGTTGGTCTTTTTTTTTTTTTTTAAGCTTGATTTCCTGTGTATGCAGTTGTTGATAATGCTGGAAGAGCAACTTTTTCTCCTGGGATGTCCACCATTTTATCAGCCTTTTCACCATCTGCGCATGCACATCTACCTTTATAGACCAGCCAATAGGAACCCAATCTCTCTGAAATGACCGGAGATTGGCCAAAAAGACTAGTCATGGGATAGATTTTTAGTAATGCTTGAATACAGAGCCTAAAAGAGGTGCAGAAGTCTT
>KV751339.1:6557666-6569185 GCA_001698575.1 Mola mola
AAAGTTTGTGGATCAGTTCACTGGATGATATTTAGCTATCTAATTTTTATTTCTTTAAAGTTCAGATGGATCCTCACATGTTATACTGTATGCATGTTCTGACCCTCATTTATTGAGTCATACTCCTTACTTTGCCAGTGTGCCTCCTTGTAAGCTCTCTCCAAGGGCAGAATGTGAAATATTTTTGGTATCTCTGAACAGATGCCACACAGACACCTTTCTCATTCTTGAGCTCTGTTCCTTCTCATTTTCCTTTTGCTGACACCTCCATGCAACACCATGAAAATAAATCATACTGGTCATTCAGGTCAGGTCATTTTCTAAAGGATGCTATGACCCTTTACTCAAAATCTGCTTATTCATGTTCAGTTTCTAACATGTTCTTCACTTGAATATATTATACACATTGGCATTAACCTAGAAGATTAAGGCAGGCTTACCAAAGATCATGACTGTGAATACTGAAGATGCTTTCAGCCTAATGCAGTGTGCCATATAAGCATTTTGATGGCAATGCATTTCCAATGATTTGAAACATGCAAACTGGGGGTTAGGTTAATTGGTCACTCTAAATTGCCCGTAGGTGTGAATGTGAGTGTGGATGGTTGTTTGTCTCTATATGTCAGTCCTGCGATGAACTGGCGACTTGTCCAGGGTGACCCCGCCTTCGCCAAAGATGCTGAGATAGGCTCCAGCCCCCCCCCGTGACCCCTAACAGGATAAGTGGTAGAAAATGGATGGATGGATGAATCATTTGTGCACAAGTAGAGGAAACTGCTCTGCTTAGCAAAGCTTTATGTAATGATATTTTAGCTTGAGTAGATGTTACTGTAAAGAGCCATCCTTGTGTTAAAGTTATCTAATTTTTACATGTTGTGTTTTGTTCATTCAGATCTCTCCTTGAGGAGAAGATAAAAGCTCAGGTGATGTTGGAGCCTTCTTCACAGTCAGCCCCTGAGCCAAACAGCAGTCCCAAGGCCCTCAAGTCTGATGACAACAGACAGCCGGCTGGCAACAACACCTCTGCCCCTCCCTCTGAGCCCCGTAAAAGTCGCGTTTGTGAGCGCAGACGAGAGGGTCGCTCCAAGACTTTTGATTGGTCTGAGTTCAAAATGGAACAGACAGAGAAGCTTGTAAAGGAACGAGCAGACACAGTCGACCTCAGCTCATCATTATCAACTTCTTCATATTGTTCTCCCTCCTCTTCCCCTTCATCATTAGCATCTTCTCCTGTCTCTACTTCCTCCCTCCAAACCTCCTCTGTGTCAGGTGCTCATCCACCATCTGTGAGAGAAGACACAGAGAAGGAGAATATTAGGAGGGTTGTCCCTCCACATAGTACAACCAGTGCAACCCACATGCCAAATAATTTTACTGTTACCATGACTTCCACACGAAACACTGTGCCACTGGTTCAGCCAGCAATTTCTGAATGCCAGGAGCAAGGGAGGATGGAAGTAGACCACCCTACAGCAATGCATCCTGGTAGTGGTGATAAGGACAACAGAACCTCAGACGTCCAAGAAGAGATTGAGCAACGATGGCATCAAGTGGAGACAACGCCGTTGAGAGAAGAGAAGCAAGTTCCCATCAATACCAGTTTAGGAATCTCTGCAAACTCTGACAGACTGTCTGCACACGAGCTTGCTGCACAGCTAGACAAAGAGGTGTGTTTCTATAAAATGCTCAACCATATCTTTATGGTATCACAGCGAGTTGCTCTATTCATTTTTTCTTATGTTTCTTCCTTTATGTAGTTGGGACAGAAGCAAATGGAGTTGGACCGACTACAGAAGCAAAACAACATTCTAAAAGAGCAGTTGGAAAATGCGCTAGGAAGAGAGCAGAGTGCCAGAGAGGGCTACGTATTACAGGTACAACAGTGACATCCATCCACAACAGAGTATTAGGACATGGTATAAGATTTTTTTTCACTGAGAAAAAAAACATTAAAATATTTAAATTGCAAGTTAATATACATGTATTGATCCAAAATATTGTGCAGTAAATTTTATTAACTATATTACAGTGCTGTTTGGATTGTATTATTGTTATGTAGTCTATTGGCTCTTGATAGATTAGATATGTGTGACTCCTGTAAAACAAATCTACTAACTGGTGTGGGTGCTTATTCTCTCAAACTGATATGCATGGTTTTGGTGTTGTTAGCATGAGTTTTCACTAACTGTTTTTATGGAGTTTCACATCTCCTGGGAAAATAATTGATTCGATCTGTTGCACTTAAGGTAAGAAAAATGAACAAGAAGCCTTGCGCTGTGCTTTTTCTATCTGTTTATTTGTGCTATGTCTTTATGTCTTTTCCAAACTTTTCTGCATGCTGTTTAATCTTTCAACTGCATCCTTTAAAAATTATTTCTTTGTTCAGTTCTAAGTTATACAGTGAACTCATCAGAGCACATTTGGTCTATTTTTACCAGTGGGATTTTCTGTTTTGGGGGGAGGCTAGGGATTTGCATTCATTTAAACCTTTTTACTTTCTGAGTCACCTCTGAAAAAGCACAGTGGAAGCTTGAATTAGAAAAGTTATGAAAAACCAGGTTGATGTCAAGAAAAGAGAACAATTTTCCTGGCAACCCCCGAGATGTGGTTCTCTGTAAATGGTACGGCAAGTAAGGTTATGTCATTAATGAAACTGTCTCGTCAATCTTTTTCAAGAGCGCAACACCTCCTTCCTCCTCACCACACAGAGTGCCATGGCAACACTTGCATGCCCTTAATCAAGATTTGCAGAGTGAGTTGGAGGTCCAAAAGCGCAAGCAGGACCTTGCTCAACAGCAGGTTCGGACTCTAAAAAGAAGCTATACAGAAGCCCAGGATGCTGTAGTCCGCCATGAGACTGACATTCAGGCTCTGCTGACTAAACTGGCATCTGCAATGGCTGAAATCTTGGCTAGTGAAGAGGCTGTGGCCAGAATGCGCAATGAGCTCAAGCTAGAGCAGGAGCGTTCAAAGGAACAAGAAGAGGAACACACCCATAGTGAGACCACACTGCGAGCCCAGCTAAAGGAGAGTGAAGATAGACTCCGTGAAGTAGAGGCCAGTCTCCTAGAGCGAAATCAGGCCCTTAGACACCTGGAACGTCAGCAAGCCCTACAACGAGACCACATGAGAGAAATACAGAGGCTACAGGAGAGGCTGCAAGAGGTGACTGCTCGACTCAGTGCTACTGAGGAGGGTCAGGCCCTAAAGGAACAGCGCCTGAGGAAGGAACAGCATAGCATGCAAAAGACTCATGAAAAGGAAAAACAGAATCTGTGTAAAAGATTAACTGAGGCTGAAACTGCACAGGCACAAATGCAGAAAAGAGTACTAGAGGCCGAGCAGCAGGTGGAGGCCCTATTAAGAGGGAAGCAGGCCTGCGGTAGAAAAGAATGCGATGAGGAAATTCTGAAGTTGCAAGAGGACCTGTCCCAGAAGACAGATATGGTGGAATCACTAAGGGAGACTGTGCATAGGCTAGAAGAAGAGAGAGGCCATCTCACTTGCCGTTGTCAGGAGCTCCTTAACCAGATTGCAGAAGCAGACCGTGAGGTGAATAAGCTCCGTAATCGCCTGGAAACAGAAGAGGCTGATTACAATACCTTGGAAAATTCCTATGAGAAGGCTACCCAAGAATTTCAGAAGATGAGCCAGTTCCTTAGAGAGAAAGAGGAAGAGATTCAGCAGACTAAGGAGATGTATGAGAGGCTGGTGGTACGCAAAGAAGGTGATTTGAAAGAGGCCCTTATTAAAATGAGTGTACTTGGCAACAGTTTGGAGGAAACTGAGCAAAAGTTGCAAGCTAAGGAGGAGCTTCTTTATCAAATGAGTCAAAGCCTCTTAGATAATGTTGAACCTTGTAGTGCTGAAAAGGATCTGCAAGCCAAGCTTGTGGTTGCAGAGGATCGCATTGCAGAGCTAGAGCGACACCTTAATGCCTTGCAGCTAGACTATGCTGACCTACACATGGAAATCCCAGAACAGAGCAAGAAAGGAAGGCTTAGTACATCTGCTTCCTTACCTCAAAATTCAGAGCTCCCAATTTCCTTTGACAAGAGATTCAAGACACAGAACTCCCTAGATGATAAAGAGTCTCTACCTAAGAGACCTAGAATACGTTTTTCCAGTATTCAGTGCCATAAATACATGAATATAGAGGGCTTTGACACCAGCAATTTACAAAGTACCTTTACAGAAACAACACAAAATGTTAATCAGTGTATAAAAGAAAACATTCAAGTACCTGAAGGAAGCATCTCGTCTGATATTACATTTCCTTATAGCAGTGACCCAGAGAAGTTTATCTCTATCATTCACGCTCTAGAGACTAAACTGCTGGCCACTGAGGATAAACTAAAGAACCTCACACAGAATCTAGTAGAGCAACAATCTGTCCAAACAGAACACATTTCCAAGATTGACCAAAAGATGACAGAATCCAAGCCTAGCCCTGATAAAGAGTGTA
This sequence comes from Mola mola, assembly GCA_001698575.1. Classification (NCBI taxonomy): domain Eukaryota; kingdom Metazoa; phylum Chordata; class Actinopteri; order Tetraodontiformes; family Molidae; genus Mola; species Mola mola. The sequence goes on from KV751339.1 coordinate 6,562,132, forward strand.
TTTGTCATAGTGCTGCCAATAAGCATTATGCCAAGGCTTTGTTGTGTGTGGAAAATAGTCAAGAGAAAGTCAGGTCTATTCTCAGTGGCTCTCATGATACCACTGATTCACAGCTGCATTCATTGTCAGAGATAGAGAAGGAATTGCTCAATGCATCCCTGTACATTAAACAAGGGCAAAAGACTTTGGAAGAGCAATCACCAATTGTTCTTGAAAGTGAAACCCCAGAGACTTTAGATAAAGAAGCGCTGCACCTTTTTGCCAAAACTTTGTCTTTTGAGGCAGCAGTGTTGAACAAGATGGCTTTGTTTTTACAGACTCCAAAGCCTGATCTCCTACAAGCTCTTACAGAGGTATGGGAAGACTTGGAGAACATTAAAAGGAGTGACAAAGATTGCTTGGCCATAATCTACACTGATGTCTTAACCAGGAAGTTGATGTTAGAGACTGCATTCTGGAAAGAACTGGAGAAAGCTGAAACAGGTGTTTCTGAATCCAAAGAGGGTAGTGTTTCAGCTGTTGTAGACGTTGATTCCACTGTTGTTTTGAACACCTTCATTAAGGCAGAATTAGCCTACTCTATTCAAAATCTTAAATATTGCTATGAAGAGAAATTCAAAACACTGAAAAGGGAATTGACTGAAGCCCGAAAAAACTTACATAAAAGGGAAATGGCACTGAAAGCAATTATTGAAGCTTCCAAAAGGCCTGATTTAAAAAATGTAATAAAAGAAGTGAAAAATAACTTTGGGTATAGTAAACAAAAGTTAGCTGATGTGCATCCCCCAGAACTGGCTCCTTACATGGAGCAGATTGAAACGGAAGAGGCAAGGGAATTGGCTGAAGAAATTGTAGACAAACACCTGTCTGGAGAAATGTCCTCTTGTGGTGTTGACTCTATTGAATCCCTGCAAAATGCACATGACAACCTTTCAAATGAGCTTCAAAGACAAGCAGGAATCCTAAATAAGTATGCACAAGAGATATTAAGTAGTGAAAACCATCCTGAACTGGCTGAAATGATCCATCCTCTTCTAGGGCACCAAACATCACATAATTTAACAAGCACTTCTCTTTGTATGCGTGAAGCCCTAATCCAGGCTCAAGTGGCCTATGTGGCATGCAGGTTACGGGCCTTGCATGAACAAGAGTTGGGGTGGTGTAAACAGACAGGTCAGAACATGGATGCTCTTGTCCAACAGCATGCCCAAAATGTCAGTGCAATCCAAGAAAAATATGAAGCGTTCTTGCAGGAGAAGCAGCTCAAATTCACACAAACTGTAGGCATTCTCCAAACGGAGAACCAGACACTGAAGAGTGAGATCAGTAAACACATGAACCAGATCTCTCAGCAGCAGATGCAACTGGTTCTCCTGGAAGAGCAATTCCAAAAGGAGACTGAAGAGTTGAAGCAGAGGCACAAGCATGAGTTAAGCCAAGCAGAGAAAGGGCGTGCCTCAATGGAGCTGGCCCTCATGGAGACCACAGCTGACAGTCAGCGGAAGCTAGAGGTTCTACTGGTTGACATGGATGCCATGGAGGGGCGGCACGAGAGTCATGTGAGGAAACTGGAGGAGCGGTTTAAACAGAGGTTCTGTGAGCTCCAGCAAATCCACAAAGAGGAATTGGAAAAGCTACGTTCCCAGTATGTAGAAAAGACTCAACAAAAGGACCAACAGGACGACAAAGGTTCTGACGTTTCCCATTTACCTCCTTGTGATGAGGCCAGCACACTAATGGAGGAAAAAGAGCGAGGAAAGGGGAAGAATGCACAGGACATATCAGAGGTGGACTCCATGGTGGTTCTGAAGGATCGGATCCAGGAACTGGAGACTCAGATGAACACCATGAGGGACGAACTTGAGAACAAGCATCTTGAAGGAGATGTGGCCAGCCTGAGAGAGAAATACCAGAGAGACTTTGAGAGTCTTAAGGTTTTTGCTCTTTCATTTCATTTTAGTGGATTATTTTTAAATAAGTGAGAAATTTGTAGGTAAATAGTGAAATAGAGCATCAGTCTACTAATATGCACAAAGGATTTGGAGTTGGGAAATGGTGTGATTTGAAATATTTTGTAGATTTATTAAGCCTGTAACCTAGAATATACCAGTTTGCTGAGGGATGTCCTGGTCTTTTATATTTTATATCGACTGTATGTTATGTTGATTATCTATTTTTGGCAAAGATCACTGGATGAATTGCCTTCACAATTACATTGCAACTTATGTCCACATCTACTAGATGGATTGGCTATATATGGATCACCAAGTGATGAATCATAATGGCTTTGACCTGTTCTATCTTCAGGTGCAAGTTCACATTTGTATTTTTCAGCGAAATGTGTTTGCTCTTATAAGTTGATTTACTGTGGCATTTGGTATAGCCATTGTTGTTGCTCACAGTGAGAATTCAGAATGTCTTCAATTACTGTACATTTTCACCAGTTTAGCCAAGTCCGAGTTAGCAATTGTAAGCAAGCCAAACTAAGATAGTCAGAATATTTTAACCACCAAACATCACAATATTAGTACAATTATTGTGAGAATCTTCGACTACCGTCAGTTGGATTTAACAGGTGGGCTTTTCTGCACACTGCCCACTTGCCCCATAGCAAGCTCAAATTAAAAACATATTGTATTTGAAGTTCAAAGTTTTAAATACAAATCTCTACCTACCTACATACATACAGTTTTGTATTTTGAAATACCTGTATAATGTCCCTGTGTTTTGTGTATAGTCAGTGGAAAAATGAGCGTCAGTGTTTGTAGTAGTGTTTTGTAGACAGGATTAACATAACCTGTTTTAACTATGAACAAAATCCTGAAGTTCATATGCAGTTTTCAGTTAAAGGCAACATTTCAAAAGAGTTATGCCCCTAAGAAGTGTGGTTGAAATGTAGGCAGACCAATGTCTTTTTTTTGCGATGCAGCCATGTTTGAATCTCTTGGGTCAATAGAGTTAATCAGACATTATTTAGGAAATATCAGGTTAGGACATTCCTATCAGTTTTACATGAAGCAAAGCAATTTGTTGCATGCTGACACCAGTTCCATTCATCCCAGCCAATTAAAATTTTAATGATTTTAATGTTGAGACATACCATTTCCCACATGTAATGATTAAAAAGTGCACTCTACTATTTTAATTTCACAGATTTAACATTTTCTCTTACTAACATCTGGCCTTTACGCCCAAAAAAACTTGCATGGCTTCTATCTCTCATTTGCATGGCACATGTAGTTAAATAATAGTTAATAGCTATTTCACTTATTCTAGAGTCACAAATTTATAATGTATGTGCTGAAATTAATTGCATGACAGACTCTTGACTCCGTCTTGCCGTAGGCCACATGTGAACGTGGCTTTGCTGCAATGGAAGAAACACACCAAAAGGTAATACAAGACCTCCAGAGACAGCATCAGAGGGAGATTTCCAAACTTATGGAAGAGCGAGAGAGACTTTTGGCTGAGGAGACTGCTGCCACAATTGCTGGTAAAATAAACTGCAAGACTCTTCATTATTGATGTACTTTTATCAAGACACACATACAGTTATTAAATAATAATAATGTAACTTGTAATCTTTGTAGCTATTGAGGCTATGAAAAATGCACATAAGGAAGAAATGGAGAAGACCCATCGCTCCCGACTGACTGGACTCAACTCTGACATTGACGAACTTCGCTTACAATATGAGTATGTTTTTTAAATGTAATATGCAAAGTAGAATCCTAATATATCCTCAAAAAGTTCGTACATGTTTGCAGTAAAGACAGCTACTTTTTAAGTTGTCCTGCCAGAAAGCATGAATGTGATTTATAAACTTAAGGACTTTTGTGAAAAACATCACGTTTTTAAAAGGATTCACTCCTGGCCTGGTAAAAATATAAATGTCAGTTGAGAATTCTAATTGTGACAATGTGGTTGCCTAGGGAGGAGCTGCAGTCCATCCAGAGAGAACTGGAGGTGTTGTCGGAGCAGTACTCTCAGAAATGTCTGGAGAACGCTCACCTGGCCCAGGCGCTGGAGGCCGAGAGGCAGGCCCTCAGGCAGTGTCAGAGAGAGAACCAGGAGCTCAATGCTCACAACCAGGTCTGAATGCTCACAAATGCACATGCAAATCAATATCTGGCCATGTGTTAAAACTTTATTCTGTCTAACAGGAGTTAAATAACCGACTCACTGTGGAGATCACACGGATGCGCTCCTGTTTCAGTGGTGAAACGTTGCTGTCACCGCTTACCCAGGGCAAAGATGTGTATGAACTTGAGGTGTGTATTACACGCTACAGCCCGACTCATGTTCACTTTCTGGGGCGGGTACCAATATTAGGAAGTGAAAAGGTTCCACTATCAATACATCAGCTGATATACAAAAAATATTTGCAATGATTCCTCAAATGAGATAATCAAACAGTTGTTAAAATAGATATGCAACAAAGGCTAAACTGGAAATTTATTAATTTAAAAAAATCACCCTGAGCATCTTTTTTGCATTGATTTCTTTAAAACTACAATCTTGTGGTATCGGACACTGTTGATAACATACATGCTGATGCTGATACTGATATCTTTGACAGGCTAATATTGTCCAAAAATATTGTTCAACTGCTGTTTCGGTCGCGCTCTATAAAACACCACACAGATAAACAAAGAATTTTTCTTAAACTTATTTCTCTCCAACTTGTAGGTGTTGCTTCGCATTAAGGAGTCAGAGATCCAGTATCTTAAACAGGAAATCCATTCTTTGAAAGATGAACTGCAGTCTGCTTTACGGGTAAGACAGAGGATCCTTATGTATTGTAAACAAAAAGATTTTTGAGTAGGTCTTCATGTCTTTAATCTAAATTTAAAAACTCTAGAGGTGTAATTGATTTCATTTCAACAGGACAAGAAATACGCCACAGACAAATATAAGGACATCTATACAGAGCTCAGCATTGTGAAAGCAAAGGCTGACTGCGACATCAGCAAACTGAAGGAGAAACTGCTCATTGCCACGGAGGCTTTAGGAGAGAAGACTGTTGATGGAAGTGTTTCCTCTGGATACGGTAACGAGAAAATCTTCTTTGATGCATTACCAAAGTTTTGTAAGTGATGAAGTCAGTCAGTATTCATAAACAGTTTTGAGTGTGATACAGAAGTTAATACTTGGAACAAATGAATGTATTTTAGATGACAGAAGTTGATTGTATCATCTCGAGTGTGTTACACTACTTGAGGTTAATGATGATAGTAAATTCCCCTCATTGTGTTTTCAGATATCATGAAATCAAAGAGTAATCCAGATTTCATGAAAAAGCAGACCAAGCAGTCAAGAGGTATAAGGTCAAAGGTAAGTTTTCCTTCACAAACGTGCTATCACTACCACTTCAGTTTGTCGTGTCATGTTGACGTTCAAGCTTTGTCGACAGCCTTTATCAGTGTTACCTGTTCAGCCACCACATTTTTACACTTCAGTAATGTGCTCCTCCTGTTGTTGATCTGGATGTTTTTAGTCCTGTCCTGTAAGTTTGTCACTTGTCTGTTTTATCCTTCAGTCTGTCACTGAACAGGTCTCATGGGATAGCTGACACTCCCATTGTGGGGATGAATCCCCCAAGCCCTGCCCCAAGATGTGCTGTAGGTATAGCATGATTTAGAGCAAAGCATACCCTCACTACACTCACATGATCTCTGCCAAACCCTTTTTACCTCACCTTGGCCACCAGAGCTGACTGCAGTGTTCACTTCTCAATTAAATATGTGAGGCATGAGCATTGGCAGGTCAAATACCGTGCCAACTAAAGTCCCTTCTGTTGGCAGTCCTCACTACACTTACACACATATTTCTGCTCTAACGAAATAGGTGTGGCTGTCACCTCTTTATAGTTAAAGGAAAGCTCTGATATTTTTCATCCTAAACTCTATTTCCTGGTCTTGTAGGCTCTAAATTTTCGCAAAATGCATCCTTAAAAAATTTCTCCAGTATGGAATTTGGTCTCTAGGGTCATTTAGCTCATTAAGGCTATATAATACGACACCAGATGCCTGATGACAATGACAGAAATAAATAGTTTTGTTTGATACTGACTCATGCTCAAAATGTGTTGGTATTATTCCAGACATATGCAATAACATTTTGAATGTTGCGAGTGGTGAAAAGAAAGCGATTAATCTTGACATTTTGACTTGCCTAATGACATTGCATTGAATACCTTTGTTAGACTAAATGGTCCTAGCGACCAAACTCAAAAAAAGTATTTTGTGAACCCTTAGGACCTAAAGCTTTGTAAATTAAGGTTAGAGTAGTTCTCCTGTAAAGGACAGCCTGAGACCTGGAGGACCAGAAATGGGGCTAAAAAATCTGCCTACCAGCCACTCTGATGCTCACTAATTCACAAGACATTAAATTCATCCAACATCAAATTGTGTAACTTTATTTCAGCATAGTCGTATGTAATATCACACACGTTCAATAGTTTATGGCTCCTAATATTCAGAGTAAGCTGACAGGCAGAAATATTTGGGTATGCAATGCTTCACTGGACTGATAACTACTGTATGTCTCATTATGTAGAGGATTGTAAACACTTCCTTGCTTCTGTTAATTATTTGAACTCTGTTTGAATGGATCTGTTTTGTGTGCACCACCTGTATGGCATGACCATATTCCAGCATAACCCCTTTTTTTCCTCTTCATCTTATTTTTTCATTAACCTACGCCATCCGAAGCAGACACGTGCCTGCAATTGACACCCGGCTCTTATGAAACACCTGTTTTATCTCATGTTTGTTTTTTAACCTTTTTCTCTGCCCACATGAGTTGTTCTTATCCACTAACAATAAATCACTTCCTTTTGTTTTCTTCAACAGAGCCTGAAAGAGGGACTAACTGTGCAGGAGCGTATGAAGCTTTTTGAAGCAAAAGATTCCAAAAAGATTTGAATATGGAACATCAGGAGGTTCTCTTCTCCCTGACTTTGGTTTGTTGCCAGATTGCTCTGGCTGCACTAGCACCAACCAAAGGCTCTAAAGACATGTTTTAAAAAAAAAATATATATATATATATTTCA
>KV751339.1:6580766-6591900 GCA_001698575.1 Mola mola
CATGGGAGATGCTGTCAGTTATTTTTCCAACTATGTCTACAACTATAGAGACACTTGGGATTCAGTGTCAGTTTCTCCTGTTAAACGTGCCAAGAAAGGACCAACTCCTTCAAGCGGCGCCAAATATTTCAATTTAGCAAAGTGATAAACTTTGGTTTCACTTCAAATGCAAAACTGTGGGAAAAGCTTTTTATGAGAAAAATTATATTAAGTTTAATGTACTTATATCAGGATTAGAATGATATTTCCCTGATGAAATGAATTCATATAAATAAAAACTAGTATTGATCATCAAATATGTGCCAGATAGGTCACGTGTTGTCACATTTATTAGCACTGTATTAAAAACGAAGCCTAATCTCTCAGAAAGTAAAGATATTTTCTTTAGTTATTCATAATTCAGTCATAATCTGACATAAGGTGAACAAATTCATATGTCACCTGCACTGGCTTTCCCATATTGAAGGATGATTCGCATAATTCATAAGCTGACTGGATCAGATCTGTAAAAAAAATATGTTTTGACCATTTTGATCAACAGATGGACATAAGATTGAGTTTTAAAACGTGTCAGAAGTCACTTGTGGTTTGTGTTTTTGAGCTGCTTTCCATTTCAGTGTTTTTTTTTTTTATATATGCATGTGGGGAGCAGATAAGAGGTTCTCACTTTAGCCTGCATGTAGTGATTAAATTGCATTTATATTTTTTGACAAACGATTAATGTTGGCAAATACGCAGCCATGTATGAAGGGGGATAATACACAGGGCCTTGTCTGCATTCTTTAAGTCCAAAAGTAAAAGTAGGAAGCGGTGAGACAAAGCTTGGAGTTGCAGTGCGAGCACACAGCTCTCCTGGTGAGTTAAAGGAGTTGAGGGTCCTTATGGAGCGGCATCTGGGGAGGCTGACAGGAGCACTCTATTACCAGTCAGAGAAAGAAACCGGAGGGCTGCAACAACACCGCTGCCAGGCGGATCCAGCTGTGCAGACGCCTCCGAACACACACACATACACACACGAGCCAAACCATGCAAATTACAAATAAAATGCTCAACATGCACGTGCGTCTGCCACCCGAGAAGACGGAGTAAATGTGCAATGGGAAGACGGAGAAACGTGAAGATGGAATGATTCAACGACGACCTCTAATCCGGCTCTTTCTACTGCCTGGGTTTTAGGCCCGAGGTGGAAAAGCTAACAGCTCCTCTCTTAGCCTGCGCTGCTGGGCACATTAACTAAACTCATATCGCTCTCAGCCACTATCAATTATTCACCACCTCCCTCCCCTCTCCTCCCCTCATTTTCAAAGGAGAACAAATCAAACAGCCATTCCCAGCTTGATTAACACACAACCCCAGTGACACAACACCTTTGGTCTTCAGCACCCATGTGTTGTATGACTGGAAAATCATCATCATCATCATCATCTTGATAATATTCCTTAACATGCTAATAACTGTCTTACACCATTGTTGCATTACCCGTTGTTTATGTACACTGGAGCTGCAGCTGTATAATTGAGCTAATTTTTCAAAACACTGGGGCATAAATTGAACACTTCTAGTCTTTTTTTTTTTTTTTGCTTTTCCTTTGAGGCTCTTCAGCAGCAGATCAAGTGAAGCCTCTGTGTTTTGCTCAAGGACACTTCAGCACAGGGTTTTTACACATTTTCTGTTTCACGTTCCAAACTTTTCCATCCTGAACTTTCCAAACGTCTCGGCAGATTTTTCAGACCACGTCTGACATTTTGACACAATAGCTAGATTCTTACGTCAGTGTCCTATTTCCTGTTGAAACACTTTTACTTAAGGTTTGAATCCAGCTTTCTGTTCACGTTTCTCAATCCTCTGTCAACCAAATTAGACCATACATAGTCACACAAGGACCAAAGATTGCAAGGACAAGAGTTTGATCGAGAAATCGACAATGTTATCAGCCAATTGCACTCATCTCTCCACTGTCTGACCTCAGAACATCAAGAGACGTTAGAGCGTACAGAATTTTGTTCGTCGTCCGGGGTTACAGCCTTGTGTTCAAGAGTCAAGTGTCTAATGACGTCCATTCGTGTTTCCACCAACATCCAAAATTAAATCCTTTCCATCCATACCGGAAATTAATACTAAATGCTGCTGCTAGACTCTTAACGAACTCTAGGAGATGGGAACATTTTCTCAAATTCTGGCTTCTCTCTGTTGGTTGCCTATGAGTTTTAGGATTGATTTTGAAATGTAATAATCATAATAATTAACTTTTAAAGCCTTCCCCGATAAAGCTACCATTTACATCAGAGACAACTCACATTTTTTAATTGCTGCTATTTATTGCTTTATTTTATGGAAAGCATTTGTAGCATTGCTTTGAAAAGTGCTCTACAAATGCAGTTATTACAATTATTTTTATTGGTAGTGCTATTAAGTTCTGCACAAGGCCTCGTGTTTGTGGAAAGCAGCTGTTTAACCCTGATTCCAGTCACGGTGTTAAACTAACAGGCTGCTCACGGTCATTTTCAATAAACACACATGAATACTGTATCATTCTTCTCATCCAACTCATTGCGAGCGAACAAATGTCTTCCCCAAAATGCTTCCTTCAAAAGGCCAATGATGTCTTTCAAGCCATCGGAGCCATTTTCCACATCGATTAAGTCCTGTCAAATAAGACGAGTGTCCTTTTCGGTGGTGAACTGCCCCCCCAGTATGTCAGGGAACAGTGCTGGAAGCACACAATGAGACATTTTCACACTTAAATGAACATACACAATTATACACAAGAATGCAAGATGAACGCTGGCTGTTGTCCAAGGTGAAAACACAGCTTTCAGCGTGAGCTGGGTTCATATCTGAAAAGGGCAGATGTGAAGTCATGATCGGACGTATGACTCATTGAAATTCTATCAACACAGAGGTGGCGAGGTACCTTCAAAATGATAATGACAGGGAGCAGCAGATCACCAGAGTAACTGCTGCCACTACACTGCCTGATAATAGATATATTGAAATATTACTAGAAGGTTGAGTTCAGAAGATGTACGTAATAATATTAGGCCAAACGCAAGAGAGCTTGTTAAACGGCGAACTCACCTCTCATATGCATGATTTTACGTGATAAGATGGTCAAGAGTTAATTGCGTTGACATAGCATCCTATGAAAAAACACCATCTTTACATTATGCACATAGTAGCGCTTTTTTAATTGTTTTAAAATGGAACTATAGCCATGTCTTACAAATTGCTCCTTTAGCTTCCGATAAGGATGCATTGGTCTCTAAGAGGCATCCATTTGGAACCAGACGCAGGCGATGCCCAAAATCCTCCGTTTATCATTCATGTATTTGTGAGTGGGATGGACGTCCCCGTTGTGGGTCTCTGACAGGAAGCAGCTGGTGTCCGGGTGGTCCACTTCTACACTTATCATCTCAGTCTGTGCCCATCCGTTTTTCCACCGGCTGCCCCCAAACGCAGCCGCAGGAGGCGGGGTCTCGCTCGCCACGGCACCTGTGGGTGTCACCTGATGGGAGAAAAGCAAGTGGAAATGAAAGGAAGCAGCCGAATCTGTCAGAGCACATCAGGACCGCTGTCCATCATGGCGTTGACCTTCAGGGTGTGTGCCGGTGTGTGCGTGTGGAAGTCTATCAACAACTGGCCAAGTGTGTGTGCGTGCGTGTGTGTGTGTGTGTGTGTGTGTGTGTGTGTGTGTGTGTGTGCATATTAAGTCACTGACCCACAGGGAGTGTCCATGAGTGTGTGCATATGTTTGTTCATCAGTGCACGGTGGGTGAGACCATGTGTGTACATCAGCGCCTTGATCCCAGCGAGCGAGTGTGTCCGTAAACACACAGACCTCGAGGGTGTGTGTATGAGTGTGTGTCTAACCGTCTATCTCAGCGCAGTGATCTGTGTCAGATAGCTGGTAGGTTGCTGACAACTCTTTGCTCCTAAAACCAGAGCTGCTGACCTCACTCGCTATCCTCGCTTTGAGTTCTGACCAATTCCCAGAGAAGAGAGTATCCATAACCTGACAAACAGGTCCAAAATCTGAACACTAGTGCACAGCAAATGTCCATATGTGTTGGGACCGCAGGACCAGCATGTCCTCATGTGGGGATCACGGCTTTTTATTCCCTCAGCAACAAGGCTCAGTGCAGCACCATACTCTGGGGACCAGGGACAAGAAGATGGTGTCAGCCAGTTTCCCAGCTGCAGCCAGGAGCCAGTGGCTTCTCGCCTCCCCCGTTTCGCCATCGTGAGTTTGAGAATGGGTGTGGGGGTGCGGGCAGCAGCAGGCAGAGGGAGCTCCTGGAGGACGGCTGTGCAGCCTTAGCTGTCCAAGCGGGAGGAATTAAGGAAGACAGGGACCAAAGCCCGTCAGCTCCATCCCTTAGGGTGCCTTGGCCTCAACTACAAGTCCATGTTTTAGCAAACCATATGTTCACCCTCTCCCCCAGCCAAACCCCCCACCCAGTTAGCAAATAAACAAGTCAGGAAGCCATAGCTAGAGGGAAGTCTTGTTTCCCTCTCACTGGCTGTCGTTCTTGCATATTCTCACAGCGACGCTCAGACTCTCTCCTCTCAAATCTGACAGTTTGGAGCTGTGAGAGGCGGCAGATACGTGATGGAGGATGTGTATATCTATATGTGTGGTATCTGGAGTCCTCCCCCCAAAAAAGGGCTTCGTTTTTGGGTAATTATGGGGCAACCCTGAGCTGTGCTGCACCACTTAATGCCCACCCAATGTGAATGCAGCATATAATGTGTCCTTTATGTAGCAAAGATAGCAATATAGCTTTTTTTTAATCGTCTTATAGTCACTAAACTTGAACTATAGCTTACCTGCAAAATATCCCACAGCCATGATCTTTACCTAACTTACACCTAACCATAATGTAGCAGCATGCATTAAACATAAATTAAACAGTGCCATGAATATTCAAGAACAGATTTAACATTGCCCAAAACTGATGCACTTGGGTGGCAGGACAACTTAATTTTTAACAGCGCAAACCCAAATTACCAAGTTTGAAAAACAGCTTAGTATCGTCTTATTTGTAGGCATAGTAAACAGTTCGAGGGTTTAAGGGCAGAGGGTGTCACATCTGTACAGTTTGTCAAAGCCCCGTGAGATAATGTGTAAATTGTGATTTTGGGCTGTACAAATAAAATTTGATTTGATTTGATTTGATTTGATTTAAACACAAAAAAGGTCTAAAGCCATGATAGCTGCTCAGTGAAGCTATATTTCAGTTAAATGCTAACGTGCCGACCAATGTTCAAGTAACATTATCACTTCTTAGTTTGGTTCATTAGCTTCTAATGAAATGCTGACCTGGTCGTGGCGTGAGAGGAACACCAATTTGTATATCTGGGCATCATGAGTCTCTACTAAATGTTCCAGATTTCATGGCAATCCATCCAATAGTTGTTTGGACATTTTGATATGACGAATCAATTTGGTTGACACGCGACCCATAAATGTTCGCTAGTGGAACGTCCTCTTAAACTTGACATTTTTGCTGATTTATTGAGAGAACTAAGCCTGTCTATTCTGTATTTTACATTTACTCTAATTATAATTCTTAATAAGCAATGTTGTCTGGTTCTGCATTTTAGGGGGTGAATGAAAGGCAGTCCCAAACAGATGGGCAGCTTGTGTACAAGGTCTGCGGAGCCAGCCAGTCCTCCCTTTGGGCAGCAAAATTGTCCAGAGATGGACAGCTGTGCCCAGGGCAGGGCATATAGGAAGTGAAATCACACACAGTATTTATGGTTCCCTCAGGGTCTGGCGAATCACTGACCTGGCCATACAGCAGCAGACAGACACAGAGTCGGCTGTCCAAAGTTTTTCACAAGGTCAGCAACCATCCATCACACTTTCAGGTTACGGGTTGAGGTAGTGCTTCGAGAATCGTTTCGTGTAGCCAAATTTCCTGTGCCGCATGTACACGTAACTTATTATTTCAATATATATATTTATCAACACTAAACACGACCGTTAATAGTTCATTTGAATATCACTTTGTCATTTGGCTACATACCTGTCTACTGGCACGTATATAGCCAGTAGACAAAATAGAGTTTAAATTGTTTACCATTTAAATAAAATGGTAAAACTGAACAAGCCAAGCAATTAGCCATACAAAAAAATGGAAAAAAAAAAAAGAGAAAAGCACTAACTAGCAGAAAGTCAGAAAGCTACTGAAGGAGCTCTTTCTGACATCCTGATCACAGCTCTGTAGATATTGTCCTCATTGATTTTGTCAGGGGCTTGAAAACCCCCGTACACACACATAGACTTAGACAAGCATGAACACACACACACACACACATAGTGACATGACAGCCTGCCTCACTGATGGCTCCATTGAGTCATCACTGACCTTCTGTAGGATTGGACTTGCCAGGCCAATTGACCAAATCACTGATCTTTAAAAGTAGCTCTGCGGGCAGGAGGGGAGTTGAGTAGCATCACCGCCTTCTCTTCTAAAACAGACACACAAACTGAGAGAGACACACACACACACACATACAACATCCACCTCGCTCTCTAATCAAGGAGCAGCCAAGACGCTGGGTCGCCACAGCGACACTAACAAGAGGCGACAGCTCTTCAGCGCTCGGGGCAACGACCAGCTCGGCTGTCGAGACCACGGAGAGAGTCCGCCAGGCACGCACTGAGGCAAGGTTTGCTGTTTTGGGAGGAGGAGAGATGGCGGAGGGGAGGTGGTGGTGGTGGGTGGGGAGGGAGAGGAGGGAAGGAGCTGGTGGTGTAGATGCGTGGGGAGTTAATGAGGAAGCACGAATCTAAGAACTGATCCACACTGACTTCTTTTGATCCAGTCTCCGTCGGCAAGCGAACAATTCTGAAGAGGCGACACAAACACAAACAGGAGTTACGGCGCATACGCACACATGCAAGCACGCGACCTGAACTGAGGCACACCCTCACCGAGCCGAGCCATCCAGCCCTGGGGCCTGCTTGCAGAGTGCTGTTGCCCCCTCCCCGCCTCCTCCCCGAGTCCTCCCCTCATCCCCCATCTCCTCTGGAACACAGTTTAACTTCTGTCATTAAGATGAACCACGCAAGTCAGTCTAAGAGTGGCAAGAGGATGTGACAGGCTGGTAATGGACAGGACAAAGAGGAGATTTATGAAGTATTAGTAAACCTTAATAATTCACTAAACGAGAGAGCCCCGGAGTCCCCCCACAGACCGCCTGTCTCCGGCTCACATCCCAGCCATGACATCATTTGGATCTCCTTCTCAAAATGCCCGTTAAGAATCCAGAAATATCTTAACTGACAATATCATTTAGGTCACTTGTCTTTAATGCTTTTACCCAAATCTAAATTTACAATTTTTAGAATGTCGTTAATCATATTGTTCAATACATGTAGCTCTCGACAATAATTCAGGCTGAATGAGTCTGTGTGTGACATTAGATGAGGAAACATTGTCAGCACAAAGAGCATTTAGTAGCTGCTTTTGACTAAATCTCATGAACAGATTGGGTTTTCCCCAGTTGTCAGGGATTTTCAGATGTTCACATTTCCATTGTTTGTTTTTCTGCAGCATTCTGTAGAAAGCTTCCGGTTCATCTTCTGGGAACCACGAATGTATGATCGTTCAGTCCATATGGGAGAAAGTGAGATATTTCTTACGACGTATGAAAAATAAAAACTAGATAAATGCCAACTTTATGCTGGTAAGAGGTGGCGTAAGTAAGGATTCATCCTCTTGGCATCATGACTGTGCAAATGTTAACAGCAATCTTTCACATAGTCGCTCAATGTGCTCCACTGAAAAAACAACATCCGTGCCACTTTTTGACTCACCTGTCTGAAAAGAACACAAAAGAAGAATAGCCCTCAAATTCTTCATGCTTCCTTTCACCACTGCTGGCCACCAATTAGCTATGAACATGACAGAGTCAGTCAGACAGGTGGCCTGAAGGAAAACACACACACACACACAACTAAGCTTCATCCATCCCAGCTGCTCCACCACGAGTCCATCATCAAACAACCAGCGAGGGTTTAATTTGCTCTCTCAGCAGCCGTCTCAGTGACGACTGCAGTCATGGCTGTGAGTGGCAGGCGCAGTCATTAGATCCTTAGATACCCCCACTGGCTGCTCTTTTTACCCTCTATGTGTGAGTGTCTGTGTGAGTGTGTGTGTGTGCGGAGTAGCAGTGGTTGGGAGTGGTGACGGGCGTCAGTACTGAGGCCTGGTCCAGTCTGCTGTGGCCTGGTGTGACAGCATGGCTGCCTGACCACCCCACCCCTGACCCCCTCTCCTGCCTGCATCGCCCCGAGAGACGTGGAGGGTGATGGGGACTGGCACCGCAGGGCCCTCCGTGGCTGGTGCCTTTGCTGGTGGTCTCCGTAGCCTATTAGTGTCTTGCTATGGGCCTGTCAGACTGACAAAACAGGGGTCCGTCAAATTAAGCAGGGGCTGAATATCGGAGATATGTATTCGAACGCACCAAGGGGAGATGGCGGCGGGGAGGGCTGAAGAGGACCAGGATGAGGAAACCACCGGTGCTAATGTCGACGCTAAATGAGAGTGACAGGTTGAGAGCTGATCGGAAGGAGAGGACGGAGAGAAAGAAACAGTAACAGTAGTTGATGATGGTGGCGTGGTTGTCCTGGGGGCCAGTCCTGACACAACCAGACAGCCACCGTTCCTGGGGGTCTGAGCGCAGGTAAACTCTCCAAGTTTGTCCCAAACAGCTTGGAGTTACGGCCCTTCCACCTAATGAGCTCCTGTGTGTGTGTGTGTGTGTGTGTGTGTGTGTGTGTGTGTGTGTGTGTGTGTGTGTGTGTGTGTGTGTGTGTGTGTGTGTGTGTGTGTGTGTGTGTGTGTGTGTGTGTGTGTGCTCCAATGAAGCGTCCGAAACCACTTAGGTATTAACGTGAACAACAACTATTTCCTCTGCTGACCGATGCATGTACCCAAGGCACTGCAGACTTCGAGTCAAAGACAAGAACATTTGTCCAGGCACTGAAGGCATCTTAAACAATCTTGAAATCTAACTTAAACTTTTTCTCTCTTCGCTGTTTTGTCTGGAGAGACTTGCGCTCCGAGCTCGGACTCCGATACAGCTTACCTGCGCCAAATTGTAATAGTGGTGTGTTAACAGGCCCAGCAGCCACCTGACACAGAGTTTAACCTTCACAGACAGTTCCTGTGTTGAGATCCTTGAGCTCTGAGTCTCAGCGTGTGTTCAGCTCCCGGGGAGAAGGTGCAGGGAGCAGGTGAGTGATCCGCGTTAATCATGTGACAAAGCCCCGCGTGAGCGCACATGTGTGTACGTTGGGAGGGGAGCGGTCGCAGCGCTTGTGTATGTTTCGGAGAGAGAGGGCTGTGCTGTGACGCTCCCTCTCATGTCACTGCGCGTTGCTGAGACTGAGAGGCTGATGCACAGTGGCAGCTCCCCCCTCGCAGCCACAGGCCTGCCCAGAGCCACTGCAGATGATAGTTTTAATTGCTTTCAATCTTTCAGGCTAGTCCCTGCCCAGTGGCGCAGAGTGCTTGTGTGTGTGTGTGTTTGTGATGCTGTTTTCCTGTGTGCGTGTGTGTGTGCAATGTGCAGTCATTGTCTGTGGACGCTGTACTCATGTGGTGTATGTTTGACGAATGTGTTTGTCCAATACGAGAGGAAAATGAACAAAGAATTGAGGCCTTGCAGTGATGCATCTGATGCAGAAGAGGAGCGAGAAAAACATATGTTTATCAGACTCTCACGTCCGCGCAGTGAAGGAAAAAGGCAGGATGATTAAATAGAGCCCCCTCTTCTCGTAGAGGTTGTGCGCGTTTATAAATAATAAAGTTAAGGGTTTTCATGCAAAGACCTCAAAACACGCTCTCAGATCCTTAAAAGCACTTCAAACGCGGTGAACTACAAAACCAAGTCATGAATAATTCAGAACAAATGTCAAGATGGCATAACAGTACACAGAAAACAGGCTGCAAATAAAATGGCAGTCATTTATTCCAAATGTGTGTATGTGTGTTGCTATGGCTAACACCTCCAGTCGGACAGCGTGGATGTGAGCGTGAGCCTGTGGCGGAGTGAAACTGCAGGTCAGCTGGAGCAACGCTGAACTGGAAAAGAGACATTTTGTCATAACCATCTTTAGAAAGAGTATCGTTCTGGTCACTGATTGAACTATATATGGCCTATATATTAACTTGTTGTAGGCCATATGGCATGTAGCTTACTGCTGATACTTTATTAAGTATATTGCATAGGAATAGTTTTACTTTGAGTAACATTTTGAATCAAGAACTATTTAGCAGGTGCAAATATTATATATTTGCATATTAGTAAATATTTAGTACTACTACTTTGACCTACTTCAAGAGAAATCCATTGTGCTACTGTGTCTTTTCAACTCTTTAATGTAAACCAAAAGACTAAATTTCAAAAACAAAGACATATAAAACATCTGTTTGCAGCATCACTTCCAAATATTTCGTAACTCTGCCCTGACTTGAATTTAAAGCTCCAAAATGAAGATTTTACAGCTGACATGTGAGAATCAGTATAGCAGGACTAATGTGAATCTGCTAACACCTCTGCGCTGCTACAGAACTTTGGCCCTGTGAAACCGCAGTACATCCTTCGCTGACCTCTTCAAATATGCAATCCATTTACAGTGGGGCACATGTAAGACAAGCCTGGCCCTCCCTGCTTTCCCTTTCATATCTACACACACGCACACACATCTGGCCGGGGGGTAAATTAAGCCCTAACATTCCCACAGAGGCTAATCTCTATCCATTTAGAGGGCTGTAATATTTAATCAGGAGGCTCTGGACCGTCTCCCAGCGCCACGCGCTGTGGCACAATTCATATGTTCATTGCAGAGGCCAGCCCAGAGGCGACGGAGGGGAATTCACTGCCAAAAGCCACAGAGCATTCGACCACATAGCCTCTCGTGCTTTCCCTCTGCACACTCCTCTGGACTGGAACGCACCAAGGTGAATTCGTACCAGAGGGATGTGAAGACTTGGGAAATTTGGCTGAACATTTGTTTTGCTGTTTTGTTGAGCATTTTTCTTAAGTTTGCTGCCCGTACTGTTATGATATTTTGCTTTCTTTTTGCTCCAGTTGCATTTTGTTCATTTTCCCCCTGCAA